>CM068836.1:27424502-27936945 GCA_028554795.2 Sinohyriopsis cumingii | reverse complement strand
TTGATCCTGCTTATGACTTGCAGAAAATGTAGCCACTTTGGACAACATACTTCTGATCCAGTTTTGATAAAAACTTGAAAAAAGAAGAGGTTACAATTGTTAAAATGTATGATTCAGGATATAAGCCAAACTGTATCCAAGCACACTGGCATTTACTGATAAATATGAAAATAACAAGCTGCAAGGCCCTAACACTGTCAAAATTAGTACCCAGTCAAAGGAGACAGTTTAGTGGACTGTACAGTGGCAAAAGTCTGATCTACAATTTCAGAGAACTGTTGGCAGTGTAAAGCTGCAGTATATTGAAACTGAAAAATCAAGTAATGAGTCTGTAAAACATGAATACAGACAGACCAAACCATGGAAAGCAGAAGTAAATTGAGAGCCTATATACCAAATAGCATTCACTATGCAAATTGCATGCTGACCTAAATATTGGTTACAAGTAATGCAGTTAACAAAATTCAAGCAAGATTCAAGAGACTGGTCACCCAAGAATGATGTAAAACTAATGCAGTTAACAAAATTCAAGCAAGATTCAAGAGACTGGTCACCCAATAATGAGGTACAATAATGCAGTGAAAAAAATTCAAGCAAGATTCAAGAGACTAGTCACCCAATAATGATATACAATAATGCAATGAACAAAACTGAGCAAGGTTCAAGAGACTGGTCACCCAATAATGATGTACAATAATGCAGTGAACAAAATTTAAGCAAGGTTCAAGAGACTGGTTACCAAAAAATGATGTTCAAGTAATGCAATGAACAAAATTTGAGCAAGATCCACAAGACTTGTCACCCAAAAATGATGCACTAGATAACACCAACTTTCCATGCAAAACAGTCTAAATGATTCTGTAATTTTGTTTAACTTCTTCAAAAGTTTGGAGAAATGGAAAAGTTAATGTGTGGGAATGTTCTTAAGGTTTATTGTCATTACACCATGTAGTCATATGAAGTTAATCAGCAACTATACACTGTAATTGACTGAAACTGATTGGAGTACCTACATTACTGTAATTACAAATAAATAAAACTATTATATCAACTGTCACATGAAGCAATTTTTTTTATTTTTTAGTTTCTAAACTTCACCCAAAATTGAGCAAGTACAAAAGAGTTACATTTATTGTTGAATTGGCCCATTAAACGTCCAGTTGTAAAGTTGAGGTTAATCACTCGTAACATTAGTGACCACTATGGTTGCATAGATGACCACTATTTTATGAAGACATCTGTGTACATTTACTGGAGTTGTTTCAAAACATCTTTAAAGTGATTTGGACTTTGTTTCAGAGATATTTTAGAAACTAAAAAAATGAATTGCTTGTCCTTGTTGCAGTTGATTAAATATTTGGAACCATTGTTAATTATGACAAAATAATCTAGGCATTCCTTTCAGTTTTAATTAATTATGACGTACTGTGCTTATTTAGTAATGTGCCCCAAATATTTGGTGAACTGACCAAAACAGGCACATAAACATTAAACACCTGGCTCCACATCACAAAGCCCATACCTGAATTTGCTTCACCACAGCTGTTCATTCAGTGTGTAATTAATTTGAACATTATATTGAATATAATGCAAAAAGGGATTTTTAAAAAGACAATGAGGTAGGAAAGAGCAGGAAAAGAAGAAAAAACAAACCCTAAGGACACTGGAAAGACTACTTTTGTAATGAGAGAATATACAATAGTTAACATTTATTTTATGACTGTCCAGTTACTGAAAATTATTGGAAATTATTTGAGGAATAGATCAGAGCTTCTGACCTGAATTATAGAATTTTCCACAAAACTATTTTTATATGAAATTAAATTTTTTTATAAGTATTCTAATTTCTTACTATTGCTTGCATGATGCTATATGAAGATCACACTGTGCAGCAACAAAAAACCCAAATCTTAACAAGTAAAAGGATTTTGTTTTATTGTACAAACAACTTGAAAAATATATGACATAATAGATAAGATTAGTTTGTCAGAAAACCTACTGTCGACTTTTTATGTTATTTATTTTTTTAAATCTTAAAGCTATTTATACTGTAATGTCTTTTTGCAAGGGATTCAGGACATGATTTCATTAAAACAGGTTTGTATTTCTGGGTGGGTGTGTTTAAGTCAACAAAACACAAAACACTTTTAAGGTAACCTTCATACACCAAGTCAGGTTTTGAAGAATCAAAATGTACAAAATTTTGACAGCTACTGTTCAAAATAAAAAACACGCACATCACAATTTTTAGTCCTTTATTTGTTGACTGATTCTCTCGTGTAACCTTAGTAAGTACAAAAGTATGTAAAATAAAAAAATAAAAAATTGCACTAAGATTAATATAACACATCCAGTAATTACTATCTTTGTTTCCTTAACTTATAACACATCCAGTAATTACTATCTTTGTTTCCTTAACTTATAACACATCCAGTAATTACTATCTTTGTTTCCTTAACTTATAACACATCCAGTAATTACTATCTTTGTTTCCTTAACTTATAACACATCCAGTAATTACTATCTTTGTTTCCTTAACTGTCTTTTTCTGTAAGGAATGCCATATTCTGATTCAGGAGTATCTTTAACTAGAATTTTATACTCATCTGTATTGTTTCTCTCAGACGGCGAACAGTTTAAAAACAACATTTTCAATCCACTGAACTTATGTGTTGCTGTAATGTCTGTATCACTAGCATCTTTATCTCTTCTGCTGTCGCTGGAATTATTTGAAAATGACTCCTCAAGAATATGTTTTTTAAAGCTTAATGTCGATCTGAAAGTATGCATGTCTTCAAGTTGCCTAACAACTGCTAAAGTGTTTTCAATTTTGTCTGCAGCTGAATACTCTGGAAATAAGTCTTTCACAGGTGCAGGATCATTTTTATCATGGTTTCTCTGTGGTGATGTACCATCTACTGAAAGATGTAATGCATGATTATCTCCCCTTAAGCTACTGCCAGAATCATCTTCCATCAAACCAGTGGTATGCATTCTTTTTCTGCCAGTCTTAAATTTCTTGAAAACTCTTTCTATATTTCTTGTCCCATCTTCTGGTTCACTAGTGGAGGTGTCAGATTTATTCTTTGGTGAAACCTTTTTCTTTATTTCAGTAAAGTTATGTTTACATTTTCTGGCTCTAGGTTTCACACTGCATCCCTCTATACTGTTTTCTGTGTCTTCATCTACTGAACCACATGCAACACTACTGTTGCTTTTTTGATCTACATTTGCTCCATAGTCCTTGTGCCCATCCTCATTTATATTCTTACTGAATGGATTTTTAGTCTTTTGTTTTTTGGTGATCTGTTGAGACCTCTTTATATTCTGTCTGTTGCCTGGATCAGATATTGATCCTCCAATGTCCACAGACAGATCAGTCACATTTATACATTCTTTTTCTGTCTGATCTGAATCACCAACAAACTTAAGTGATTTGAATTTTGAGCATTTTGCACGGATGAAATTTACATTGTTACTACGTTCATGTGAAGTCCTGTTCACATTGTCATTTCTATGGGCATGCTTTCTGCCACGAGTGCGTCTCTGTAAACCATGGCCATCCAAAGGTACCATAGCAAACTGAGGTGAAACCTAGAAATACAACAGAAAAATATATTTGTACAATTAAAACACATAACAGGCACAACTATAATCACAAAATACCAAACAGTGAAAGAGGCTGTTATCACTTATACATGTTAAAATATATTAAAGCATGAAACAGAAATAAAATTGAACTGATCGATAGTGCTGTCTCTTCATAACGCTGTTAATATGAGTCACAGAAGTGACTTGCAAATATGAAGAAACCATATAATGAGGATCTCCCAACAAAGCTGTGTCACAATAGCACATCTTAATCTCAGTAATACCATACCTGTGGCTATTGAATAACTGAATTTGTTGGTTTGGTAAGAGGCTGCTGATCCCACAACTAGAGAATAAAAACAAACACAAGAAATTCCCAGTACTGCTGCAGAGTAGGAGACTACTGCGGGATGGAATCCATTTTGGCCACTTTCTAAGCAATGATGAGTGGACCCAAGAAAAAAATGCCTTTGCTCTGGTGAGCTAACGAGTAAAGGTAAAAGAAGCAGAAAATAGTGTGAGAGTGCCAAATCATGGCTTTCATCACATCCTCCAAAGGTGAATGAGTTAGATATAGATAGGCCCAATGAGGCAGTAATTATAGGTTACTGCATTTGTTGGGAAAATATGAACTAATTTGTTCCGGATGTAAATACTGCACGACCATGGGAGTGCAGTATATTCATCTGAAAAAACGAGTTCATATTTTCCTATACAAATGCAGTAACCTTTTTATTATGTGCTCATTTTTTTTAATTCTACCTAATGCTTGATTATCTTAACAAAATACACAACAAGAAACAAAATAACTGAATGTATGCCGTATTCCAAACTAAATACACAAGCACAGATTCATCATTACACAATAACAACATTATTAATGCACACATAACTCCGCCAAGATAATACTGAACTTAGTCGCACGCTCAACATAACTTTTGAAAGAAAATGGTCTAGTTAAAATTGAAATCTGGAGTCATATTGTGAATGAATGCACATTGCAACAACTTTTCCATTTGATCTAGAATGAATCGATTTTGGTATTTTTTTTACTCTATTAAATTTCTTGATTATGGACCGGATTTATATGTGACAATTTCACATGAAATACATTGCACTGAAGAAGCAAGGGAGAAGCATGTTGAATCTGCAAATGCGTTTCTGTTTCTGTCATTGAATGTTTGAAATCATAATGTGGGAAAAATATGAAGTCTTTCAATTGCAATTATCAAAAAGACACTATGGCATTTAATGCTTATTTCATTTTGAGTGCCATAAGGAGGATGTAATTGCACATATTTGAAATTACAATTTCGAAATGTGTAATCAAGATTGAGAACCCATGACATGGCTAATGTAATTTGGATTTGCAGAACTAAGAAAGTACATTTTGAGGAAATTCAGGATGTAAAACTGTAAATATATTTTTTACCATTCTTATCACCAGCTAAAGAAGACAGTTTATGTCTTGACACTTGTATGTTATTTGTAAGGACCCTTTCTTGTGTCTATTATATAGCTACCCTAAATCTGAAACATTGTATCAAAAAGTTAACACGGAATGTGCCAAAGCAACTGGTATGTGGTAGTCCATGAAACAATGGCTTTACTTCATTCAGAAACAAATTTAAAAAACCACAACGTAAAACACCTACTATGCGAGTGTATATGATTTGTTTACGAATCAAAAGTGCTGGCATCTGCGTCCATTGTTTGTTTACAATAGAAAGTAGTTCCTTTATGAAGGTGTGCAATATCGTAAAATACTGAACGATTCTGATGATGTGAGGTTGACAGTGAAAAAAAATGAGCATATAATAACAGTTCAAACCTCATGGGCTTTGATTTTCCTGAGAGAAAGGTCCCTGTCAGTATGGGACTGGTAAGCTCTCTTGATAGCTAATGCTGAAATATCAGTTGAACTTGTAATGGGAAGAAAATATGCTTCCTACCCTTCCTTCCTTCTCCCTTTAGGGTCTGCCAAATAAAAACAAGGCTCTAACTGGATATAAAAGTCTACCTTTACCATCCCAGGCACAGATATGGCTGATACTGTTAATCTCAACTCGGAGTGGAGCAACCAATGGAAGCTGTTTTGCAAAAACAAACCCTGATTGGCAAAGGAGAGAAACTGACTCATAATTCTCATTGAACCTGATTGATACAATCCTGCTCTATGGATAGAACATGAAACTTGTTCCTTTATCTTGCAGATCCTATGGTGAGCCAAAAAACCATCTTGGGGTTAAGTTGCTTGAAAGAAGCTTCACCAGAAGGTTCATAGGGGTTTATTATGAGACCACAGGACACAAGAAAGATTCATTAAGACATTAGAGAGCTATAAACTGGTTTCTGCAGCTTGCAATAACTGATCAGGTCTGTTAAGTGAGAATCTGCCTTAATAGTGGGTCCTTAAAACAACTGGAGAGTGTTGGAAAGGGGAACTCAGTAACCCTTAATAGTAGAAACTGAGGATTATTCTCTTCGAAAAGGAAGAGAAGAAAATCAGCCACTGAACTCATAAAGGGACAGCTAGGATTTACATTTTTCTACTACACTAGTCACAAAAGATTCTCCATTTGGAATTAAACACCTTACACGCTGATCTTAACCTGGACTGAATGATGCATTTGACAACTTTGATTGAAAATGTTTCATTATGGAGAGATTGTTTGAGATGAGCCAAGTGCAAGTGTGAAGGTGGAGAATCTGGGTGCTGTTGTGTAGGTCTGCTGCAAAATTCAAGGTCCCTGCAGAGAGTGAGAAAGAGATGAGCTGACAATGTGGTCTTTACTGTCAGTGCCTCCAACAAGGACAGGATCTTGTCTACTCTGTCTAGAGGGACACATTTGTAAAGAGATTCATCCCCACAAAGATAAAAACTTGAGATAATTTCCCTAGGTCTGGCAGATGACCCAGCCTGGTCACTATGAATCAACAGTGAGACAGACCTAGTCTGAGGAACTCTAGACAAACACCAATTGTCAAAATATTGTTGAGTGCTGAGGCTCTGCTGAATGGCAGAGCTGGAAAATGGAAGACCTCCCCATCCAAGTAAAATGGGAGGTACATTCTGTGTGGAGGAAAGATAGAGATGAGAAGGTAGGCATTCTAAGATTAGTGGAGATGCACAATGGCCAGGTCCAATAGCATTCCTGACTAAGACTGTAGACTCCATCTTTAAATCTTTTTAGGGAGGAAAAGTCAATAATTAGATGGGATTTTTACCCTTTCTTGGGAATGAAAATTTTGGGAATAGAAAGGCAGATATTGTCATTTAGCAGATCTCTCCTGCACCCTTTTGAAGAAGTGAGTGAATCTCTTCCTTTAGGTGCAACAGATTTAACTGGAGGAGGTAGATTCTGAAACCAAAGATAGTAGGCATCTTTATGTTTGAAAGGATCCAACCACTGACCACTGCACCATACCAGGCCTCTGAAAAGAAGTTTATTCTGGCACCAATGGTAACCAGCAGAAGAGGTTCATTTTGCAGGAGAGGACACCGGTCACTAGGGCAGTCCACCCTTGTCCTTAAGAAAGGGGAAGGGTCCATGAACTCCCACCCAAGGCCTTTGTGGAGTACAATTGTAAGGTCTAACTGCTGACGGTGAGCTCTGAAATGGGGTTTTGCTTTAATTGTGGCTGCATAACTTTACATTTAGCTGATGGATCCTGAAGGTGGTCAGGATGATTTTGCTTCTCAGCCAGCCTTGAGGAGCCAGCAGTTGATGCAGGGACCAGTGTTGTTGATCTCTCAAATCCCGAGTAGCCATGGAAGGGATGAGCTGTCCGAAGTGAGTCTCTGTCTCCATCCCTCAGAAGGTTCTTATTGTGCTCTAGAATGACCTTGTAAGCATCAAAGAAACATCCCTGCATAGGTAGAAAATCTCTGCTAACAAGGCTATGGACAAGGACAATGCATGTCTTGAAGATTTGCCACTGCTTCGATTGAAAGATGAAGAGTCATTGACAACAGAGATTCCTCTCTCAGCAGGCTGAATCAGGCTGCTAAAACGGGGTTGGCATATGAGGCTACTGTTACTAAGGATTTCAAAGTTTTCACTGGAAGGTAGGCATAGACACCCATAGAAATACCCATTTGAGCCACTTCGGTATCAAAAGTGGCAGTTTTATGGGCCATGAAGGGCAATTAACATTATAAGTTAGAAGCATCTACCAAGGGTTGCAATGTAGAGGATGAGACAGACCACCCCCTATCACTGTCTAGTCAAGTTTTGTCCCTCTGATAGAGGTCCTTAATCATAACAAAGTGAGGAACAAGTAAGAGATCTGGTTAAGAATCTGTCCCAGCAATTTTTTCCAAACTGTTAAGAATTTTAGAATCACCAGAACCTTTAGATTTGGGACACAGGGCAAGAGGCAGTAAACCTTGTTTAATGAAAGACCAGCTCTCTTCCTCCTCTGCCACCTTAACCAATGGATGAGAGGGTGCAGTGGACTTGAAGGGAGGAGGTACTATATCTGCCTGATCTGTCTCCAACTCATGTACATTAACGAGGACAGAAAGGATTTCTATGGTCCACTCTCTCTCCCTCTTTCCTGGAAGGCAGGACTATATGACCCAATGTCTCTCTGTTGCAGAGGATGTGGGGAAGATTTGGGGGATGAAAAACTTGGGCCAGTACCTCCTCCAATGGAGCTAATGTACTGTCCTTAATAGTGGACTCAGCAGATGGGTGAGAGTGACTCTTCATCTGCCAAGAGCATTTGGAGGAAAATGTTCCAACCCTCTCCTTCTTTCTTGACCCAACTTCCATCAGATAATGTAGTTCCATGTCTGCAGTAATGAATATACTACCAGGAAAGGGCCAATTACTTCCCTGCTGTGGTAGGCCCCACATCCCAAAGGAATTTAGTGAGATAATAGGGAATGTGGTGCTGACGATCAAATCCCCTACATTAATCTGGAATATTTAAGTTAATTCTCAGTCCCCTGCATGATGAAACATCAGTCTGAAGGGTCTGGGCGAAGCCCGATCCCTATTCCCATACTGCTTGGACTCCTATGGTTGGTGCCTAGTCACCAGTTCCTAGTGAATGGTACCATGTGTCTGGTGACTGGGCAAAGACCTGTCACTTGACAGATCTGTAGGAAGATGATTCCCCAGATCTCACTCAGATCTGAGATCTCCCTTTAGTGTGTGTGTGTGTGTGTGTGTTTAATCCCATCACTGACAACCAGGTATAAATGATTGCTAAGGACTATAAAATTATCAAAAAATCCAGAAGGTACGAGTTCCAATACTAAAATGGAAACAAAATCAAGGAATTCTAGCTAAAACTACTACTGAAAAGAATGTTTTTGATAGCCAAGTATGTGATATGAAGATAAATTTGGTGTGCAACCTGGTTTACCAAATATAAAAATAGCACAATTAACAATACAGGTAATGCAAATGATAATGATTCATAATTAACGCAAGTCTGTAGACAACAATTTATGCAAGGATTGGGTAAATACCTACACTAGTACGAAAAAGTTCACAACCAAATTAGAATCACTAATGCCTTGTGAAAAGGGAAGAAAAAAGAATAAAATGCAAAACAATAAATTCAAAAGCAATGCAAAATCTTCATTGATGTAAACACTGTAGACATTACAGGCATGCAACCAAGAAAAGAATGAAGGTCAGTACACATGGGCAAAGTGTCTGGAATCTTCTGGTTCACCCTAACGGGAGGATGAATTCTCATGATACAGTTGGAGTATTTTCCACCTGGAAAAGTATCAGCTATGCAATAGCAACAAGTAAAGTATTACTGATATTAAAACAATCTGATGTGAACCATGACCATACACATTATAAGAGATGAAGCAGTAACGTAAGGGACCACTGTACTCTATTCCAAATTTTAACCTGGAGTACACAACTCTGAATAGGAAAAATGTAGTCATTTGCTATCAGTAGTTTGGTTGTGAAGTGTTTCAGATAGATCTGTTTTAAATTATGAAAATGTCTACTTTACAGCTTTTCTTTATCCAACGATAAGCCTACCCACAATGTTTCAAACAATGCAGGAGGCAGACTCCCTTAACTTAACATAAAGTAACAAAGGAAAATCAATATGTTCCGTTTAAGTTCAAAGATTTTTAAAATATTAATTTACCCACGAGACATCTAAGCAATCCTCTACAGGGACAGACTCTGCAGTTGGTGGGTGTCTGGCACTTAGAACAGGTGATGGCAGGCGATGAACAATATTTACTGGACTCTCTGTAAATACCAGGGGCTCTTTCTTAGCTTGGATAGATTTACGACGTCTTCTTGGCATTCTGGAACACAGAGAATGCCTTCATCACTGCTTTCCAGAATTCTATAAAAGAAATAAAGTTCAATTCACATTTACAGCCAATCAAATGAAGTACATCAAAACACCACTTACATGGATAAAAGAAGAATGAGGTACTTCATGTCCTCTGGGAAAATAACTTGAGGTGGTAGTTTGGGTCCTTGAGAGCCATGAATGAGCCATGGAGTTTATCCAAGCAATGGCACTGGACGGGAAGTAACTCTTGCTAAAATATGCTTATAGGTACCTATGTAGTAGCAAGACGGAAGCTAATACCTCTGTGTGTGTGTGTGTGATTAGGATTTTTAACATAGCTTTAACAATTTTTCAGTCATATCGCTACAATGTCTGCAGTGTGGCAGTTTATAGTGATGTCCAGCACTGAGGCATCATGCCGCAGACATGTAGTATGATGTCCCACCCAGTCACATTATCCTGAAACCAGGCCAACCAGTCCTAATACTAACCTCTTAATGCTGAGTGCCTAGCGAGGCAGCTGTTAGTATCATTTTTTCAAGTCTTTGGTATGACTCGGCCAGGGTTTGAACCCACGACCTCCCACTTCTGAGGCAGACGCTCTAACCATTAGGCCACTGGAGTGGTGCTAATACCTGTAACATGCATGTACAAATGTTACATTTGATCCTGTATGAATTTACGGGCCTAGAATTTTTTTTCCACTGATGAAGAGATCCTTTTGCTTTCTGAATACCAATATCACTGCACAATTTTCTTGGACACTTACCATGATCTAATCTTTTTTTGCTGTGGGCAGGTATCAATTTTTGCTGGTAACTAAATTTGTGGCTTCGGAAAGGGATTCTGTTGTGTCTAAACACAGATGATTGATTGTTGGGTCCTTACATTTGTGTTTCATAGCAACTATAAAATCTATTAATTGGTTCAGTATCCATTGAAAAATAGTAAATTTAAATTATCCACTGTAGCCTTCTGGTAAAATTTTTTGTTAACAACAAAAGTAAACTGTAAAACTAATTTCAGCCATGGACGTGAAGGGAACCAGTAAAACCACTGAGCATTAAAAAAAGCTTTGATGGGTGACAACAAATGTGTTACAACAACTTGTGAAGTGAAGTGAAGTTATTTATACTTACTAGGACACTCACTATTCATGAAATTCCTTGGGGTGGGTGGGTCTAGAGTCTGCACTCATTTTCCCCAAAACATTTAGAATGCATATTTTCACAATTGTTTTTTTTACTAGAAAATGTTAAAATAATTACATGTACCCATTTAGAGTTTTTAGTCATACACTGTATAAGGTTACGTTTCAAAATGACCATTATACCCCAATTCCCAGGTATGTTATATGCGTTACGAGTCTATGATCTTAAAGTAAGTAAAAGAAAAGAGTGAAGACAACAAGCTTTGTAAAATTTTAGAAATAATTTATTTCCCTATAATATAAAGTGAAAAAATCAGAGCACTTTTGTATTTCAAGAGAAAATAATTACTTGATCTCAATAATTTGAAGATAAAATTCATCCCAAACTGATCACAATATAATACAACTTAAAGTGCTAGATGTTAAAGCATGACTGGTGTGTGTGTGTGATTTGGACTTTTAAGGTAGCTTGAACAATTTTTCAGTCATGACTGGTAAAATCCTCAGTCACAATTTATTACAGTTCTCTGCTTGATCTCAGGTCACAATTTTTAATTTCTAAAAACAAATATTACTTAATGGAAAATAACCTTCTAGAATGACATAATGTGCCTTGTTTATTTAAAACTCAATAGCCTATAAAATTCAGTTAGGAATCACCGAAACCCTGACCCTGATCAACATATTTACTCCTTGTTTACCTGAATAAAAATCCTGACAATAAGCTCATACATGCAGAGAATAATGAAGCTGTTATTAGTTGTTTACATAAATGAAATAATATAAAAAAAAAGTTATTCAGGTCAAGCAGAAATTAGCTCAGTTTTGGACATGGTCAAGTCCAGCAAACAATGTTACATTACAATAACATGTAAAGAAATTTTAAAAAAATCAACAAACAATTAAATATATATAACATGTGGGGGGGGGATATAACTATCACCATGTCTGTCTGTCTGTCTAAAAATTTTAATTTCTGGAGCATAACTATCACCATCATCAAGGTATTTCAACCAAAATTGGTACACATGTCAAGCAAATTGCAGAGAGGTGACTTTTGAAAATGAATTCTTCTTAATTTAATATTTTTGTAATTATAATGGGAACAAAATGTAGTAAAAGTGGTATCTACACTCTGAGTGCTTCACCACATAAATACTATCTAAAGAATCACAGTTTAAAAACATAAGTGTTATGGATCATATGGCACGTTGTTACATAAGCTGGAACAAAAAGGATACATCACAAGACAACTTTTGTTAGGAAATATTTCATACAATGAGTACAGTATTTTATAACAAATGAGACTTGAAAATTAGGAATAACATTTTCGAACAAATAAGTTGGGAAAAAATAGGAGTAACAGACACTTTGATTTCAGATATATAAGTGATGCTAAAGCTATTTTAAAACAGAATGTAATCAAAGATTACATAACCTGCCTCAGCAAAGCTTTTAGGAGTCTCCAGCAGCAATTGTTAACATTATCAGGCGCACAAAAAGTTCTGAATAAAGTGATCCTGACCTAGGAAATATTGACAAAGCATAAAAGACATAATCAAATTAAAAATAACACTTTTCTCTATGGAAACAAGGTAGAAGTTGATAAAACCAGAGATTCATTTCTTCCCTCCTAAAATCTGCTTCAGAAGCCATTCTCATTGTCAACCTCTAAAGCCAAATTGTACCAAATGGAAGTGACAGGCTTGGAGTAACTTTCGAGTGACAGCCAGTATATGACCACCATAACATAGTTCATGCATCAGTAATTACCTTGATCAGTCACTAAAATAGTGGCCTCCCACAAAATGTGTGCAGACTGCTCCTCTAATTCCAACTCATTCACAGTACAATACACAGCTGACCTATTCAGAATGAGCTATCACAATGTACAATGTACAGTCATTATTTATTCCAACCTTCAAATGAACTGGTCAAGAAAGGTCTTGTGTGTAGGATAGCATGAATATAGCATGGAAAATCCATGTGGTCAAGAATGGTCTTGTGTGTAGGTTAGCATGAATGTAGCATGGAAAATCCATGTGATCATGAGCTAAGACACTAACCTAAAACAAAAATTATAACCCTCTTTGGTTTTATGGATTATGTACAAACAGAAATGTGTCCAATTACATGTATCAAGTTTTATGACTGACATCAACAACATACAAAAAACTTAAAACAGGAAACAGTCATTAATGCATGACATACAGGTTGCAAGTCTTCTGAAATTTTATATTTATTTCTCAGAATAAATGCCAATGAGCCCTATTATATGCTTATTCTGCCAAAAGTTTAAATTGATACAAATGATTAACAGTGATGAAAACTCAGCTGACCAAACATTCACTTGAAGGATGCATTTACTAAATCTAACGATAGCAGCCGACACCTTCTCCATAATTCATAGAGTCACAAATAAATGCTTTTCAGAGTTTTCAAGTTCTTGCAAAAGTTTTCAATGAGTATTTTTTCTTGTGGAAATTGTACTGTGTCCATGTTGTTTTACACTGCTTTAAAATGTACAGAAGAAAAAAGCACACTACAACAGCCAAGGGATACTAATCCATCTGGTACATAATCATGTAGTGGATCATTTAACTCACCCAACTGTATCCCATATTATTTTTTTATTTAAAAAACAAAAGTACATTTAAATAAATATATATATTTTTGTTTTAACTTTCTGTATTCCTTAGATCAATTCAAGAAGTTTGGGGAAAACTGATCTGAGTTTTCAAGGCAACCTTTCAAATTAAAGAATTTGTTATGGTTATACAGACCATGTTCTCCCTTATTTACATCTGTAAGTGTATTATCCTCTTCTTGTGCTTCTGTTAAAATTGCCAAAAGGTAACAAGTACATGTGGAAACGGTAACACTTCTTTGGAGGTTAATAATAACTGATTAACTGACTACATGATAATGTATCTGTCTTTCAATAAACAAGAGTCCCTTGCTGGGACAGATGCTCTACTGTCTGAAAGAATTTCTAATGACTCGAGATTAGACAGTTTATTTGATCCTTTATCTTGCTTCAAGTGCTAATTATTTTATTATTTATTTAAAATTTTAACCCTTATTATTGTTCTTGAGAATAGCAAAACCATCTCTGATATTCTTGAGAAACCCAAGATACCAAACTTAGAAACAAAATCATTTTCTGACATGTCACAGTTTAAAATGTTCACAAAATAATGCAAGTGCAGTAAAAACTTTTTTATTATGACCTCTGACTTTCTGAAGAAAAAGAAATGTTTTTCATTGTATTCATCAGACACATCCACAGTCTTGGGACAGCACATCCAAATGGCAGAGTCAAGACCATCGCTCTTAAATTCAACACCTGCATGCTATAAACTTGTTGAAATGTGATTAAATACAAAGTCTGGTCAAAATTCACTTGTACAAGTCAACATGTTCATAACCTCAATCAAGTACAAAAATGCATGTACCAGTATAAACTTTTAACTTGACCACAAGGTCAGTTAGGTCTGGTTTTCAAAACTCATCAGAGATCTGCACTATTTTCATTCAGAAACAATTAAATAACAAAACTCATCCAAACGGAGTAGTAATAACAAGATTTACAAGATGGCTACTATGGTGTGATGTTGGAGGTCACATATGAGCACCATCTTAAAATTAGATCACCATCATTTTCATATAGGAATAATTATACTGTTACATGTTTAGGCTTGAATAAACAGTAGCACAGAAAGAGTGAAAACAACAAGCTTTTTAAAATTTAACGAATAATTTTTTTTCCTGGAAAATTCTGTAAAAATGAAAAAATAAGAACTTATGGTTTCAAGAATCAAATCCAAAACTAATCTAAGAATAATCCACAAATTAAATTGCAAAAGTCCTAGTAATAAATGTTCTAATAATTTCAAGTTCGAATCCTGATGGAAAATCCTAGATGAATGATGATGACGTATGCTGTAGTCAGTACTGTGCTTATCTACAGTTCCTTGTAGAAATACAAATAATGGCACTCTGGTGTTGGAAATCCAAATTAAATTTGAAAGCAATGTCTTTCCAAAATATCTGTGTAAGCACTCCTCAAAATATTTCCAGAGAATAAAAAATTTATCCTTTTGAAATCCAAATGATCTTTAGAAAATTATAGCTCAAGATCTGGCTACAACAAATTAACTTGACATCAGTGTGAAAAGCACCAAAAACTGAGAAAGAGAGAGAGAGATCTAAAACCAAGGTTATATCGTATCATAAGACACAATTTTGAAATCCCCTCTAAGTTGCGAAATGAGAGGGGGGTCGCGTGATCATGTTTATATCATGTACACAGAATATGGCCTTGATTAGACCAATGATTTTCTTCCCAGAATAAAAAAAAAAAGTGTTTACTTCTTAGCCCATGCAGTCCCATCATGACCTTGACAACAACCAAATATTTTAAAATAAAATAGAACTTTGTTTACTAATTCTGAATCAAGGTCAGCTTCCAGACCAACACCTGGTGTTAATGAAAGAATGATTCAGGTCAACCAATTTTCTGAAAAAAATATCATCTCCAATACAATTACAATAGCATATAAGAAAAATAAAAATTTAAAACTGACAAACAATTAAATTAAAAAATATATATATATTAAATCAGATATACGTAACAATATACTGTGAGAAACGTTTTCGTAAATAAAAAAAATGTCAATATATCCATTCTTTCAAGAGGAGTGGTAATAACATGATTTTCAAGATAGCCACCATTGATGAGCAAGAGTATCATTTAGGACCAACCAGGTAACAGAGTGGTTTAAAGTGCTTGCCCTTACTGATCACTGCCATCTTGACTGTCCGCATGGGTTTGAGTCTCAGGCATGTGCGTGTGTGCAATTTGGATTTCTAACGTAACATGTCATACATATACTGTATAAGTGTGTTGTGACGTGATTGGTCTTTTAACGTAGCTTTAACAATTTTTCAGTCATATTGCTATAATGTCTGCAGTGTGGCAGTTTATAGTGATGTCTAGCACTGGGGCATCATGCTGCAGACATGTAACATGATGTCCCACCCAGTCTCATTATCCTGATGCCAGGCCGATCAGTCCTAACACTAACCTCTTAATGCTGAGCAGCAAGCGAGGCAGCTGTTAGTACCATTTCAGTAAGTCTTTGTCATGACTCAGCCGAGATCGAACCCTCGACCTCCCACATCCAAGGCAGATGCTCTAACCACTAGGCCACCGGAGCAGTCTAGTCTCAGGCATGTCAGTGTCAGTATGTGAGAAAGCTTGCCAGTAGCTTCATGTGGGTCAGGGCCCTTACTGGTTTTCCCTGGTTCTTCTTCCACTAGTTCTGATGGCTGCCGTCTGTAGCCTATCTTGTGCTAAGAAATGGCATTAAGCCCAAAAAACAACAGGACCAACATAATATCTTTTTTTCAGTGAAAACCATGATGTCTATAGGATCCTCTACCCAAGAGAAGTATTTTTTTAAAAACATTTAAATATGCTTTTTATGGCTGCTATATTAAAGGTCTGATTGGCATTGGCATTTAATAACAACTACTCTTCATGAGTAGGGGCCCCGAGTGGTCGAGTGGTCTAAAGCGCTCTCCGTTACGGATCACTGCCATCTCACCTCTGTCTGCAGCGGTTCGAGTCTCGGATTCAGCCAATATGGATATGTTAGAAAGCTTGCCAGTAGCTTCTCGTGGGTTGGTGGTTCTTTCCTGGGTTTTCCCAGGTTCTTCCTCCACCATTAATACTGGCCGCCATGTATAGCCTATCGTGTGCTGAAAAATGGCGTTAAGCCCCACAACAACAACAACTTCATGAGTAGTAGTTTGATAAAGGGCATTTTGGAGGGTTACTGATATAATTCAGGGTTTTCTATCCCCTATGATTTTTGCCTACACTGGTAAAAAGCGACATTAAATGTGCAACACTTGGATTGTAATCAATGAAAGTGACCAATAAGCTACCAAAGAAAAGATCAGTCATGGCGATAGAAGGTGATGACCTATATCAGTAACTAACAAAATCCCCATTATCACACCACTAATGTAAACACCACTTATTAATGATTATGATCAGTGCTCATGTGTTCAAATTTTCAGTCCAGCCTATACTTATAAAAAATTTCTGTACTGCTACAGAAATAGGATTATTGATTGCCACTATACTGTGTGGATATCTTCTATAGCAGAGTATATTTTGTACTAAAGACTTACCAAAGTATATAATGGTGAAAAATTCTGACAGATGCATATAATGTTTTCAGAGAATTTATAGAGATATCAACTCATAGTTTTATTTTACCAAATGAGTGGAGTGTGTGCAATGTTACAAGAAAGATTAATTCGCTGTTTCATTTTAAAGCATTATACATGTTTATCAAAGAGGAATACAATATGTTATATGTGCTTTTGAAAGGTTGCAAAATCAGTGGTGTTAGGGGCTGTCAGAACTGCATCTAAACAAAGTGGTAAGTGGATGCACAGCACATCTAAAACAAACAGAGAAAGGAAAAGGTCTTCCAGGCATGGAAACCAAGGGTTCCACACTGATCTTGAAATACAATCACATGTACGTGGTCAGAGATGCAATTTGCAGGTTTGCCAGGGCAACAGCTGTTGGCCTTGGTGTGGCTGGAATCATGACCGTGCACAATCATTATAGGTGTCCAATCAAAATTATTGTTGGGGTTATGTGATGGTGCTTGGAAAATAATTTTGATATGATTAAATTCACAAATAAATGTTTATTCAGAACTGCTTGCTGCAGCACAAAGTACTCTCAACATGATTAGTAAACTGCTTTCAGTGGCAACTTAAGATAAAATAATTATTATATTTACCATATATGTTGGGACACTATTTGTTGGGACACCATAAATTAATTTATAAAGTAATGTTTTTTGTGCACTGTATGTTCAGGGACAAATCATTTTTTTGAGTTGTAAGTTCTGGGACATGTTATAAATCATTCAAAATATTTCCATGCTTAATAGATAGTTACATGCTGTTGTAAAGAAGGCTTTTATAGAGGTAAAAAATGAGTCAGCCTTTTCATTAAGGAAGTTTACATTCCTGCATGAAGCTCCGAGCTGCTTCATCAATCATTAGTTCTTCATCATTCTTGATGTTGTATCCAATCTGGAAGTCCACAGATTCTTTATCCTTCTAGATCTTAGCTGAAGATTTCACAAACACAGCCTTAATCTGCTTGATAAGCTCTTTTATCTGAGCAGCTTTTCAAAGAACATCTGAACACTTCGGGTTTTACGTGCAGGGGTATTTCCAAAACATTCTTCTTTAGAACGAATTTTTCCAGATCTTTTTTTGGATGAAACGAATTTTTCCAGGGAAAAAAATAATAGTGTGGGAGGTGCAGTTGAATTCAGGGAGTCTCCTGCAAAACATGGGAGGGTTGGCATGTCTGTGAGATGGAAAGTACACACTGACTACAAATGCCCTTCAGCAGTCACCGAAGGACAGTAGAAATCAAATGGAATCCACAGGAAGTTGTGTGAAGGCTGCAGATGTAAAAGAGCCAGTAACTGATAAAGCGATCCAAACGTTCTACTGTTGATCCTAACTGGTGCATAGGTAATCCCTTTATCTGTGCTGTAGTGTGGAACAGGTGGAGGTAAAAATCTTCCAGGAAATATATCACTGTACTTAGTGCGACACCACTGACCACAGCATGATTCACTGTTGCACTACACAATCTGTAAGCAATACTGTGACTGTTGAATGTGCCGACTTGACCACTCATCTGACGGTGGACTGATGTCCAGTTTTCCTGTATCACATGATACAAAAGATGCTACCACATCAAATCCACCAATAACCTATGAGCTCCAGATTTCTGCCAGCACTTCACTGGCCTTCTGGAAATTGGCCCTTTCCAACTCTACATCACATGTCTTGCCACTGCTGTCCAAATGAGATCCATAATGATTGTGAGGCAGGATCTATCCTAATAGGTTGCATGACAGAGGAACCATGCGTTGTTTGATAGTGATGTAGGCAGAGTGCCCTGGCACATGGCATACAACAAATATTGCATCCAGGTTGTTGTACAGCGATTACAAGTGTTTTCGGAAATCGAGGGTTCTCATCTGGACCGCCTTCTGCTGTTATGACCAGAATAAGCTTCATTGATCCATTAATACACATAACAGGCTGAAATGCAGGACGTTGTTTATGAGTTCTTCAAAATCAGTAGTGTGTGTCATTGCTGTGCTACTTTCATTTTTCCCACTGCAAATGAAGATAGCAGTCAGCCCTGAATACAATACAGACCCTGGTTTTATAACACATGCAGCATAGACTGATGGGATCAGTTTGTGGCATTCAACCCAGTTGTTATCTGGCACGTGGGACATGTGCCTTGTCGTCTTGGCTCAAGAAAATACTGTTCTCCCATAGCGACAGCCACATTTCTCAAGCAGCAGATTGCAAAATGAGCATCTACATGATTGCGCCTTTCACTGTTTGCTGCCTTAAGCAGCTTGACAGTCATTGTGGTCACATGATACTTAACTTTAGTCATCGCTGAATTACGTGGAAGCAGACGTAGATATGTTCCTGCTCGACTGATGCTGAAGCCATCTTGGACAAGGGCTTCATGCAGTCATCCAACATTTTGCAGCTACTAAGCTTCTCAGTTCGTCCCCATTGATCTGCAGCTGCTCCACATGATACAATGTCCAAGATTGTCTTTAGCAACTGTGGTTGGTCATCTTCTAAGCGGAGCCTTCTTACTTTCGGCCAACAGAACTTTTTGAATCACTGACCAATGACTGGATGTTCTTCTGTAGCTTCAGTCAGCTTTCTCTTGAAGTCAAGCCTGGAGTTCTGTTTGCATGCTCATTCAGCTGCCAGAGGTTTTAACTTTTTCTCCAGCTGCTCCCTTCTGCTGCCAAGTTCATAAGACTTTGTTTTCATATAGGGTGTCCAAAGTCCAGTGTTTTTTACCTGAAATAGACTAGCAATATGTGCATTGGCAGATTCAAACTCACTGCTTGCTGTGTCTTCTGCTGGTGTAGCGTGTTGGGTTTTTTCTTCACTAGACATTCTACTGCTGTTGTTTGCATCTCTGCATCCATCTCTCTTGCTCTTACGTCAGCTGAAGATGCCTCTTCCACCTCTGACTGAATATCACTATTTATTATCACCACAGTTGATGTAAGTTCCTGAGATGACGTGGTTAGTGTTGAAGTAGTTAAATCTGATGCTTAGCTTAGACTGGCCTTAGGCATGGCAGTGCAGGCCCACAAGCTCATCAGATGACTTTTTCTTTCTGCTGCTCTCGCATGCCAAACTCATTTCAAGTTTTCTACTTCTTCATTTTGTTTACAATTGTTCCACTGCTCCTGTGCATGTTTATGTGCCAGATCTGCTTTCAGATCAGGGTGTGCAGCAATGAAAGCATCCTTAAAGTCGCTATACAGTTATAACACTCATCCATTATTAGCATTGGTAGTATACAGAATATTCTTAAATAATATTTAATATTAGCTGGAAAAATATAGATATTAAAAACTCTATTAAACGTTATGTTGCCTATGTCACTGATTAACACGTATGTGTGCGGAAGGCAGCTGAAGTTGATGATTTCAGATGTACTGTGAGTAGCAGCAGTGTAGTGGTGGCTACCGCAACCAGTCATCTGCTTCAAGGTTTGCTGGCACTAGCTCTGCAATCCCATGGTCAAACAGGGTCTTCATCACAGGCCAGGCACTGTATTGTCTAAACTGAGAGTATTATACGGGCTGTGGTGCATCTTACTTTGCTATTTGTATACTCGCTCAGGTCCACAGGGCCAATATGTGGGCCACGTAATCAACCTTAGGCACTGGGAGCCAGACCTATGTATTAATGCCAACCCATTCATATATATTTTGTGGCATGAATAATACAAATTGAAATTAACAAATAATTTATACTTATGGATCACCCATAAATGACATCTGCTAAACATACTGGAATACATGCAGTAGGCCTAAAGCAACTGCTCAACACAGAATATCAGAACAAAAAATACTAGCGTGCAGATGTCCGCAAGGTCCTTTATACCCCTCCCCCCTTGTCCACATATGAACAAACCCCCCTCCCCCTATCTTTGAGGATGTCCTTTATGGATGATCCCAAACCCATGATACTATCATATAGCTGACCTGGATGTAATTCAATCTTGTTTTTTTTGCACCTAACACCATGTCATGCGTGAATGGCAGATGTCTTCAAGTAATTGGTCAATTATTTCCCTCTCACTTGCAATTTTGTTGGATCTAGTTTTCACCTGGATAACATACTGAAACCTCTAAGTACAACCAAACATGATTTCTTTCTCAATGTTCATGTCAGTGAATGTATCGTGTGTTATCGGACATAAGTGATACATGCTACAGTATGGATGTCTATGCTACATATATGGAGTTCATGGATATATTTTACTTTTTAGTGCTCATGATGAAAAAAAAGAGGAATAAATGATAAGAATGCAAGGTTAGTTTTTATATTTTATTATCAAATAAGCATTTTGTTCATCTATTCTACTGCAACGTGCAATTGGGAGGAGTGGTGATAATTCAACACAAAAATTTATTTAATTTCCAAAGTCTTGGGACATATGACTGAGGTGAAAAAAGTTTCACCATCAGTTCTGTGACAAGAAAAAAGAATTATTATTTTCTAGTGTCCCAATATATATGGTATATATGGTAGTTGAGTTCGAGACTGTGTTAATAGAAATGGAAAATCAGACTAAGTACCAATAAGGAACAGTGTGGTAGTGGATTTACAGTAAATAAAAATCAAATATCCCTTAAAAACATTAAAGCATATAAATACCAAAAACTATTTGTCTCCTCATAAAAAACAATCAAGTTTAGCATTGCTGTGTGGTAATGGAGGCTACCAATACAGGTCACCACCTTCCCTATGAGTATCCTCTTGTTTGGTCACATCTTGGTCACTTTCACTAATTACAATCCATGGGTTGCACATACATGTGGCTTTTTACCAATATAAGTCATGGGGGTGATAGAAGGCTGTGACCTATATCAGTAACCACTGTTCAAAATGCCCATTATTTACTGAAGACCTCATGTCACTACAACTATCAATTCTAGAGAAGTGGCTACAGTAAGATGGCCACCTTGGCCATGAAAATTGAGGTCTGATTAGTGCCATTTTCATTTGGAATCAACTAGACAACTTGAGTTTTTAGTGGAAACCTAATGTTGATTATAATCATCCATTTAAGACATATAGTATTAACAAAATTTTCAAGATGGCTGCCAATGCAACCTCCAAGAAGATAAAGAGTAGCAGTATGAACTCTGTGTGAAAAATGACAAATGACAACAAGCAAGCCATCACAAAAGCTTTTCTGGTCTACAACAAGTAGAGCTATATAAAAAAAATCCAGGGGTGAACAATTGCAGTTTCTGTATAAATTGTCATTGGATTTTGTTTGTTTTTGTATATTAATTTCATGATTATAATGCTTCATATTTTTATAGCTATGGAGCTTCATTGTGGCCAATATTGGTTCCACTTTTCTACTCGGACATTATACTGGATACAATGTTGGACATACAGTCTACATGAACTGTTAAACAAGATCAGCTGGAATGTTGTCAGCACTGAGGATGCTGTTGTTTCAGCACATGACAGGCTATGCATAGCGGCCAGTATTAATGGTGGAGGAAGAACCTGGGAAAACCCCCAGAAGAACCACCGATCCACAAGAAGCTACTGGCAAGCTTTCTCACATACCCACACTGGCCAAATCCTAGACTCGAACCCACGCAGACAGAGGTGAGATGGCAGTGATCTGTAACGGAGAGTGCTTTAGACCACTTGGCCACTCGGGGCCCCCCACTCAGGATGTAAAAGCTGAATTACAACTCATTTTTATCACTTTTAAAGCCATAGGACAATAGGGGTGAAACAATTAATTGATATATTGAAGCACGAATACTTTTGCTGTAATTATACACATATATTTATATACATGTAAGTGGTGGAAAACCGATACCAAAGAATACTTACCATATTCAAGTTATTTAAACTTCAGCAGTTGTTAAAAATTGTATTAGCTGTTTTCCTTGTTATTCTTTAAATGGAGATTACATCTGAGACTGCTGTTGCAGGCACATGTAATCATTTTTGCTAGTTAAAACAAAAAGAACATGACACAACACACTGTATCCATCTACAAATTAAGACCAACTGATGTAGTTTGTAATATTTGGCAATTCCAAGGCAATTGTTTTACTGCAATAGCTTGTTCAGCATAAAGTAGTCCAAGTCTCCTCTGACCCTTGCCAATCCATTTTTGCTATCTGGACATTTATGTAGGGGTAGGGGTCAGAGCCAATCGCCTATCAGAAAGTTGGAATTTGCTGATACAATACGGTGTCAGCATAGGGCAGCTGCTTAGTAGTTGAATTAGCAAATTTGAACACCACTACATTGAGCCACATCTGTATGAGATTGATAGGAAGATGGTTTATTTTCTTAAAAATTGTGAGTGTAAGAGTCTGTATATCTCTAATCTGTTGATGACAAGAGGAAACTACAGCGCTGATGAAATTTGCCCTGTAACCTGACATCTGCATTGCTAGTTGCATGATGTAAATAGTTGTTAAACTAAATCTGATTGGCACATTGTGCCCTGGAACAAGTATTATGTCATAATTTGAACTTGCATCAAGGAAGTTTTACAAACGCATGCTTAAAATACAGGTTACCTAGATAACCCAAAATGGCTGATTCCCAGTGTTGTTCATCTTTAGATGAAGATTTTGTTCGGCAAATACTGGCAAATGATGGTTATGATGGCAGTAATTTTTAAAGTTATGAAGTATACTAGATTACTGGAAATGGGATAGGTGTTAATGGAATACCAGTGATTTTGAGCCCAAAAATGGTGTTAAATATGAGTCCAATATACATGCTGGATGGACAAAAATAGCATGACAATCAATCATCCTTTCAACAAATGTATAAAAAGTAGAGTACATGTATCAATCCAATTAAAATAAATTTAATTTAAAAGTAGAATGCAATTTTCATTTATTTTCTCAAACAATTTAGCACTGTGGGATCATGTGCTTCAAAACTATACTTCCCTATTGTTAAGATAAAATAAATAAATAATGAAAAAAATGAAATTAAGAAGTAAAGATATTTTGATCAAAATACCTGTCTAATGGCTAAACTGAGTCCTGCATCTGGTAAGATGGAACAGCTTTATATAACCTAAAATGCTGAATACAAATCACTGACAACTATCAGGTAGTCCATGGGTCATGCAACCAGGCGAAGTTGGCAACTAAGTCGCCTACATAATGTAAACTTCGCCTTCTTGTTTGGAAAGCAAAAATGACTTTGCCCTGTGATTTTTTTAAGGTACATTTACTGCTCATACTTTTTTAGATGCCCCCTCGCTTTAGCCAGGTTAGGTTTAGTGTTGTGTTGTAACAAAATATCTTCATCAAGCCATAAGTAGCTAGGCCTAGTTTTGATATCAATTACACGGACAAACTCTTGCACATTCACAGGCATGTATTTTGATAGCTGATTGACCATTAACCCATTTCTGAGTAACTAATTAGCAATTATCAATTTGAATCAATGCCAGATTTCCACGTCATCCTTTGATGATAAAAACATACAAACTGGTGTTTCTAAATTTTAACTGCCTCTTGTACATTATTTCATCATAAACTTAGTTTGAAACTGTAAGTGAACCAGTAATAGAGAAATAATAGTGGACATCGCTATGTCTGGGAAGTACCAGTTTATCAGAGTATCTGTTTTCATAAATCATCGGTCAGATATATTTAGAAAAATATACAATTCATAGAAAGCAAAGCCTAGGTATTATGTTATTTAAGATTTAACTTTAAAATACAATTATGTAACTCAAAAATGCATGGGATAATGCTATGTTGTTGAATTCACGAGGAGCGTTGTAAGGTCCAAATTGTTTTCTGACTCAACTCTTAGTTGTGAAGATACGGAAAAAACAGCTAAGCAGATATTTTTAACCATTGCCTAAAATTACTACAAGTACAAAGACAAAAAAATACATAAATTTGCAATCCTATCTATGGACTGTTGTAATGAAGCTATATAAAGTGAGTGATTACATTACTAAAACCCCTCCTTCTAAAAATAGATGCACTCACATCTGTTGATTTGATTTGGCTGGAAACAAAATTTTAGTTCATATACCGACTATAAAGGAGCCATGTCTATAATTTTATGCATTTTAGTGTGTTATGTATGAATATTTATGGTAATGTTTTATCCATATTTATGGTAATGTTTGATCCACACACAAATGAGAACGAACAGTATGATCTGAAGACATGGGCATTTGCTCTCAAGTACACGGTACAGGGGTTGTTTCAAACACGTTTAAAATCTTTAAAAGTGCCATTATTGTGAACTATTAAAAAGTATAAAAATAAATAAATAAATAAAAAAGTTGATTAAGGGTAGTTGATCAAGCATTTTTACTAACTTGCAATTACAATAATGTAATCTAGTTACTTAGTTAAAATTTGTTACAATGTAGTTTCTATTATTCTTTTAGAGTCATATGGCCAAAATAACAGAAAATTTTTTACTTGAAAAGAAAGTATTGCTTAAACCAAATGTTAAATGCAAATATGAATAATGGGAAATAAGGGAATAGTTCAAATAAGAGAACATACATTATATATATATATATATATATATATATATATATATATATATATATATATATATATATATATATATATAGTTTGCGTGTCTTTCTTCACGCCCACTTCTTCCAGTTGAGCTCTTACTTCTCCCTGTTCTGCCCAAAAGGAAAAGTCACTTCTCCCTAAAATTCAAGTCTAGCTTGACCCCTAGTAGTCTGTTTGAAAGTACCTTCTTTTTGTCTTGTCATGGATGAGAGTGGTAAATAAATTGGTGCTAGGTTTGTATGTCTGTAATCTGCATACTGGAAATTCATCAAGCAAATCAAAAAAAGGACATTACCTACCACTAACACACTTTCCTTTCTAAAGATGGAGCATGGGTTTATCATTTCACCCCTTTAGGAAACCACAAATAAATTGTTTATCGTACTGCAAATCCCATGTCAAAACATTGTTTAATGCATTAAGTCATATGACTGCTGACATACAGATTCAAAATCCATACATTTAAAGTATTTTTGAATAAGTCAAATTAAAACTGCCCCCAAACATAAAACTTGGAAATGCCTTCTAATTAACATTCATCTGAAAGATTCCAAAATTTATCTATGTGAATATATTATTCCTTGTAAGAATCTGAAGTTCTCAAGTGATGTATTTTTGTTGATAGGAAAGTTATTTATCAATCCTCTGAAACTAACTCCCATTCACTGTCTTCCAACTAACCACAAATGGTGAATAGTTTTGTCATTACAAGTCTCCTGTTTCCTGGTTTAGCTATTTATTCCTGAAAATTTATTTAATTTACCTTTTGTTCTTCAAATGATAGTCTTTGATCAACTTCTAATTATTTATGAAAAACCTGTTTATTTTATATTTTCACTGCCGTTTTTAATGAACCTGTTACATATGAGAAATTCAGATTCTTCAAGTTGATGTTACTTATTTTCATACAAAAGCTTTCAAAGTTATTCATGTTTACAGTCTGAATTTTTTTATTTATTAGGTCATTTAATATATAGCAAGACGAAATAATTTATTAAATATAAATGTAATGTGTACTAGTAGCAAACTGCCAATCGCTGCACATGGGGATTTGACACTTGTTAATTACCATTGATTTTTTACTCTATTTATAACTTCAAAATCGGTTGTATCCATGGCCTATATGAATTTATTCCTTGTAGTATCATATATTTAGTAACAAGACATGTGACCATAGAAAATACTACACAACATGGCATAGCTACAGTGCTCAACATGTTCATTTACAAGTTCGATTTAAAGAGTGACAGGAGTTTTATTCTAATGAAATTTAACTTAAAGTGTAAACATGGAATATTGTGAATATTTATGGAGATAATTTCATTATTTTGGCAAAGTATGGAAATAGTCGTACGGTAAGTTGTATCGATCTCTCTAATGCCAAGCTTAATTTGCATTTATCTTTATCCAATCTGCCGCCAATAAGCTTGACAAGTCCAAACTCATTCTATTCCATCCTCCACAGTTCGCCATTTGTAAACTACGGTATTTAATGATTTTCTTAACATTTATTTTATTGGACGAAATTCATCTACCAACCAATGAAATAATATTTTACAAGAGTGTATTTGGCATGTGATCTCGCGATAAACTGCAAGATTTTAATTCCATTGATTTCATTGGTGGATTGTTCTTGGGCTTCGAAATTTAAAAATGGGTGACAGTCGTGCACAGGCTTGCTAACAATGAATGGCGAGAGAGAATGCGAAAAATTGCTCATTTCCTAACGTTCTGCTGTTGTGTGGCAAGGTTGAATTTAAAAATATATAGTTCAGAATTGTTAATTCTACGTTCTACTAGCATCTGAATACAAAAGTAAAGTGGAGTATTTTATCTACTTTATACTCCTTGTTGATGTTGGGGTGGGGGTACATTGAGTTTAGCCAATACTGGGCTGACAGTTGCAGACCTTGATGGTTCGTGGGGAAAAAAAATTGCGCAAGTTTTTGATATTGTGGCAAAATTAGTATTAATTCGGAATATATGAGATAAATGTAGATAAATATGAAACTTTTTTTTAACAAATATTTTATATGTCAATATCAGATATGATGGAATGGAAGATGGTTACTGGTGAGTATGGCAGTCTTTTTAGGATTTTCCCTTCTGGATTCTTTTCTTTTTTTCTTCATCTCGTTGGATTCCTTTGCAGGTTCGAAAGATTGTATTTCTAGAGAAATGTGCACATTTTTTTCAGATTATTTAGCATTGGTATGAAAGTACTTGAAACACCAGGGCCCCTAATCCTACAATGTACGACATAGCACATGTTGTTTTTGTTTTTAGTGCTCAGTCTTGTTGTCTAAATAACAGCCTCATATAGTGTGTTCCGATGTCGTTGACATCAGAATGAGTAATCAAAGTTTCAGGAACATCTCACACTTGGCAGCCTAGTCCTACAATGTAAGACATGGCACATGTTGGTTTTGTTTTAGTGCTATGTCTTACTATCCAGATAATGGCCTTGTATAGCATGTTCCGATGTCAACGACATTGGAACGAGTAGTCTAAGTTTCAGGAATATCTCACACATTTGGCAGCATACATCGACACTCTTCCACAAATTTATGTGTAATTAATATACTTACTGTGCTGTCTTTATACTGGCAGAATGAAAATATGATACTAGCAAATGGATGCATTTTCACTTTCCGTATGCCAAAGTTAAATTCAAGTAGGCTCATGTTGGGGATATGTTTTCTGAACAAAACGAACCGTTGCTTACAGTTCCAATAGTCATAACATATTTTTATTCAGTTCGTTAAGGAATAATATTTCAACTTAACCTGATTTCGGCCTTCCCGGCTTTCATCGCCTTCCAGCCAACGAAACTTGAAAACAGGTCCATTTCTTTTGTGAGAATTTGAATTTATTAGAGAAAAGACATGAGAGTAAGTAAAGTCTGACTAAAATATTATGACTTTACTTTGTTATTTTAGTTGTCAGTTGTGTGAAATATTCATGAAAATTAGACTTTTTAACTATGTTAGTCGACATCAAAACATGCTACACAGTGCCGTTAATTAGGCTGTAAGACCTTGATGCCCACAATATAAGTATCAGTGTTGAGGTCTTACATGTAGGGCTACCAGGCCCAGAGTGGCCAAATGGTGTAAAGCATTCACCGTTGCACATCACTGACATCTCACCTCAGTCTGCAAGGGTTCAAGTCTCTGGTTTGGCCAATGTGGTATGTGAGAAAGCTTGCCAGTAGCTTCTCGTGGTTTGGTGGTTCTTCTGTTTTCCCAGGTTCTTCCTCCACCATTTATACTGGCTGCCATGTATAGCCTATCTTGTGCTGAAAAATGGTGTTAAACCCTACAACAACAAGTACTTCAGATACCAGCATGGGTTGTTTGTCTTGGCCAAAAAGCACATTGCTCCCATTTCCTTGGCATGATGTAGCAAAATGATATTTCAAAAGTGTCATTTAAAACTAGTAAGCATACTACATAAGGAAACTGATAGACATTTTAAGTTGAGATATAGTAAAGAATTTGATGTCTTGAAATGGGTGTTACATGTGTGCAAAATGTTAGTATTTCAAGAAAAATAAACAAGTTTTGAAGTTGTGCTTATGTCACTTTACAGTTAAAGAGAGAGATAATGCTTTTATTTTAATTGATCATAAATAAATAAATTTAGAACTGATATTTTCAATAGTAACAACATTCCAAGTCTTATTATGTCTGTAATAAGGGTTTCTTTATTAATTACTGTTGTCAGGTCAAATTAAGATATATAATTGTTTACAGTAATGAAATTTGTCCAGTATTAATGTAGGAAAAGAATATATATATATATATATATATATATATATATATATATATATATATATATATATATATATATTATGATACAATCATGTTGCAAGACATGCATGTTTAGTGCACTTCAGTTTGGAGGTTTGGATTATGCTGTAGATTTAGCTTAACAGAATCTCATTGAATAATAGTTTGATACAAATCTTTTCCCAGTATTTAATTTTTTCATTGATCTAATATTTTGATATAAAATGATCAGTAGACAGAAAAGAGAAAGGTACACATTCTAAGCAACAAACACTAGAACAATAAATGTATGAAAGTAGCATTCAGATAGTGTGCATGGAGTTACAGTTTATGTGCAGAAATTAATAGAATCTAATCAAAAGCTAACACTAGTATATATAATCCATTTTAAGTGCATGTAATTGGCATACATATTAATACAAAACAAAACATGGAAACCGTATTGACAATTTTCTTGCAGAAAAATGTATATGCATTACCTGTGAAGTGAATTGTGTGGTATGGTTGATCAGAAGAGCAACATCATTTGCCTGGAAATGCACTCATTTAACAACACATCACAAAAATAAATCCTGCCTATTTAATTTTTGTTTTTGTTCACGAGAGCTACCACTAGCAGTCATATATTATGAGTCATTGACTCCTGATTTGTCTGTCAAATCCAGGAGTCACATTCACATTTTGAGGAGTCCACGATGATTGTTTATACTAAATGCGCACTAGCTTAGTAAAAAAAAATGCGACTGCCAATGATGTAGACTTGGATCTGTTTGCATATAAAGTGCTGACACTGGTTTATTCTCTGAAAGACTTTTAACTCTTGCAGCTGACATGTTTACAATGGTCTGCATTCTGTGTCAGTAACATGCATGCACAGTGTGAATATATCCTGTCGCATCTTTGTCAGATCTGCTTCATTTACACAATAATTTTCATAAGTGGGATGATTTAATAAGAAACACTGGTGTGTTCTTTCTTGACCTTCTGAAAGTATAGATTTCTTGCATTATTTTAGTTATCTCATATTGTTGATCATTTCAAGAAGAAAAGAAATGTTGATTTAGTATATACTGCAAATTGTATAAAATTTACCTTTAACGGTCCTGATATTTAAACTTTGTTTTAAAAATCCCATCATAATCGGTAAAATTGTTATGTATGGATGCATTCATGCAAGCATGTATGTATGTTAGTCTTGTATATATTTATAACTGAAAGTTTCTTTACACTAAAGTCAGAGAGAGACCTGCAAACCACAAAACATGATTTATATTCACCATGCTCAATGCCATCCATACAATTCAGGTGTCAGTATTACATTTGAATTGTAATACTAATAATAAGACATTACAATCGTACTCACCATAGATTGGCAATGACCACAGATTGGAGATGGTTCATTTCAAGTGCTAACTGGCTAGTTCAGCCTGTATGAATGTCAGTGCACTTGACAGCTTCTCATTCTCTGAGGAAATAGGAATGAAGGAAACATTTTGGGATTTTTGTCATGAAGACTTCACCAGTTTCTCTACACTGTAATGATATAAGTTTAATCTCAAACATAATGAGATGATGATGCGTGGCAGTTTTGACTGTTTTCTACATGCTGCACCCTTGCATCTTTTTCACAGTAAAATTCAAAAAGAGCACATCTATTGGGTGATGTGGGAAACTTCCTGATGATCAAGATTACTTCATGCTTCTTTTGATAAAATTAAAGAATATAGAGTAAATCTAAATAACTGCACAAAGTATTGCACATTGCCATGGAATTTCCCTCAATTTTTGGGTCCAGTGACTCCCAAATCTTGACTTCTGTGCATCCATTGGGCTTGATTTTTCATCATAGAAGGGGATGGGGAGCATAATCTTGGAAAGGTGGGGAAAAAACCGCTTATGGTTATACTTGGTCCTCACTGACATTGACAAACTGCTGTGTAGATTTTTTTGGCTGGAAACAGCTGCAGTTATATGAATTGTGTAAAGATAAATACATATATCAATTTTGATTTTGTCATTTTTACATTGCAAACACTAATATCAATCTGCCAAATCCAGAGGCAAAATAGAGGTCCATGCCACCCCTGACTTTTTATGGTGTTATTGGGAATGATTTTAATTGTCTCAAACTTTTTTAAGACATTGAAAGAAAATACAATATTTTTTGAATCAGTAAAAGAATCTGGTAATTTGGCAACAAATATTAACCTCATTGTTGCATCTGCAGTATAAAAAATTCAAGTCTAAATTATATCGTGCAAGCTCTTTCATCAGAAATTTTATTTGTAAGATTTCATTTGAAGATGCCTGAACGTGGACTAAAACCCGTCTTGTACTGGAGTTAAAATTTGGTCCTTAGATCTCTTGATGAAAGAATCAGAACAATTATAAAGCAATCAATACCCTTTTATTGCCTGGGTGATTTTTGGCAGTCAACAAAAAATTAATTTAAACACGATGTAAATAATTGGAAATATTTGCAATATCATATGTAGCTAATCATTTCTGTTAATGTTAAATATGTTTACATAAAATTTGAACATTTAAACTTTCTTTTTACAGAGTTTTTCCAAAGATGTAAAATGTTTCATCCAACACTGAGTGAATGTGTATGCAATTTAGCTGAGGCAGATGCAAGTGGCAACCTTTCGACAGTTGAAGAACCGTCCAGTGGAACAGAGCAGAAGATTACTGAAGATGACAGCCGAAACACATATGTCATTATAATGAACAAAAATGATACAAAGTCAAAATCAATACCACTTTCAAAACCTACTCATGGCCATCACACTTTACACAGTCGTTCTTTGTCTAGGTGTTCAAAGGTTCAGGTTGATGATCTGCGCATAAACCTGAAGAACATAAGTGACGATGATTATGAGACAGGATTACCTACTCAGCATTCAGAGGATATTAAACTTAACCTGGCAGATATCAATGATGATGACTATGACAGTGGACTTTCAGCCACAGGTGTGTTTCTGAAGAGTGGTGGCCCCTCCCAGAGTTTAAGTAACGATTCAGCAATTGACATGGACATAAGTGATAATAATCCTCGGCCTCATTCAAGCCAATCTCCATTTGTGTTAAAGTTGGCTTCCAGGAGTGGATCATACAATGGAGCTCATCAAAAAAGGATATCTACAACTTCTCAGACTGTTTATCATCTTGTCTCTCCTACTAATGTCGAAAAATCGGTTTCTACTTCCGTTTCTGCTACTGACAATGAAGGGACCAGTTTAGCTGATAGAAAAGTGTATTTTGTCACCTCAGCTAATAGTCAGTCTGTATTCAAGAAGTCAGTCCATGGGAGATCTCTGCCCTCTTTTACACCATGTGGTGCCAAATTTGTTCCAATTAAATCATTGACCTCACCTCGTTACAGACATACTTTCACAACACCTTACACCTCCACACCGGTTAGTGGCCAGCCCTCACCATCTAATCAGGTGTACATAATACCTTCTCCACTAGTAAATCACCCAAATTCTACCTCCAATCCGAGAAGTCCCACCAGTGCATCAGATTCATCATATTCACAAAACCTTACTCCTTCTTATGATACCTCAGGTTACCACAGTGTGACTGGTACACCAGAATTTATGGGTCAAGAGCAGCATATTATTATTGAAAAACTTAAAACTGAACCCATGGACACAGATACCAGTGCTTCCTACAGAAATCCCATTCTCTTCACACCAAATTCAACATCTAGCCAGTGTTATATAATTACTCCACCTGTACCAGTTTCCTCCAACTCGCAAAGCACTATAGTGTCATCTCAGCCCAAATTGCGGACTTCGCCTGTGGCATTCTCTGTTAATTCATCAACACATTTACACAATTCAGGTATGAATGTGGATGACTTGGTAACAATTAGTGTTGATGATTCAAAGACAGGTGATTTCTCTTCAGCTAAAAGTGACATTAGCCATTCAGAACTAAAACCTGTGTGTGGTCCTCGAGCATTTACATTGCGACGTGACATATCAGTCAGCAGTTCACAAGAGAGCATGGAAAGCAACTGTATGTCACAGGAATTCTCAGTCACAAGTTCTCAGGAGTCTTTTAACAGTGAAAAAGAAGAAAATAAAGGTATGTGTTTAACATAATTTCTGGATTAAGATACTTGTTCTCTTATTGGTATTTCTCCTGAAATGAGCCCAGAAGGACATCCATATAAATAGTTTTTCTTATATATAAATATACTAACATTTTTGTTATGTGGAGAGAGAGATTGTCATCAGGCACGGGCTTCATTGCATGAACTTACCATTGTAGAATGATGGATACTTGCCATTATTGTTCATTTAGATTTCTGTCACACGATCTCCATAGACGTTGCAATAGTATGGCATAGCAGTACAGTAAACCTGTCTTGAGACCACTGCTAGGATATACCACCTGTTTCAAGAGACCATTATCTCCATGCACATATTTATTGTATATAGTGTTTTGACCTGATATGAAACTATTATTTTTTGGCAGATAAGGTAGTATTTCAAGACGGGTTCTACTATACATTCCTGTAGTCACAAATTATAGGAATTAAATTGAACTCCGGTCTGCAAAAACAGATTTGTCATTGTGTATGGAGCATCTCTGGGAGTGACCTTTTCATCAGCAGTATTTGGATGGATTGTTATGTGATCACATTGTAATTGCAGAAAATCACATGCTAATGTTTACTTTTTGCCAAACTCCTGAATTGACTGAAGTTAGCCACTACACAGTCATTGAAACCTGCTTGATGTGGCTTTGTTCAAGTCCTGGGTTCCTACTGTAGCTACCACAACAATCTTCCCAATTGATTACATTGGCCAAAACTGAACTTCTCAGTCCTGGGTTTCTACCCTAGCTATAACAACAATCAAACCCAACCTTCCCAGGTGTTGTTTACATTGGCAGAACTGAACTAATTAGGTTGTAGATAACTTATTATTGTTATGTATATTTGATTTAATTTAATTGTCTGTTTAAGTTTTAATTTTTTATATTTCTAATTTCATTACATGTCATATACCAGGAATTTGATATTTTCTAGAAACTTCAGTTTGACCTGAATCTTTTCATAAATACTTAACTATTTTTGAGCAGGTTCCTGGCCTTGACTGAGGGTCAAGTAAACAACTTTTTTAAAATTCGTTTTTAATGTGTGAATGATAATGGTGAAATTGATGCTGCATTGGCCTACATGCCATTAGACTTGTATATACCTTCTAAATCTTTCTAGAATGTGATCACATGCCCCTCATCTGGGGATCTGTTTTGCGTTTCAGGTTAGCTTTGTTTATTAAGATATTTCGTCAGTTTGGGCTTAAAACACTTGATGTCAAGGTGTTCATTTGTTTGTGACCAATCTGGGAATTACATTTTAATGTTTATTCAAATTTTTTGGATTCAAAAGGATTAATTCTTTTTCCTGGAAATATACGAGTGCTCACACAGAATTCTTGGACAAAGCTATCTCCTTAAATTTTATTGGGACATTCAAACACCGGATTATTGTTTGTGAATCACACAGAACTGTAGACACAACACCACAATAATAGCTACAGTATATGTCATCGCCTTCCATCTTGGATTCTTTGTCGGGACTCGAATTTGAATTTATAAGAACATTTCATCATTAGGACTTCTAAAATTTAATTCGTGGATTGTTCTTAGATTATTTTTGGATTTGATTCTTAAAACCTTAAGTTCGTAGTTTTTCATTTTTAAAGTATTTTTCCAGGGAAATAAATTGTTAAATTTTATTAAAAGTTTGTTGTTTTGTCTCTTTCTTTTGTTACTGTTTATTTCAGCCTAAACAAGTAACATAAGATTATGAAAAAAGTCTGGTCTTCAGAAGTTAAAAAGAGCATGCGTCCAGATTTAGCTGTGCTTGAACTATTTTTGGAAAAGCAGGTCTTTAAAATTGCCATATTCATGTGTAAGGAAAGCACCATTTTATTTAAGGAATCAAATTTATTAGCTTTGTTTCCTGATTGACCGTTCTGGTGGCCTAGTGGTTAGAGCATCTTCCCTGGATGCAGGAGTTTGTGGGTTCGAACCTCGTCCGAGTCATACCAAAGACTACTAAAAGAATGGCACTAACAGCTGCCTCGCTAGGCGCTCAGCATTAAGAGACTAGTGTTAGGACTGGGCATCCTGGTGTCAGGATAATGTGACTGAGTGGGACATCATGCTCTACATTTCTGTAGAATGATGCCCCAGTGCTAGACATCACTTTAATTTTTAAACTGCCACACTGCAGACGTTATAGCGATATGACTGGAAAATTGTTAAAGCTACATTAAAAATTTAAATTACACACTTCTGATTGGAACAATTACCTGTAAAATGGCATTCGTTGAGTTTCTACTTAAATTTACTGTATGAATCCAGCAAATATATTGGCTGAAATTTAAGTCTGACTTATAATTGACCAATCAGATATCTTGAGTCTAGAATTAACTTTGAGCCATGAAAATGCATTCTCTACAAGGATATTATAAAACCTCTATCTCCCTAAAGGTATGAATTCATAAAGACGTTTGATTTTTTTAAATTATTTCAGAAGACCTTGATGACTCCTTAACCAATATCCAGTGGTTGAAGGAAGCCCAGTGGAAGGGAAGTGATGCAGTTTCATCCAAACAATCCCATAGTAGCAAGTCGACAAATGTGCCATCCAGCAGTAGCCAGTCTGCAAGTTCTCTCCACTGGCGCTGTCTCAGTTCAGCAGAAATCAAAAGGGTTAATACTGTTGTTGGTTGCAACATTTGGATAGTAATCCCAACATAGAAAAGAAGACCATTGTGTCACTTTTATGCTAAACTGATATTTTTAACTATAATCCATTTAGCAAGTTCCTTGACTGTGGTCTGAACACGAATAAACTGATTGAATAATAGCACCACTGATTTAACCAATAAAGAGTTTAACGTTTTTTCTGAGTTTATCGTGGTGTAAACTGTTGGTTGCCGACTTGCACAGCAAATAACACCTGAAGGACATTATGTAAGCTCTGTGAGTTTGCAACTGACAGATTATATCATGATAAACTCAGAAATAAATGTTAATCTCAATCATTGGTTATGATATTTTGTTTGCATCATTAAAAAACAGAAATCTTAATTGAGCGTTGTAATACATGTTTGGGGTTTTCTGTTACGTAGCTATTTATAGCACTTGTGATTGTCAGGCTTGATCATAATAAGTCATCAATTATCCAATTATTTTTTAAACAAATTGATAGAGTATTCTTTTCCTTTAATGCTTACTTCGTGTCTGCCTTCACTGGCAGTTTTTATCTTATGCTGTACACATGACTCTATTTATAGAAGTGGGTATTCTTAGAAAAGTAGTTCTCCTTACAGTTCATATAGAAATAAACCCAATTCATTTTGATCATTTGGTAACATTCTGACAAATGGAAATGTTACTTTCCTTTACCAGCTACTTGCATTGCAATTATAAAAGGATACATTGACATAAATGACCATACACAATAGTTGTGGACTGTACTAAAGATGTTAATGAGGGCTGTTCAGTAAAAGATTCTTGGGACTCAGGGGAAGGCACTTTCACTGTGGAGTATTCAGCCATAGCTTCTATTTAGGGTGTCCTTTTTGTAATTTTCTCTGGTGCATATTTTATTGTAAATGACTGCATTCCCTGGGTACAGTGTATATTTAAAGGAGACATCCCTGAGCTGTTACCATTACTCATTCTGTTGTAAATGATACCTTTTGAGAACGAGTTAAACCTTTTGAGTCTGAAAATGTCAATAATCGAAATCCTCTTGAAACCGAACATTTTTCTGTTCTAACTGGTTAGGACATGATGCTACATGTTTGCAGTATGAGCCCTAGTGCTAGACTTCACTATAAACTGCCACATTGCTGACATTGTAGTGATATGACTGAAATTTTGTCAAAGCTGTGCTAAAAGTCTAAATCACACACACACATCTTTAGAGAGCCTCTTATTGGTAGGGTGGTGCCATTTTATGTTGACATGTTCTATTTCTAGCATGCAGATTACATAGTCATAGACCTATCATAGGCTCATATGCCATTCTCATTGATGTCAAGATTAAAAATCTTAAGACTACCTGTTAGGCATAGTGGTTTTTATTAAACCTTTTTGGACCATTTCTTGCTGTTCCATTTGATCGGGCCCAGGCCTCATCTTGGTCACCACACTGTGCAAATGCTTTTTAAAAAGATTTTATTATGACTATTTCATTTTTATTTTACTATTTATTACACTTTTGCACTGTGTGAATGCTTTTAAAATTGGGAAGTATTACAGTTTTTATCTTCAATACAGAGGAAATAGTGCAAATTCCTCATGCAAGGAAAATCTTATGAAGTCCAGGTATTGAAGTGGGGATGACTAACAACCAAATCCTTCACATTTTACTTCCTACAGATGCAAAACAACTGCCACAGACACTAATTTCTGTGAGTGACAAAGGAAATTATCTACCCCACAAGTTAACAAGGTGACTATAACTTGTGCGGTTTGAAATCTGTAAATTGCAGATTCTGTGCTATTTTATTTTTTAAATCCCAACAGCATGATCAGTCAATGGCATGTTAGCATAAAAAGAGACATTTCATACTTGATTCCTGTGTACATGTATAATTAAAGTACTTTACAGATCATTTAACTGCCACTTCTGCACAGTTTCTCAGTTGCTTTGTATCTGTTTGGATGTAATACATCTGTTGTGTCATACTGTAATAAGCTGCAGTTACTTCTGATTCGTGGTTGTTTTTCTCTGGACTTGAACAAATAATAACCACCAATCAGAATTATATGTAGCATTTCACTGTGATGTGCTGGAAGTGGAGCCCTAATATTCCCAAGTAGACATAAAGTGAAGCGATAGTAAAACTTCACCTTTCAGTGATCAGTAAAGCACTTAAGTCTCGCATGGAGAACAAATCTGGAATGTTTTTATGTTGACATATCTTGTCAGTGGCTGAACATACTGATGGGATAAGATAATCAGCATGGAATTGGTGAGTGGTTGTGGCACGTTGTTTGTTACTGTCTCAGATGCATTCTCAGTTTAAAGAATAAAAAGGCAACAATTTATCATATTTAATGACTGCTTAGGATTATAGTAACTTACATAGGGTATGCATATTTTTTTATTGATTCTTCACCTCTTGTGTCAGTATGGGTATTGACATGGAATAATATTGATACAGTGCAACCCCGCTATAACATGAATTCGGATATAACACAGTCGTGGCATGGCTCCCAAAATTTCGTATATTCATTCCCACATGGAAATTTTTTTTTCTTTCAAAGTACATGAAATAGTGTATAAAAATTTATTATCATTATGGGGAAGAGATCACATATGAATTTGAATTTAATATGGTCGTTACATGGTTCCTGAACTTTTAAATACATGTATGTGTATATTTCTTGTACCGGGGGAGATTTTTTTTTTAAGTACAAGAAATAGTGTGTAAAATGTTTATTATCATTTTGGGGAAGAGTTCGCATATGAATTTTAATATAATACGATTGTGGCGTAGCTTCTGCAATTTAACAATATCACCAGGTTCTTGAAGTGTTATGCCACAATAATCAATATCGGAAGTGTTACTTATTACTGGGGGGCCCCCGAGTAGCCAAGTGGTCTAAAGCGCTCACCGTTCCGGATCACTGCCATCTCACCTCTGTCTGTGTGGGTTCGAGTCCAAGGCTCGGCTAGTGTGGGTATGTGAGAAAGCCTGCCAGTAGCTTCTCGTGGGTCGGTGGTTCTTCCCTGGGTTTTCAATGGTTCTTCCTCCACCAGTTATACTGGCCACCATGTATAGCCTATCTAGTTCTGAAAAATGGCGTTAAACCCTACTACAACTACAACAACAGCTTGTTTATGGTCTATGAGTAAAGCCAGTAAATTGTCTTTTTGATTGTCTTCAATTAATTCTGTATACAATCGTTGCTAAAACAATAGTCAACATATGTTTCTTCTTTAACTGCATACACAAACAAGCAGCAGACAATGCGGAGGTTGATAAAAGATTCTCACAATTTAATAAACTTCCAAAAAACGAAAACCGCCAACATGTTTGCTGGGCTTGGCGGTGTTATTAGACGCAATCAGTTGACCAGGATATAATGTCCGCTTCATTAGCTGGAAATTGAAAGGGTATGAAATTGTACATGCATTCAGCTTTAACTTTTTTTTATAAAATGACTCATAACCATTGCAGGCCTACTGCACTTAGTTCTTGGGTTTTACTTGGGTATGGTGTTTGTTTTTGAACTCGTTATTAATTGCCTATCCTTAAAAAAAAATATTTTGCCATTATGGAAAAGCCAGTTAACAATCGCTAGTCGTTCTGTGCACTTTGCACAATGATTAGTATAGTAGTTTTCAAATGTTTCTTTCAATATTCACAATATCTGAAGGATAAGTTATATGCATGTTGAAAGCATGTGTTGATTGGTAATTATTCTTGTTGCAGTCGTTCAAACGAATATGCGTACAAGCGTTAATTATTGGAAATTTGCAGTGGATAAATGTACACAGAAACGCATGAGAAAATTTTAGCAGTATGAAATTTGTACAAGCACCGTTCATAGACCCTGGAATGTAATGAACCGTACACGTGCTTCGTCTTTCTTAACCTAATTTGCTGTTAATTTTTCCCATTGAATTCAGAAACATAATGATGTGTGACAAAATTAATGAATAGTTTAAATATGTATTACTTTTTGCAATGGAATTATATATTTCATGGATTAATTTCAAGCCCGGACGATACAATATCAGACAGTAAGTAAATGGTGTTGATACTCTGTTCATGCTATATTATAGATGTTGAATTCAGACACAATGATGGGGGGGGAAAATATTGAATATTGTAAGTCTGTGCAATTTTTCAATGGAATTACATGCATTATAGATGAACTGAACGATATTAAATGGTGTTGATACCCGATTCATCATGTACATTAGACATGAATACATGTAATTGTGCCAATGAGTTGTTCTCTGAAAAAAGTAAAATGCTATATAACCCCGCATTAAGGCGATCCAATTTTTTGGACCCCAGTTATCGCATTATAGTGCGGTTCCACTATATATATCAATTGTTTCACCCCTACTGTTAGATTTGACTTTCATATGTATTTACTTGTCATTTTTCAGTGTAATTAATGAAATTGGTATGCCTATTAAGTTTTTGTGTTCCAGATGGCTATCTACAGTGATTAACTCTCAGACCTTTTGCATTTCCCCTTTACTCTGGGAAACCATATCAGGTTTTTATCATTTCATAGTTATTTCATCAGTAGTTGCCACATGTTAGCATTGTATGATATCACATGAACCATAGAGTACTAAAATGTATTACTGCCATCTCCCATGGGAACTGTCTTTATACTATGTGTCTATTTAAGCATGCCTAATCCTTAGGCTTGTGCACTTTAATTTACCAGACAATACTATAGGAGACAAGTTTTAAAGGGAGAATGAATAATAGAACAAATTTATCAGTTGAGAAAAGTATGACGGTCTTTACAATTCATTCATTTTTTAGAATGCCCACCATAAGGCAATGCATATTATGTTGTGACCTACATCTGTCTTTTTGACCGCTCCAGTGGCCTAGTGGTTAGAGCAAAAATGGTACTAACAGCTGCCTCACTTGGCACTCAGCATTAAGAGGTTAGTGTTAGGACTGGTCAGCCTGGTGTCAGGATAATGTGTCTGGGTGGGACATCATGCTACATGTCTGCGGCATAATGCCCCAGTGCTAGACATCACTATAAACTGTCACGTTGCAGACATCGTAGTGATATGACTGTAAAATTGTTAAAGCTACCTTAAAAATCCAAATCACACACACACATCTGTCTTTTTTCCAATTTGGATTCTGCACCATCTACCATTTCCAAACATTGTAAATATGTCAAGGCCACTGTTACTGAAGGTAGAAAAATGTTTTCTTCAGTAACATTAGTTCTACAAAACAGACTTCAAACTAACTTTGTTGATGGCTTCTACTTGAGATTTATATAAAAAAAGATATTTATTATGGAGTTAACTGCCTGAAGTTAGTCCTACAACTGCAATGTAAGACATCCACCATGAAAGCTTTTATCAACAATACTGCATTTTTTGTTTTGCTAGAGAATAAATACTCCATCAACCAACTTGAGCATTCCTATACTGCCATCACATTTCATCCAACTGATATATGTGGACAGATCTTGAACAGGGGCCCCGAGTGGTCTAAAGCGCTCTTCGTTACGGATCACTGCCATCTCACCTCTGTCTGCGGCGGTTCGAGTCTAGGATTCAGCCAATGTGGGTATGTGAGAAAGCTTGCCAGTAGCTTCTCGTGGGTCGGTGGTTCTTTCCGGCGTTTTCCCGGGTTCTTCCTCCACCATTAATACTGGCCGCCATGTATAGCCTATCGCGTGCTGAACAATGGCGTTAAACCCCACAACAACAACAACAACAAAGATCTTGAACATGTGCCAGTTGATTTGATTCCATTAGGATAAAGACATCAAAATAAGTATATTCTGATTAAAGCCATTAGACTTTATTCTGTGTTAGCATGTGCTGCCAAGTGTCTGAGATATTCTTGAAAATTTGGCCTCAAGTTTCCTGATCAGTTGACTGGAGCAACACGCTAGGCAATACTGTGCTGGAAGACATTGCATCCACTACACTTTAAATATCAGGGTGGATGTCCTTGATTGTAGGACAATGCTATAAGGAAGAAAAAATAGTTTCTCTACCAAACATTAGTTCTATATCACAGTTGTGACAAAATGTTGCAGGTGGCTTGAACTTAGAGAAACGTAGAAGCCTGCTGATTTTGGAGTTAAAGGTTTTGGTAACTCTGGCTTAAAAACAGAAGAAAAATTATGCACAGAAATGTTAGGTTCAGATCATGTAACTTCATCCGTTTGTGGATATTGTCAGAAGCATCTTGAAAAAATACAATTTGAGGAGAAATTTTAAGAAACTTTTACCTACTGCATTTTCCATTTTGAAATAAAATTAGCAGTTTCATTTTAAAATTTGGTGCAATGTTATAATGACAATATCATCATGCAGATTGTTTTTAAAAATAAATTGTTAACAATATTTCAACATTGGCAAATCTAAATCTCTATGTTTCGATTTACAACAGTAAATAAGACAAAGCAAAGATCACACAAAATTGCAAAGATCATATGGCTGTTGTCATTTAGGCTTATACAGCCAGATGATTTGATGTCACATACATGACAGATGTACACTATTTATTGGCTTTATCAAATAAATGTAAAGTTTTTTGGAGCATGTAATAAGAGAATCTTACATTTTTGCTCATTTCTACTGAAATCTATCAAACTTTGTGAGTAATTTTGTTGGAATTAAGCACTCATGTAACATCTTATATGTATCATATTCAAAGAGCAGGAATAAAAATGAGTTTACATTATGTTGATTGCTCCAGATAAAATAACTGATAGAATATAATTTCTTTTACAGATCAGTGAAGAATGTGGGCGTCATAAACGACCCCCTTTCTCATACATGTACCTGATCCAGATGGCCCTGTGCAGTCGTGAGGATAAGAGAATGATGCTGAAGGAGATATGCAAATGGATTGAAGACACCTTTCCTTACTACAAACATTCAAAACCAGGCTGGAAGGTACATTAAATTTTACATCACAATGTGTGGTATGTTTGTCAGTAGTTCCCTATTGGTTGGTGGTTGGTACTGGGTTTTGTTTCTTTCTCATTTCTTCCTCCACAAGTTTTACTGACTGCCATCTATTGCCTATCTTACATGAAGAAATGGTATGAAATCCTGTCCCCCCCCCCCAAAAAAATGTTTGAACAGTCCATTGGTTTGGTTTAAAATATTTGTATCCTACCAGTGGCTCATTGTTCTAAAGCTTATGCTATGCTTGTGGCTACAATACTGTCTAAGCAAAAAAAAATCTTTATTTGGAGTGAGGTTATAATCTATAATTTGGAAAATTTTAATATCTTACCTTCTGATTATGTATATGTGAGTGTATTCAAGATTAAAATTCATTTGGAATACACTATACTTTTGGTCTAGTGATAGAACTTATAGGACAGTTTAAGATTTAATTCACAATAGTGCAAGCTCTTTTTAAATTTTCACTTTTAGAAAAGTTCTTGGATTTTGCTCTTGTCTATTACTTAGTTCAGTACCATCGAGACATAACAATATACACCAAAGTTCAGTGGTAACTTGAAACATTCTGTATGGTGATTAATTTCCAGATTCTTGTGTTGCGGATAAAACATTGCCATAACTATTCATACATAGCTCACTGAAATGCATAAAATTATACACATTGCACCTTTATAGTCGGTATATGAACTAAACCCTTCTTTCCAACCGAATCAACACAGACATTGAGTACATCTATTGTTAGAGGATTTTATCGTAATGTAACCACTCACTTTATGTCGCTTCATTACAACAATCCACAGATATGATTGCAAATTTATGGTTTTATTTTTTGTCTACTTGCTTGTAGTAATTTTTAGCATTGATTAAATAGTATTTGTTTTGATGCTTTTTCCTGCATTTTCATGAATACGAGTCCAGTCAGAAAACAACCTTGAACTTATAGTGCTTCCTTCATAATTGCATTTTAAAGCTAAATCTTCAATAACATAATACCTAGGCTTTGCTTTCTATAAATTGTATATATTTCTGAATATATTTGTCAATGGTTTACGAGCACAGACACTCCAATAAACTGGTACTTCCCAGACATAGCGATGTCCACTATTATTTTTCTGTTACTGGTTCACTTATAGTTTCAAACTAATTTTATGATGAAATAGTGTACAAGAAGCAGATAAAATATCCAGTCACTGATTCTGTTCTTAAAACACAAATTGCTATTTACATATTGTTAAAGTTTCTAAACACCAGTTTGTATGTTTCTGTCATCAAAGGATAACATGCAAGAAATCAACAACCACCTTTTCAGAACTAATGTTGAATGATATCCTTTAGAACAGTTATTGTAGAAAGTTTTAAACATTCTAAAATTGTATAATATAGTAGAACCTGTCTTGAAAGACCACCTCTTTTGCCAAAAATTTATGGTCTCTCAAGACAGGTGGTCTCTCATAACAGGTAACAATGCTATATAATAAATAATTTGTGCATGGAGAGTGGTCTCTCAAGATAGGTGGTCTCACATAGCAGTGGTCTTTCAGTGCAGGTTTTGTTATCAGATAAGAAATAATATATTTGAAATTATTTTTTATTAATTTAATTTGATCAATAAAAAATTGAAAGGAAAAGCCATATTGTGGAATGTCCATTTTTAAATTGCACGGTACTTTTGATAATTTAGTGGTTTTGTGGGTTATTTTTCAATACATTATTAAACATTTATTTTGACATTCTCGGGCCTGAGGTAATATTGTTGACATAATAAGATGACCGGGGGGAGGGCAGAAAAACAAATCAAATTTTGCATACAAGTGAAATTTGTCTTAAGGGATGATCTGTTGTCACTAAGTAGGATATACTCTTTTAGAATATAAAGTGGAGAATTTTGATTATACGATGGCAAAAACATTTTGAAATACACTTGTATATTGACAACTTGATTTGTGTTACCTTTGTAATACGATCCATAATGGGTTAAATACTGTACATGTATATGAAAAGTTCATGTCACATGTTTGGAAATGTATGTATCAGTCACATCGCATGAGAAAGCACATATATATAAAAATGGTTTGTACTTGTTTGATCTATATCCCATTGTCAACAAACATGTAACTAAACAATTCACTATGATAATTCATTGTTGCCAGTTGTTGGTGGCTATATTGTTGTTTTTGTCCTATACGTACTTGAAGTGGCCTAGATTTTGGTAAGTGTCACAAGATGAAGCCGGGTTGGGACTGGATTAGTGAAGACACTCAAAGCAACTGCATTTATAAGATGTTTATTTATAAACGCAAATTAAATATTAACAAATCTGACACCATTATAAACAAAAAAGATAAGGAAAATTATAAAGTTCCTAACATGGAACTATCAACAGTTAACTCAACGAAAAAAACTCAAACGTGAATTTAACAAATGGAATTTCAAACAGACGTGAATTAAGTCCTATCACCGATCAACAAAATAAAAGTATATGATCTACACCCCAAGATAAATAAAGTCTTCAATGTATCGTTCATACAGCGATATTGAAATGCATGTAAATTTGAATGTATCATTCATATAACGATATTGAAATGCAGGTAAATTTGCTCAGATAGCAAAAGTGAAAATAACAACATGGAACACAATATATATAACTATCGTGGCGCCCATTTGATGTTCAAGATGTAACTCCTGTTCCACTCGCTCTAGTCAATGGCCAGAGAAGCACCCACGCATGGTTCGCCCCTCTCAGTCTGTTGAAGGATCCCTCAAGAGCCTTCACATCAATCATAGACCCGATGGTCGCGAAGTCCTGGTCCCTCGCTTCGACATGTCACAAGAAACCACACAGAGTTCTGTGACTCCACATCAAACCATGTATAAAGCAGCTAAACCATGTAGTATATATGACACAGTTAAGTACTTCAGCATTGATATATGTTGCGCATGTGCGCACATGAATTCATTACCTATTACATTATTCGTTCAATGCATGCAGCGTATACTTAAATTCAATTTGTCTGTTCAGTTACAACAAATAGCTAACTCGAACCAGACTATAGTATTTCTAATATGGCGTTGTATAACCATAGTATTGACTTGTAGAATTTAGAATAAATTCTAAAACATCTAAAGTATGAAACAATTCTGTCATATAAAACGAATAGTAATAAAGAATACTTAAATTTCATTACCTCTACAGCTGGAGATTTGCTCCCATAAAGAGGTAAGTTTTCTGACAAGACTCGTAATGTAATTTGGTTATAGAGAATTTGCTCTATATGTATACAAGCTGTGGCAGATATGCACAGCTAGGTACTTAGGTTTTCCCGCTGCAGGCAATTCGCACATGCAGCATGGTCTGAGTTTCGCTCAGTATTTCGAAATAACTAGAGCCAAAAAAATAAACCACCTTCGGGTGACGCTGTACGTGGCAACAAAACCCCCGAGTACATTTTTGACAACATATACATATTGATATAACTCATACACAATTCCGTGACAGTAAGTCTGACAGAACAAACATAATCATCTTGCTGAGGCTACTTATATGGAAATTAAAACCTTTCAACAAGTGAAAATTATTGTATTTAGTTTCAAGAGATTTAATTTGAATTTTATGCTGCCATTGGTAACCATCTTAAGCATAAAATAAAGAAAAAGAAACTTCAGTTGAAGAATACATTTATTTCAATCACTGATCACATTTGGAAAATGCAACACTCAAACAGAATCTGTTGCTTTTAAGTTTGTTGCTGACTTCATTTGATAGTGCATTGTTTTTATTGAAGATCATAACCGTCTTGATTTAATGGAGGGTACATACATTATTGAAAATGCTGCAAAAGGCCAACTTTATGGATCCGACAAACACCCTTTTGTTACTGAGACACCAACACTAAAAGCCTTGTGGCAACATCAAATAATTGTTGAACAAACAGTTATGATTTTTCTCCATTTTAAAGTGGAATTTTGCTTTTCTCCTGACTTGAATCAGATTTTTCTTGATATAGTCCATTTTTTATATCATCTCCGATCTGGTTTTTAAAAAACGGTCTGTCTGCTCCCATTCCGCAATGACCCTTGTAAATTATTTGTTCCATATATTAGTTAGCACACTACTCTCTTAAAGAGTATTCTGATTGGTCAAAAGTTTAAATTATCCATTGCATTTTCGTGTAATGGAAACTGCAATGGAAAGAAGAAGCATGCTTGCAAAATATGGTGTCTCGAGTTGTTGAGAGAGACCATGAAATGAAAACTTTAGATAAAGGTTTAAAAAACATATGGGAATGGCTGCTGCGAAACGTTAATGGCAATTTAGTTGGTCAGTTTATAAACAAAAACTGAACGCTAGAGGACTGGCATTTTGTGACCTCTGCTCTACGGTAATCATGGCTGGAATGGTTTGGAACAGCACCTACAAAAGAAGCTGCATACGGAAAAATTGAAGCTCAGAAGGCGTCTGGAAAAGTGCACTTAATTACCATTAAAAGAAGGATTTCGTGCATGAGAGAACAGATGTTGCCCTCTGTCAGAATATGTACACTGCATGTTGCCAATACAAGCACCAGTTTGAAAGGAAAAAGGCTCTCACTGAGAAGGCTAAAGAAATCTTTACCAAAGCTGCAAAAAGAGCTTGACTGGCATATGAACAGGTTGTGTCCATTGGAGAAAAAGACGAGTGAATATATGGGATTATTTGTATATAATTGATGTACTGGTGTTTATTTTACAGATCTGTTATGAAAAGAGAGAAGTATAATATATTTGCTGCAAAAATTGAGAAAATATTGCGACTTAATTACGATGTGAACACTGACATGCACATGAAATAACTTAAGCATCAATAGTATTGGAGAACAAATTCATGTGACTATATTGTGAAATTATTGAAGTAAAGTTGAACACTTTTGGTAAGTTTATTAGTTTTTCAGATGATTATTTTTTGGTTTATTTTATGATCATAAGTTGTACCAGGAGCAGTTTTTTATGAGTGTAAAATGCATTTTTGGTTGGGGGCCTTCAGCATCCTGGGCCCGCAGATCAGGGGCACTGCATCTCGAGACCCCGTTGGGGGTGGACCCCTAAACCCCCCTTAACATTTTTTCAGCTTTTCTTATGGAAGACCAAAATCATGTCTGAACAAAGTACAAGATGTAACTGGCAGTGTGTCAACATAAATTATTCGGAAACAGGATTTGTTCAAGTCCTGACCCTGGGCTTCTGTTGACTTGCATTTCTTTTGTATCTCAATATCAACATAGGCATGACAAATTTAACATCAATGTCATTTGTCATTTTAGTGGTTACTGTTGGACCCGTACAAGTTTTGTTTCAGCACAAAAATGTTATGTTTATATTTCAAAGAAAATTTTATACCATGCAAGTTGATATAGATGAGGTCTCACCTAGATTTGATTGTCAGTGTTCTCTTTTGAGTGTCTTATTTACAGATGTATCTTAACTTTTCTACCTTATCACCATCATTATCAGTTTCCTTCCTTTCCAACTTATAATGAAATGCATATGTCAATATTCCTAAAATTTGCTTTCTGGGATTTGTGCTTGGACATAAGTTTCTTGCTCAAACAGTTTCAAGAATACGGGACCAGGATGTAGAGATTTCATCACATTTATGTGCTTGTTTTTCTTCATGTGCAGGTTTTCATACCTGTCTTCATCTTTTTTGTACCAAAGCACAGATTTATAACAAGTTACAGACTAGCTGAATTATAAAAATGTGGTAATGACTAGATATACAAAATAACAAATGTGTAAGGCCTGTCATTCAACTTGGTTACCTTTCTCAATGTCTCTTTATTTCAGAATTCCATTCGTCACAATCTGTCCCTGTATAACATATTTGTAAGAGAGTCAGCTCGTCATGGGTCATACTGGACCTTGAAGCCAGACTGCATTCCCAAAGCCAAGTATCATAGAGATTCCAGTCATGGAAAAGGTATTTAAAAAAGGAGGTCTGGGGTTGTTGTGAAAATTGTTAAAATGAATGAAAGGCTGTTGACTTAATGATCTACATATCAAGTCTCCTGTCAGGATTTTAATATCAGCAATGCTTTACCTGTTGCTTTTGTGTTGTATCATTAAATGTCGTTGAAAGCCATTGAGAAATGATGACCTTGAAAGTCTTTGTTATTTCACCTAAGTCTTTAAAAGTCCTGGAATTTTAGAGATTTTGCTTAAAAAAAGCAATATGATGGAAAATGTTACCTTTTAAGTACTGTTTGATTTTCCATCATATGCTAGCAATTCCATTGTTATCATAATCCACAGGAAATAATTTGATAACACATGCACACTCTTTCACTTCAGCTAAGTTTAATTGACACATTGGGTTCTGGACAAAGCATTGTGTTGTAGCTTGAACTATGCATCAAGGAGTTTTACAAATGCATGTTTAAAATGCGGGCTACCAGAAACCCAATTGGCTGAATTCCAGTGCTGTTCTTTTTAGATGACAATTTTGTTTGGCAAATACTGGCTGATGATAGTGATGATGGCAATTTGTTTTTAAACCTGTGAAGTGTGTCAGACTATTTGAGCAAGAAAATTGTTAAAAGTGAGAATTTTAGCTGATGTGCCTTGTCTGAAATAGTTTTCAGAACTGGAAGATGCATTGCCAACAGCCGAGTGGTCTAAAGCGCTCTTCGTTACGGATCACTGCCATCTCACCTCTGTCTGCGGCGGTTCGAGTCTAAGATTCAGCCAATGTGGGCATGTGAGAAAGCTTGCCAGTAGCTTCTCGTGGGTCGGTGGTTCTTTCCGGGGTTTTCCGGGTTCTTCCTCCACCATTAATACTGGCCGCCATGTATAGCCTATCGTGCTGAAAAATGGCGTTAAACCCCACAACAACAACAACATTGCCAACATGGCTGAAGTAGCACACATGGTGATATAATTTTGAAGGCATGAAAATATGTTTTACTGCAAAATGTATGTCAACTTCTTTACCAAATTTGGCACACTTATAACAGAAACTAGATAAGTAATTTTAGTAGACTTGATCACCAGCTTAATATGTATAAACTTCTGGACTGTTCATTTGGCGATTATTACTGCCAACCTATGGACTTACAACACATATTGTGAATGAAAATAGCAATGCTTGTGAGTTTTATTTTTTAAAAACCTTTGCAGTGAACTAGGAGATAATAGATATGTGATTTTTTAAGTTTTAGTAAAATTAATCAGTTTTTTTAAAAATCCAGACTGATTATACTTTTTCTGATAAATTTCTAGCAGTCTTTTATGTTTTTTAAAATCTGAATATTTTTTTCCGTGTTATAATTCAGTTCAGAAAGAAATTAACAAAACACCAAGACACTGTACACCAAAGTTGACAGTGCACACGGGAAAAAATTGTGGTTTCGTTACCTTTTTGTGCATTTTGTTGCTGCTTCAAGTATTGTCTTGCACAGTTTTCTGCAAAATTTAAATACCTCTCTGGTGGCCTAGTGGTTAGAGCATCTGCCTTGGATGTGGGAGGTTGTGGGTTTGATCCCCGGCCAAGTCATACCAAAGAATGGTACTAACAGCTGCCTCGCATGGTGCTCAGCATTAAGAGGTTAGTGTTAGGACTGGTCAGCCTGGTGTCAGGATAATGTGACTGGGTGGGACATCATGCTACATGTCTGCAGCATGATGCCCCAGTGCTAGACATCACTATAAACTGCTACACTGCAGACATCATAGCGATATGACTGAATATTTTTTAAAGCTATGTTTAAAAAAAATCCAAATCATACACACACACTTACACAAAATTTAAATTCTTAGAAATAGGAAAATGTATGGACACTAAATTTTACCAGTAAGTAAAAATAATTTCAAATGGAGCTGGTTAGAACAAAAAGATAATAAGTAGTTTTTCCAGAATATATTTTATTTTTTAGGCTGTTTCCATCCCTGAATGATTACAGCCTGCTGTAAATTGGCTCTGCAAATTTTCTGTTGCTGAAAAACTGTTATCATCTTGGCATACTGAACAAATTCACTCTCCAATATATTCTTTGTGTCTTTGATAAAAGTAGTCTATGATTTTGAACCTGTGCAAATTTTATGAATTCTGAATTTCTCATTAAATTCTTATGTTATGGGCAATTAGTCATCTTCACTAGCCAAGGTTCTGATAACCCGATCTACACCTTGGCAAATCAAACAGATATATTGGTGCTTTGTCCTAGCAACATCTATTGGATTACATGTGTTGCATCCATAACTATGTTTTGCCAACTAACCAGTAGTTTATGCATTGTACATCGGCCGAAAACGGTGGAGGCAATTTACCTAAAAGGGATACTTTGCAAGTTTAACATTGAAAGTATGACCGTGTATCAGAGGGAGGCCATTACAGGTGTATTTGAGTGAAAGGTATTTGTACAAACATTAACTGGCAGTGGAAAATTGTATATTTATCAGTCTATTCAAGTTGTGTGCTCCTCTTGACTCAATCATATAGGAACAGTGTTCAAATTTAAATAAATTAATTTTGATTGGATGCAGTGGCTTGCTGCTGCATCCAAATTCACAAACCCAAAGCATAGAAATGTCTTTTTGGTCCGCCAAGGTGTAGATAGGGTTATCAAAACCTTGGCTAGCATAGATGGAAATTAGTGAAAAGGTACAGTTGTTTCATATTTTCAGTGTAATAACCCTTACATGGGGATATGTGTTCAACTTGGAGTTGAGCAAGAAAATACCAATTTGATTTTGGATTGCTTGGACACTTTACCATGTAAAAATATGAAATTGTTAAAAAGTTAAATCCTCCAGCATTTCATTAGAAAATATCCTTACGAAGTATCATCTTTTTTGTTGTATTTACAGAACAAAGCCAATCGTTGCCTTCATTTTCGACCCAACCTCGTCATATGGTTCCAGTCATGTTTAGTTCCCTTCACACATCAACCTCTATATTGCAACCACACCAAGCCAATATCATCTACCAAAACCACTGCCAGGTGACCAGCACTACTGGAAGAAAGAAAGGTAGGTAGCATTGGATAATAATAGGGATTGTACATCTTCTTCTTTAAAAACATTTGTTACAGAACGTTGAAACATTTCAGCCCAAATGTTTAAAGTCTTTTCTGCATGTTTCAGCAAATAATTGCACATAGGAAGCAGGCCTGCCAACCCTCATGATTTTGGCATGAATTTCACGACTCATGATAGTGATTCACAGATTCATGCCGCATGCAAATAAATAATTAATTCCACAATTCTCAATTGCTTAAATCAGGAATAAAATAAAATCTTTTATCCCATTTGCTCGTCAAAAATGGTCATTGAGGCAAATAAGTTCCCTATATTGGTAGTTGCGTTGTTAGTAGAACTATATCTAGTTGTTAGTTTTCCCTGTAGCAAGCATTGTAAAGTATATAATCTATACTTATAACAGAAGTTTTACAAATATTTGTGAAGAAAACTGGGGCCCAATTGTTTTTTATAGTGGCAGATGTACATAGCAGCTGTAACTTTTTAAAATACTAACTGAAGGCAGATTTTTTGAGTGTTTGAATTTTTGAGATGTTGAAAGATTAGCATATATCATAATTTGCTTGAGTTCATATTTTTCTGCACATGTGCCAACATCAGTAACTGTTTACCGTTTAATGTTTCATTCTGTGCATTAATACCATTTAATAATTAAGCTACAGTACAGTTAAAATGCTTTCACTTGCAAGGAAAAGGATATGTATTCCACAAAAAGTGAAGTATAGATTGGAGTACACCTGAACTTGGTCTTGGATTCAGCTATCAAAGAATGATATACATTATGCTTTTCACACAGTAGTGTGCCATGAATTTTAGAATTGGGAATGTGCACAGAGGCTCATATTGTTGCTTAACTATATACCTGTACTATATAATAATATTTTTATATAGTACATGTATGACAGATAAATTGTAAGCAATGATATGATCCCCTGTGGACATGTGGCAGAGTTGTGTGATAAAGCTCACTCCTAGCAAAAAGCACATAAATATTTGGAAAATTTAGAGCACCAACAGCAGATTACAACTCTGGAGAACTTTAAGTCACCTTCTCAAGTCCTCCAAGTTACCAGTGCTGAAACATTGTGAGTTTTTTTGTTGAACATAACTTGCCTTTCTCAGTTGAAGATCAGCAACAGTGACAGTGATAAAGTATTTCCTGTTGTGAGGAAAAATATGACAAACTTTAATGTCTCCTTAGCTGAAAATTTGCAACAATTTTAGTCACCAAGATGAACCAACAGGCATGAAGCCAGAATTGTTTTGAAAACAAATTAACTATACCCCAATTCATGAACACTTCTACAACATCTTATCATGACAAATAGCATAAAGTTTGTGGATATCAGTAAATCTGGCTGCAAATAAATTTGTACATGTAATTAGTGTAAATGTGTTTTAGTTTTAGTTTGGGATTTTCATATAATGCAGTACTGACCTTCAAAGTGGATGGAACTAGCGATACTTGGTTGCACCTGTATGAAAACTCAGGCTTCTGCATGTATGCCAGTAAAAATGTTGGGGCTGGTGGAAGTTTGCTTGTAGGTAGTCCTTCAGACTAGTGCAAGCAATTAAAAAAAAGTTGAAAAAGCAAACAAACATTTGAGAAAAGCGGATACAACCCAGTCATTTGCAACAACAACTGGACAAATAAAAAAAATTCTAACTAACCTATGTTTCCCATTGCCTGAGTCCGCTCTCTTCCATATTATGCATTCGACGTTTGCACATAAATGTGAAGGTTCCGCATGATTGCATGACATCTAGGCAGTTTTGGGGTGACCTATTCTGAGATTTTGGCCAAACACTAAGAACACATTTTTATATATTCTTGTTCCTGACATACAAAAATGGTACTAACAGCTTGGCGCTCAGCATTAGTGTTAGGTTAGTGTTAGTGTTAGGACTGGTCAGCCTGGTGTCAGGATAATGTGACTGGGTGGGACATCATGCTACATGTCTGCGGCATGATGCCCCAGTGCTAGACATCATTATAAGCTGTCACACTACAGACATCATAGCGATATGACTTTAAAAAATTGTTAAAGCTGTGTTAAAAATCCAAATCACACACACACACTTGTTCCAGAAAGTGCTAACCCTAACAACTCAAGTTGATCTTGGAACAAAAAATGTTCAGCTATCTTTGTACTTGTCTACTCCGGTAAAGTCAGGTGAATGCTGACACCATACTATCACGTGATCAAAACATATGGCCTCATATGGAGAAATCTAGTTAATCTAACCATGGCACATTTATTCCTTTAATATTCTGTTTGTTAGTGGAACAATGTGAACTTTACTAATACTTTCGATTTAAACTATAGCAGTCATTATCTTGTGTTCAAGCTTAACCACCAATTCAGTTATATAATTATTAAAAATTTTTTTTACTAGCGGGCGAAGATGAAGGATAAAGGTACACACAACAATATTTTGTTAATATTGCACATTTTACACAGCGTCATATCAAAAACTCCTTCTCCAGTCTATTCCTTGATCAATTTTACATCAGAATTGATATGAGGTGATGTATAACAGCCTAAATATTGTTAAGTTTCTCAAGAATGTCAGCGACAATTTAAAAACTCAGCATTTAAAAAGAAGAAATCGTCTTTTCTTAGATTTCTAGAAACTCTTTATGGCCAATATAATAATTTTTTAAAATTTCACTGTTAAAGCATAACTGTAGAAACTTATTTACATTAGTGGACAATGGATATTTAAGAGTTTGACTATTCCATGTACTGCATCTTGAGTAAGCACCAGTTTACATACCTTCCAGACTTGAATAATCCCTTAAACTTCAAACTTTTGATAAGAATATTTTTAATATATTGTGACTGTCCAAAAATCTAGTCCTTTAATCCAGGGTTCCCACGCTATCAGGATAAAGTCAGGAGAAATGATAATTTTTTTTCCCGACCATGAAAAGTCTTTGAATTTTGCAAATATTGATGAAAGTCATGAAAAATTTGGGAATTTTCCTCCACACTGTGACACCTGAAACAATTATGTAATTGAGTCGTAACTGAACTGATCGTGAGTTAAATTTATCGAGTTCTGACCAGAATATTAGGAGGTTGCAGTATGGATCATTTGGTTGCTTGCCATAAATATATTTGTTGAGACAATCCAAACGCTCAATGGATTAGGTTCATCTTTTTGTTTCACAGACAGCTCAATATCCATATTTTTTTTCTTTCTATGGAAGGTATGAAAACCAGTCTAGCATCACAAGAGGCCAACATGGTGGCGTTAAAGCATAGCCGCTTAGTGGATGGGCTAGCAAACTTAAACGTTGTTAAATCGAGTTATACCTGCATGAAATCAATATGAAAATTATTTATTTTCTCAGAAATCGCGAGAGTATTAAAATCGTTATGTCTTTAATCTGCTGAAAGACGATGAAACTAATGGTTGATGAAATTTGAGCTGGTACTAGCGATTTCGATAGCATTTTGCATGAGCACACAGAATCTCATAACCATCATTTCAAATATTGTAGAAAAAATATTAAATGTAGAAAAAATATGAAATGAAAGTCATATACTGGTTGTAATAAATATATAAAAAAAACGAAAGAGCACAAAATTCTCTATATTTATTCCGAGACCAACTTTGGAATTTTGTTGTATCACATGACTACCACAGTGACGTGCTCTCTCATGTAGGGAGCATACGAAGCAAGGAACCAGACTACTCTGCTTGATGAATCAGACAGGCCAAGTATCTTGTAGTTCTTGAAATAAATATGTTGAGAATTATATGTTCTTTCTGGTTTTTACAAAAGGCATCAGACTTTCCTTTAATATAATTGAAATTTTGTACAACAACATTAAAAATGAGTTTGTTGTTGATATCACTTGACTATTGGACTTCCGATGTTGTTGTTTGAGATTTGTGAAGTAATGTGACTATTAACGCAAATGGCAAGTACCGGGTCAGGTTTCATCTGTGCTGAGTTTCGTTTAGTCTGTCAGCGGATTAAAGACATAACAATTATAATACTTGCTATTTTTGAGAAAATAAGTAATTTTCCTGTCGATTTCATGCAGATATAAGTCGATATAACCTAGCTTAAATGTGAAAAATGGGGTTGGAATATTCGGCGGAAACCCGGATTAGAATTTTTTAAAATCTCAGCTGAACTTTGGTTCGAAACTATTACACAGTGACATGTAGCTTGACGCATTGGTTTCGGATCTTAAATGGAACGCAGGAGAAATGGGAAATTATTGTCCCTTTTATTATATATTAAGAAACGATAAGAGCACTTGTACCAGTGCAGGTTTGGGGACTGGTTTATTGAACTACAAGAAGACAAGTTGATTTTAACAGAAAATTCAGTCCTTGTTTGTACAACAATATATAATTTTGAAGGTCTTTTGTCAAAATTTAAATCAACCCTTTTGTAAATGTCTTTAAATGATGGAATTTTTAACCAAATCATCTTAAGGAGTTTAGGTTGGTTGAAAAGTCTTGTTTGAGATTTTATTGGCACAGATAATTTCAGGGTTAAACTTTTTTCGTAACAAGATAAGATTCTAAAACTTTGCATTTATTTTTTTTTTTTATACTGTGATAGGAAATGTTTACTTTGTATAACAGGCACACATTTTGCTCTGGAATTCTTTGGAATTGAAGGTTTGAAACAAAACAAAATAATTTATGCTCATTATGTTGTTTCCATGTAGCAACATGATGTAGGTCAGCAAAGTAAAGTTAGAATTTGTATTCTGTACATTGAAATGGCTTTAAATACCAATTTATGGGAATATAGTCCAAAAAAATTTGTTTGACTCATTTTGTGGTTTTGTACATGATCATCTTTTCTGACGTATATATTTTGGAGAGTCTTGAAAGAGAAACATCTTCATATTTGGAAAATGCATGTTTTATAATCCAAAATGTTCTTTAATTCCATTCAGTAATGGTCATATGTTAACCTTGAAAAAATTAATTTCATCCTGGAAAAGACCTGGAAATTTATATTTAGAAAAGCATGGGAACCATGTTAATCAAATAGTTGCTTGAGATTTTCAGATTCAAGTTATTTTGTCTTTTGTTTGAAACCAATTGATTGGCATTTTCATCTACTACCCCTTGTTTTGACCCCCAAAATATATATTTCTTATTATCTAATGAATTAAGTCTTCAATACCACATTCTTTTATTTCAGTCTCAATAAATGAAACATAGTTTCTTTTCACTGATGTTTAGAAAGTAACAAACTTCATACACCATATTGGCACATACTACAACTCTCTTGAAGACTGCACAGTGCAAGAAACACTGCACAGAGACAGTAAGATGATCTGGAAGGAGCACTGTACTGGAAACAACACTGGTTGAATTATGCAGTGAGGGAGGGGTTGGGCACCCCTCCCTTCTGTACCTGTCTAGCTGGAATACTTTTGCCTACATTTTGTTTAACTCTGCATACATGTATATATATTCTGTATGTCTTGAGGCTGCTCTGGTGGTCTATGTGGTTGATTGTCCACCTCAGATGCAGGAGGTTGTGTGTTTGAACCCTGGCTGAGTCATACCAAAGACTTATAAATATGGTAGTGGCAGCTGCCTCGCTTGGCGCTCAGCATTAAGAGGTTAGTGTTAGGACTGGTCAGCCTGGTGTCAGGATAATGTGACTGGGTGAGACATGATGCTTCATGTCTGTAGCATGATGCCCCAGTGCTGGACATCACTGTAAACTGCCACACTGCAGACATCGTAGCGATATGATCAAATTTTTTTAAAGCAATGTTAAAAATCCAAATCATACACACTATAAGTCATGAATAATAACAAAAGACAAATTTCATGATAGCTTGTTTGAATGGAAGGACTATGCTGATTATTCACCTGAATTGGACTTTGAAAAAGTTGATGGTAAGAGGGTGTGAAGAAGAATGAATTTTTAGGGATAGTTAACACAATGTTCATTAAATATGATGGCATTGATTTTTAAAAACATTTTGTTCCATTCTCTTTACTTGAAGTTAATTTTTGTATTTTTATTTTCAGGTCCTCTTCCCATACTGCCAAGACCCTCCCCTTTTGATATTCAGCCACAAGCCTATGCACTCATTCCTATCCAAAACCTGCCATCCAGTTTTGACATGAGTGCACAGACTTCCACATCAACAGTGCTTCAGCTTGCTACACCACCACCAGTCATGGCCACCTGTCTTAGCCCCAGTATTAATGAAGGTAGGAAAATGTGTAAAGAAAAGGAACAGAAAACTTAGGAAGATACCATTTTACATATGCTTCTTAAAGATGAAGGTTCTAATTTAGGCAAATTAAAGAGAAGCTATAATAATTGCATAAGGTTAGTTTGAATAGTCTACCTAGATCAGTCTGACTTAACTGTTAACAGTCATGAGCCAGTTCAACTATAGACCAGCTATTAAAATTCACCCTTTGGAGTTTTCAAAACGATGTCTACATATTGTGGAGTCTCAAATTCACTAATAAAGGACCTAAACCTTAATTTTCTTCAGATGATAGTTTATATTAATAATGCCTTAGCCATATTAGTGTTTATGGTATTGGACTGGTAATTATTTTACTGAAGACTAAATTTTCAATATTAATTTCCATGTTCACATTTTTGCAGATCCGTACCATTAGCTGAGACTGGTTACCAAGGTCATGTGTTAGACTGGTCACTATAAATAGGCTGTAAGCCAGACCAGTCAGGTGTAAAGATAACTTACAATAATGAAGGAATGGACAGCCTTGCAGTAAATTAAGGACTGAGCTGTAAATTGAATGGGATCTGCTAACATTTTTAGTGTAAAACATGGTATATAAACTGCTGGGTTGCATCTGAGATGTGATTTTGAAAATCCCACTAAAATTAAAACTTTTGTGAATGGTTTTGTAATCTGTGCAGGCATAATCAATGCTGATTTGGTTGAACTATCAGTTTTTTTTTTTTTTTTCATAAATATCTAATCTTTTCAACTCAATGAACAGGGTTCGCACACTACCAGGAAATCAGGAAAAAGTCAGGTGAAATGATAATTTTTTTCCTGACCATGAAAGGTCCTTGAATTTCGCAAATATTGATGAAAGTCAGGAAAAACCCATGAATTTTCTACCACCACTTGACGCCAATAACAATCACGTAATTGAGTCATAACTAAACTGATCGTCGTGAGTTAAATTTATCGAGTTCTAACCAGAATATTTGGAGGGTGCAGTATGGATTATTTGGGTGCTTGCAATAAACATATATGCCGAGTGAATCCAAATGCTTGGTGGATTAGATTCATCTAGTAGACTTTTATTTTCATACTCACTCGATATCCGTATCTTTCGTTACATAGAAGGTATGAAAACCAGTCTAGCATCACAAGAGGCCAACATGGTTGTGGCAAAGCATAGCTGCATACCGGATGGCCAAGCAAACTTAAACTTTGTTAGATTGAGTGATACATGCATGAAATTGATATTAAAATTACTTATTTTCTCAGAAATTGTGAGTATTAAAATCGTTATGTGTCTTTAATCTGCTGAAATACAAGATAAAACTATGGCATTGATGAAATGTTACCTGGTACTCGCAATTTGCATTGCTTGTCACATGAGTACATAAATCTAACAACCCACATTTTCAAATATAGAGAAAAAAATTTAAAAAATATTAAATGAAAGACATATGTTGGTTGTTATAAAAATAGAAAAATGAAAGAACACAAAATTCTCCATATATATACATTCTGAGAACAACTTCTGGAGTTTTCTTGTATCATGTGACTACCACTTTGACACGTACTCTCTACTTGATACATGAGACTGGCCATATCTGGTTTTTAAAAAAAAGTATCATGACTTTCATTTAATATAATTGAATTTCTGTATAACAACTTTAAAAAGGAGTTTGTTGTTACCATGTGATTATTGGACTCCCGATGTCATCATTTGAGATTTGTGAAGTCATGTGACTAGTAATGTAAATGGCGAGTACAGGATCAGGTTTCATCTATGCCATAGTTTCATCTAGTCTCTCGTTGGATTAAAGACATAACGTTTATAATACTTGCTATTTCTGAGAAAATAAATCATTTTCTAACGGTTTGATGTAGGTATGAGTCAATGTAGCATAAGTTTCAATATGCTAGGCCCACTGGTAAGCGACTATCATATGTCGCTATGCATGGTGGCAACAAATTCCAAATTTTCGATATGCAATTTTAATGACCCCACACCCCAACCTAAATGTCCAAATATGAAAAATGGGGGTGGGAATATTTGGAGGAAACCCGGATTAGAAAACAGACTGCTATTCGTTTTAAGCCACATTTGTAGTCCAAATTATTGAATCTCAGAGCTGAAATGAGACAATGTCATCCCTTGTAGTATATATTAAACAACAATACGAGCCCTTGTATCAATACAGGCTTGGGTACTGGTTTAACATATTACAAGAAGACAAGTTGTTTCTTCAGAATAGTCAGTCCTTGTTTATACAACAGTTTATAATTTTTAAGGTCTTTTCTCAAAATTTAAATCAACCCATTTGAAAATGTTTTTTAAATGATCAATTTTTAACCAGATCGTCATAAGGAGATTACGTTGTTTGGAAAATCTAGTTTAGGATTTTATTAGCACAGATAAATTTAGGGTTAAACTCTTTTTGTTATAAGATTTTAATTATTTGTGTTGATTGTTTTTTATATACTGTAATAGGAAATGTTTACTTTCTAAAAGATTCACATATATATATATATATATATATACACACACACACACACAGATTTCATGACTGTTTAGATACATGAGAATTAATTCCTAGGTCATCATGCGCGTATGTCTGCTACATACAAGTGCATATAACACCAAATGAGTAACATAATTTTTTGGTGATGTGTGCTTAATTCTTAGGAAATTTGGGCTTGTTTGTGCACGCAAGGCAATGGAAGCCGTTTACTTGCGGCCCTGGTTTCAAAACTACATAGAGTACGAATTAAAAATTCTCTAACCTGTATGATAGTATTATTTGTATTAAAATATTAATTCTGCCTACTATCATCCAGCATTCTTCTCTAGCTTATTTTTGGAGGTCCTCAGTAACTCATGCCCTCTCTTATAGAGTGGTCTGTGTTTTTGGACCCTGATGTGTGCGAGTTATCGAAGGAGAGGTTTATTTTTATTTGTTCATTTTTTCTTTTTTTTCTCATTTTATTTAGAAACCAACTCAAAGCATACTTTATCAATTTTTTTATGTTTTGCTTACATGGAGATAATCATGTAACTGCTTCGTGTCTTGAACCTCAAAAAACTTTAAAACCTTGAAATGCCTGTTTCAGGAACCCTCACATTTTAAAATTTAATTTCACTTCTAACCCTGAACATTGCTTCTAACAGGCTATGGTTCAATGTGGCAATTTTATGGGCAGTATTTTTTTGGGGCAAAGATATATTAAGCCTTTAAACTTGGTCACTTAAGCACTTGATAATGTTCTGCTGTTCTAACTTTAATCTTAAGAATGATTATGAGTAAGGTCAAGGTCCCTAGTTTGATGTTGTGATGGACTGTGGACAAGTAAAATAAAACACAATTGGATTTATGCTGACCCAGGATGACATGAGATGGCCTTATTAGTTTGCATCAAGAGTTATGAACTTGCATCAGCTGATTCATGCTATGATTGATATATAATGGTTGGTTCGTGGTGTGGCTAATGAGAGGATCCTCTGTGCTGCAAGTAGCCTTATGCAGACTTTGTTTCTTCTTAGCTGTTCATGTTGGACTTTCTAGCTGTCATTGTTAGGATTACATAATATAGACTGGTAACTAATATTAGCAAAATACTGATAGATATTTGTACAGGTAAACATGTCTGTTTATATAATCACACAGTTTGCATACCCCACCACAGATGTGTTAGGGGCCCATAGTTGTACCTCTGTCTGTCCATTGGATTATATGTTCCTATAGCCACCTAAGTTTTGTGTTTGGGTAACTTTTTCAGGCACTGTATTGGGGCATTTCTTTTCCATAAACGAAATATATGGTCATCTTTTTTACATGTATCATATCTTTTCAGTTTCCAATGCAGTTGCTTCCATTCAAATTCCTGGTGCATCGTATACAAACAACTCTGCTGCTACTGTTACAAAGGGTTCAATAAAACTTGCAGGCATCACCGCCAAAACACAACCCACCCACAGTCACGGTAGAAGGAAAGAAATAAACATTGTCAGGCAGGCCTGGCTTGATGCAGAACTACAACTAGAGACACCTTTAGAAGGCAAAAGTGCTATCCTACATGATCCACTGGAGAAGGAAAAGTCCACTAGTAAATCGGGACGTGGTAAAAGAAGTAGAGTTAATATTGGGCTTCCAAGGCCTAAGATATACAAAGAAAAGACACGTAGTGACAAAAGAAAAGAAAAGGAACAGGCTTCCAAACGTAGACGGATGCAAGCTGAGAAGGACTTGTTAGAGGACAGTTCAGACGAAGAGGAAGTAGGATCTGCCTTTTTATTGAATCTTGAAAAAGATTTTACAACACCCATGAAAAATATTCTTGATTCCATTAATGACTCTAGTCATTCATTGTCTACATCAACTCCAGTTAAAGATGAGGAATGTGGGCCTTCACCTGATTTTGTATCCCCTATAAGGGGTATAACTCCTTTAAGATCGAGTACACTCTTTGATGGAAATTTTCTAGATACTCTGAAAGATTCTGATTCTGACAAAGGGCTAAGCTTTTCTCCAGAATTGCATGGTATAAGAAAATACTCACCAAAAATTTCACCAGGAAGTTCAAGATCTCCGAATTCCTCCCTGTTGGATCTCAATGTGCTTCCTTTTTTCTCATCACCTGACAAAGGGGATGTCATTCCAGAAGAAAGCAGTGTTAATGGACAGAATCTTTCTCGCTTTTTAGCAGAATTCAACATTGACCCTAGTCTTTTAGATACAATTAGTGATGAATTACCTCATTTCAGTTCAAATTCTTAACAGAACCTTGACAATAGTTGCCTAAGATATTTAAAATTTGATTTTGTGAATTTCCTTTACTTTATATGCTCCAGTAAAACAATCAGCCCATCACAAACATAATAGACCCATGTTTGATGTTGCATAATGTACAGTAAGAAATAATTACTTGAGAAGGGGTATCTATTTCAAAAGAAACATGTTTTAGTGATGCAGTTTTAAATAATCTCAAAGGATGCTGCTTGCAAAGGGTTTATGTAAAATAAAAATTGCAACATTGAAAACCAGTATTAATCTTTTGAAACAGTTACCACATGTTCAGACCTTCCAACCCTTATGATTTTGCCATAAGTCTTATGAAATGACATTTAAAATACATACTTAAGGCATAAAAGAAAAAACTGCAGGAAAATGATTGTTGCTGAAAAATACGGATAATTGCTTAATCCATGTTTGATTTGGATCTGGGTTTCATATTAGAATTAGTGGAATTCGTCAGGGAACCAGGCTAATTTTACTGCAGTACCTCAGATGCTTTAAACTGCAAATATTTATTCATGCAAAGCACCTGCATGATCCAACCATTGATTATAGAATTTGTTTTTAAAAAAATGGTGTCCAGCAAGCAATGCATGTTGAAGACAAAAGGGAATATAAGCCTCTTAAAAGGTGTTAATAATCAACACAGTAGAATAAAAAGGAATATTCAGTTTCTTGCGAATAAAAGCCGGAAGGTACACAATTACATTTATTGGACATCACATGCCAATTTGAATATGTCTCATGGTGGGAGATATCATTGCCATCATCTTGCAAAATGGAATAAAATTCCAAGAATTATGTCAAGTTGAGAGATACCACAAGCCATTGAGCTGTATTGGGTTTGGAACTGAAGTTTGTGCAGCTGTACTAGTGATAAATAAGGTCTACATGTACTTAAACTTTTCAGTTGAACATAATGTTTACTGTCACTGCATGTTTCGAATAACGAACTTTTAAGTACGTTTTCCAGCTTTACAATATAGCAGTTTATGATCTTTTGTTACAGCTTACTGAAAATGGGTCAAACTTACAGAAAAAAATCAACTTCCTTACTGAAACAGTCTTGTCAGGGTTGGCAGGTCTGCCTGTCATGACATTTTTCTTATTTGAACATGAAAAAAACCACAACAAAATTCAGCCATTTTAAACCATTTGCACATTATTGACAGTCCTTCAGCATCGAAACATTTAATTTAACCTTTTGCTGTGTACCATATATACTCACTTTTATAAGTCAAGTCAGACTGCAAAAAACAATGATCCTGATCTGCCATAGCATAATGTGCAAGCAGACTAGGGTCTATACTGTTTGCTCTACTGAATACTCCTTACAAAATGCACAGACCAAGATCTGCTGGCAAATTATGTGATGGCAGATTAGGATCTGTGTAGTGTGCAGTTGGATTTATAAGTGATTACACATGGTACTCATGTGTTGATGTTGCCACTTGATGTCATACTGAGCAATTGCTGATGATTACATTTGGCCATAAGTGGGATATGCTGCAAGGAAACAGGTGCATGTTAGATGTGTAATTTTATATGAATAATGTAGACCTTGAAAAGCTAGCATATGCCAAGGCTGACTTTATTTTCTGAACTTTGGGAGGGGAGGGGAGGGGGTTATGCTGTCATATTTACACAGAGACATCTTCCTTCGCTTATTAACAGACTTGTTTGTCTGCCTGGTAAGTTTCCTTTAAATGGGTGATGTTATCATGTAACAGCTTTCCAAAAACTTTGCTCTGATCTTTTATCATGTATCAAAAATTTTGAAATTTGACAGACTTCTCTTCAGCTTAAAATAATTTATAATATGAGCAAAAATAAAATAATAGTGAAGTTATTTCTGTTCAGAATTACTAAACATTTCCTATATTTTAGTTCTATTCAAAGGAAAAAAATCCACATGTTGCCCCACTCTGTTTAACATGTAACTACTTAAACCAGACCTTACTTGATAGGCCTTTCATCACAGGTAATTAATCAATGTGATTGCAATGTTTGACATGTTAGAAAGGTCATTTGGTCTAAACTCTGGCAGTCGAAGTTGAAATGATATAATTAGCTCCATCTGAATAAAATTACAAATTATGACCTGGGAATTTTTTTACATGGGTAATTTGATATAGTGCCATTTGATCACATTGGAAAATAAAAAACTTAATTTACAGTTGCTTCAAAAAACATTAAGCTTGATTTCAGTATTGCATATCATGTAGTGGATACATTTCTGCATAGTTTACAGCATTTTCACCTGCTACATCTCATTGATCCACATCATTCCACACCAGTCCTAGGTATATATATCTATCTAGCCAAAACAGTTCTTTGAACAAATGCCCCTCTTCCAGATCAAAGAGGTACATCACAGAGGAAGCAAAATCAGTTGACCAATGAGAAAAGTAATTACATGACCTGGTAGGTTTTCAGTATGCCAACTTCTGTGATGTCTTCAGTGCTTTGACATGAAGAAAGACTTGTATGTGAAAGGTTTAATTAGGAAACTTGCTATAACTGTTAATGTAATGAGCAATCTTAGTACAAATATATCTACTTTCTCAAACATTTTATTTCCATTCATTTCTCTCTCTCTCTCTCTTTCTTCTGCATTATTTACCCTGTGATCTTGCCTATCATTTTAAATCATGAATCATTTTGTAATTTTCAAATTTCATCATTGCCACCTATAATCCATCACCAAGCAAATTGTTGCAGTAAGATTTGATTGTTTCAGTGGTCTCACTCTGAACTCAATGCAAAGTGTTGGGGGTAAACAAAGTTCCAACTATTTCCACAACAATTTGAAAAATGTTTCATTGTCTGCTATTTTCATACCTACAATTAATTTGATGTTAGGGTACTAAATTATACAAGAATTGCTAGTCGAAGTTTCCTGTAAAAATGTCCTGTTACAGTATTAGAACCATTTAATGGTCAAAGCTATATACTGTGCATTATCACAAATTTGAGACATCAGCATTTACCACAGCATAAGTAAAGATTATGACCTACAAGCTCGTCTTTCATATCTAGGTTTAAATTAGCCATAAATACTCTTCTTTTGGCATATCTTGGGGTGAATTTATTTCTATGATTCTTCTATGTTGATATGCTGTTTACTATTTATTTATTTATCTATTTATTTATACTCTGCATGAAAGTCTGTACTAGTATATTTTGCATTGGAAGTGTTTGCAGTGCACAGAGCATGTTACTGTAGATTTGAGAGAAATGAACAGATATTTAATCTCTGGAGGGGGAGAAATTAAGAATTTTGCTGTGGTGGAAAGGTATGGATTTTCCTTGGTTACATGTGTAGAGAAACTGTAGGTGAGGTAATAATGTGTGCTCCTTGAATGGCATTGTTTTGAAGAAACTTTGAGTGTCATGGGCTTATGTAAGTAGTGTTTTGATACATAATCCACTGTATTAGTAATTAAATTACTTTTGTTGATTTTTATTAGTATGACTATTGTGATAATTGTGTATGCTTTATTTTGTATGCATTGCATACTGTCAAATGCAAAAGGATGAATTATATAAAAATAAAAATGCATGAAATATAAGCATTTTGAAGTATTTTACTCAGGTATTAAACCCTCTTGCATTAGCTAGGCAAATCTATTTTTAAAAAAAATTATTACATACCCCTTTACTCTCACATGGCCAATACAGTGTTCGATACAGATGTTCAGTCTGTGAATTAATATCACACACCCAGCCTAGAACAATGTTTACAACTTTAAATATTCAATAATAATCCATTTATAAAATATTGGGAATGATTTCGTTGCTATACATTTTAAATTATTAAAAAATGTCATGTTTGTAATTTTAAGAAATGCAGTCATGTTTTATAACTATTGATTTGTTTGTCTTGGATGTCTGAGAGTTGACTTGTGTGATCAGTGACCAGGTGTCAATAAATATCAGACTGGGACCTCCAGGTCATGCCCTGGGGTATCTCCCTATCCTTCTTAGACTTGGTCACTGGGTAATGACCAAAAACTACTGTGGTCACAATCATGTGACCATATATATACTTATTGAGTGTGAAAAGACAGATTTATCATGCAGCTGACATTGGCCTTGAGGGTCCATACTTTGTCATTCATGTCATAGCTTGGAAACTATTGAGACTTTTGCTGGAAGAACCATCAACCCATGGGAAGTTAATGGCAAGCTTTCTCACATGCCCACATTGGTAGAGTCGAGACTTGAACTCATTGAGACATGTGTATATACCTTTTTTTGCCAATTAAATAAAGGAAGATTAAGTGCAAAATGACTTTCAAGGAAAATAAAAGATTACATTTTTCATGATTCTGTCATTATGTAATAATTATTAGCAGAAGAAAGTTGCATACTTTAATTAATAGAACCTCAGTGCTTGCAATTGCTGATTTTGTCTTAGCTATAATTAAAAAAAAACAAGTTGTCAAAAATATTTATTTTATGTTGGTGATATTGTGGTTTTTGAAAATGTTATCTTTTGGGGCACTATTGCCTTGATTATCCTTAATCTTTCTATATGAAATTCCCTTAGTTAATTGTCCTGTTTTAGCTTGCCAGGAGTAAAATGCTGGACATCTTATTCTCATCCCCTGCTATTGCAGCTGACAGATTTTCAGGCAGAATGCACATGCGTAAAGTTCTTGTACAACCTGATGTGGTTTAGTCTACATCACATGAGGTCACAACTGCATTTTGATTGGCACATCACTATGGTGATTTTTATGATATTATCACATACATGTTTCACATAACGTGCAATTGTCTTTGGGGATTAATTTCAAAGCTTATCTTTGTTGAATCACATCTCTAAGTTTACTCTGAATTCTTCAGTGTCAACCAAAATTATGTACACTATTTCTAAGGATCCAACTGTTTTCAACAGATACCTTTCAACTGCTCCGGTGGCCTAGTGGTTATAGCATCCGCCTCAGATGCAGGAGATTGTATGTTCGATCCCCAGCCGAGTCATACCAAAGACTTACAAAAATGGTACTAACAGCTGCCTCACTTGGCGCTCAGCATTAAGAGGTTAGTGTTAGGACTGGTCGGCCTGATGTCAGGATAATGTGACTGGGTGGGACATCATGCTACATGTCTGTGGCATGATGCCCCAGTGCTAGACAACACTATAAACTGCCACACTGCAGACATCGTTGCGATATGACTGAAAAATTGTTAAAGCTACGTTAAAAATCCAAATCACATCACAACACACTTATACAGGTAAATTGTAAGCAACGGTACAAGCTCCCGTGATTTATCTTCGACATTTTAGTCATTGTAATTTGACTTATTTTAAGTCTTCTACTGTTTAGTGTAGTATATTCATTTTCTGAGGTACATTGTGAAGTTCTGTTCGAAATATATTCACAAAGAATTTCCAAAATTTTATTAGGTCCACTGACACACTGCCTGTGTAAGCGCAAATCGCAATTCACCCGCTATCCTACTTTTGAACGTTACTAAGGTGTTATTAGGTATCAATCGAACCCTCGTGTGTTTCCCTCGTGAACTTACGACCAGTTTTTCCCATCAATCGGTGAATTAGTCTAAAGTAAACTATCTTTAGCACCTATTAGAATAGGGAAAATGAATTTTGCCCAATTAGACAATACCGGCTTCTGAAAGTGCAATTCTTTGGTATGACTCGGCCGGGGATCGAACCCACGACCTCCCACATCCAAGTCAGACACTCTAACCATTAGGCCACCGGAGCGGTTGTGTACTGTATAATAAATAGTATTATATAGTACATCTAAGCAACGATACGAGCCCCTGTGAGATAAACTGGACAAACAAGGACAACATTGACCCGAGAGAAACTCGTACGAAGTAAGTAGATATAGACAAATTTTATGTAAAGTCGGTGTTGCATTACATAATAGGAACTATTAGCTCGTTTGAACTATTTTACCGACTGTAAAAGTACTATACTTTAACAATCAGACATAGAGTACTTACAATCATGTTTTTCTTTCTTTCTAAAATGTTTTTTTAAGTGTTAAAATATACATGCATAATGGCTGGTCGATACACACTTAAGCCCCCCCCCCCCCCCCCCGGCCCCGTTGATAATTTCGGATTTAAAATTCAATCCAGATAAATAAGTTGACATGAGTATAATATACTCTATGCTTACATACAGTGCTGTAATAGTATGGTTACAAAAATCGCTGGCCGATAACATCCCTAAGATACCATTTACGTGCATATACTAGGACTGACTTCGCACAAGATAATAAGCACGCATAAACGACAGAAAATTCATCTATAACCATGTGTAAGCGACACCAGCCAACATTTAGGCCATCAATACAACATTTTGGGCAGTCATATAGCTACAAGTATTATGAACAACTAAAATCTAAAATGCTAAGCACGCAGCTGATTAAGGTAGGTTGCAGCAGCAAATTGCTTACTTGTGTTTTCACATGAAGTTTTTAGACAGTAGCTCCCAGATCATGTCTTAAATAGGGATTTAAAACTTGAAATCTGAGGGTGTTCATAAATTATGGATGAGAGAATTCGATAATTTTGCTGCTGCATAACTAAATAACTAGGGGCCCCGAGTGGACGAGTGGTCTAAAGCGCTCGCCGTTACGGATCACTGCCATTTCACCTCTGCGTTAGTTCGAGTCTCAGCCTCGGCTAACGTTGGTATGTGAGAAAGCCTGCCAGTAGCTTCTCGTGGGTCGGTGGTTCTTCCCGGGGTTTTCCAGGGTTCTTCCTCCACTAATTATACTGGCCGCCATGTATAGCCTATCTTGTGCTGAAAAATGGCGTTAAACCGTACAACAGCAACAACTAAATAACTAATTGTAGCCCATGCCTGGATGTTCTTACCTCTGGGTTCTCCAGTGTTTACATACCCACAAGAGTAATTTTTTTTTTTTTAATAACTGCCAGATCATTTAAGTATGCTGGACATTTCTTGTTTAAAATTTTGATTACTTCACAGTGCCAAACACAACCACCCAAAGTCACAGTATGTTATTGCTACAATGCTTCTATAATTATTTATTGTGCCTAGCGACCCTACAAGTCGTATATATAGTATATATATCTTTATGTATGTACACTGAAAGGTAGTATTTAATGCTGAGACTTGTGGGGCTTGTGTTAACACGAGGCACACTTTTCATCTTTCATGACACCAGAATTGATCACAAATTACAATTGATGTGCATATGATAGTTGCAGAAGCTGCACCAAGACTAGCCAGCAGCAAGTCTACAAGCAGCCCCTAAAACCACACAATTGTAATTATATTTTGTGAGTAGAATCGTTTTCTTATCGATTTCATCCCGAAGTTTTTGCTCCGCGTCAATTATATTTTCCCCGTTGGTAATTTGAAGGTCTGGCACAGTTCGTCTGTAAATGTAGTTATTGTGGAGATTAATCGCTCGACAAGCTGGCCTTGTACGCGTAAAAGACGCGCATTCACTCATTTCCATCGAGCATTTTTTTTTTCTTCACTGGTACAACAGTCATGCAATGATACGAAATGTCTTTATGTGAAATATTTAAGTCGGGCGATTGTGCGTTCTTGGGACCTGGCGCCACGTTCATATTAGAACCATACTGATTACGCTTTTGCAGTTGCTTTTTGACGCGAAAGATCGTTTTCATCCAAGAACTGTTATGCTGACAAGTGCGTCCTTGCTGAGTATCAGTTGCGATCTTTTCTCTTCTCAACTGAGTCATTGTTGGCGTAACATAATAATATTGGTAACAACGAGGAATGTAACCGGGGTGGATTCGGCGGTGAATTTAACTTCATCGTTGTAGAAACAGTCTTTATCTGATTTCACGCCCGATGGTGACGTCTCTCTTTGCCTGTCATTATCATATTGCATGTGGGAAAGATTCTATAAGACCGTAATTTTTGATGGCACACATTACTGCTGTACCATTTAACCAGTTGTAATTTATGAATGTTGTTACTGTATCACAACCACTTCTAGTTCAGGTTCAGAGAAACAAGTACGATCTGGACTCTTGCACCTTTAAGATGTGAAAGTTAGGTATAGTAAAGTCGTGTTCTTTAGTAGTGAAAACAAGTCCGCCATTTGCTATGCCATCAGTGGGGTTTTTCTCCATTAATTTTGCTGGTTAATGTTCATTTATCTACGCTCTATGAAGTTACTACACGTATTAACTGAGGGTAGGGCTGATACCACATGGGTGTCCCTTGCCTCCACGTACTGTTTCGTCGCATCATCATCGACACAACTTTCGATACATTTGATAAATTCCACCGAACACACCAGCGTTCTGATTCCCTGCTTTTGAGTGATTTTGGCCAGTTTGTTAACGATGGCTCAACATGGCTTGAAAACAACATCGTTCTTGTCCACACTGGATGTTCTAAGTTGCCAGTTTGATCTTGAAAATTACAAGTTCTGCCGTATCAACGTCAAGATAATAAGTAGACAATCATTTGTCCTTGGATGAAGATTATATTTTATATATATCAACTATAAAATAGTCTTTACAAGTTACATTCAGCCTATAGAACATGTTGCTAGGTATGGAGTAATTTTTCATATAATTGTATGTTAAGTTTTACAAAACTTGTTGGGTTTCCTAATTTCTGTTACCTAGTTTATGACCATAGATTCGTAACAGAAGTTGAGGGTTCGCCAGGGATACGAAATTCAGAAATATTTAAGATAAATTCAAATTGATTTGGAATTTAAATTTATTTTGTTTCAGATTATTTTGGGGTATATTCATTTCACATACTAAAACAACATTCTTTCATAATGTCATCTAGAGTGGAAAGTTTTGTTTCCAATCCGAGTGTTTTAGCCGCTATTATCTTTCTCACATAAAAGCGTCTTTGTTAAAACAGGAAATTAAATGTTTTGTTCTAGTATTTTGTGGAAAAAAGACATTTTTTATGCATGTGCTTTGTGATTAATTAGCAGGTCTCTATTTAGCTCTGAAAAGAAATTAAAAGAATTAAAACAAATTTAAAAAGCCCAGATGGAAATAGAATTAAAATGACTTCAGCTTAAAAAAGAAATAATGGAATGCCAAAATCAGAAAGAGGAGAGAGAGAGATATATAAATTAAAAAGAGAGAGAGAGAGAGAATACATATGCAAATTCAGAAAGAGGAAAGAGAACAATTCATATTGAAATTAAGAACGAAAAAATGCGAAAGAAGAAAGAGATGCAAATGAAATTGTAATTGCAAAGAAAAAAGATGCAAATGAAACTGCAGATGCAGAAAAAAGAAAAAGAAATGCAAATAGAATAAGGAGAAATGGAAATGCAATTGAAATTAAAAGAATTACAACTGGCAAGCAGAAATCGGTTCCCTTATGAAAGTTCAGTTTTTGGTATTACCAAAAACATTAGGTTAGTACCCCCTCTTAAAGAAAAAGTAGATCAAAATTGTTCTCATTTAAAAATAATTTAAAAAAATGAAAATTGAAACGGCCAAACGAGCACTGGAGTTTGTTATTAAAGAGTGTACTTATTGGCAAAGCTCGTGAAGTTTACATTTCATTGTTGGTAGGCAAGCGCTGATTAGGATGTGGTTAAGGAATGCATCGTGAAGGGGTATGAATTGGTATCTGAGGCATATCGACAGAGGTTTAGGAATTTTAAAAAAGACATTACCCAAACCCACGTCCGATTTTCTAGAGAGAAAGAACTGTTTGCTAGATGGTGTGCATCTAAATGGGTCGATATAAATTCTAACAACCTTAGACAACTCGTATTATACGAAAAGTTCAAGAATTGCATACATAGTGATGACAAGACTTTTCTTGATGAGCAAAACGTCAGAACGTTGGAAGCTGCTGCTCATACAGCTCACGATTATTCCTTGACTCACAAAGCTTATTGTGACAATAAGTCTTCCTCTCTGCAGCCGTTTAGGAAGAAACTATCCCAGCCTCATAAGAAGACTGTTACATTTCGATTTGTACCAATTTATATGAATCAAACGTCTGAAAAGATTGATTTTAAAAAATTCTTATCTCTTCCTACGTGGACTTTTTGCAAGAAAATAGGGTACGTTATTTCTGATTGCTATAAAATAATACAAGCAACTTAATAAAGACTGAGCTGTTCCGAAAACTCGTATTTCTAAGAAGTCAAGGTCACGGTTTTATTTTTAAAACAATACATTTTGATTCCATATCACTTATCGCTGATTCGGCCAATCATATCCCTACTTAAATATAAAGGTACACAGGAGCTTCTCGGTTTTTTATTTTCAGGTATTTTTCCATTATGTGAGAAATCATCTTCTGAAAGTGTTCTTATTCAGGGAGTAGAGTGCAGCTTTGTTAATATTCCTTTCCACTGGGTCAATTTATTATAAGACTTAGTCTCAGGACTAGTGCCTATCGGAGCCCATTGAGGGTGTTCATTTATTTCTAGGCAATGACTTAACTGGAAGTAAAGTTGCTGTTAATCTCACTTGTAACTGAAAAACCTTTGTTTGAATCAAACGGTTGATCCTATTGAAAATGAAATCCTCGATTTATACCTTGCTCGTGCAGTTTCTAGAGCTCTGGGGAGAGACCTCTAAAGAGTGAAGTTGATCAGGAAATTATTCCTTTAGCTAACACATTTATATGTCAGACTTTTTATGAGTTCACTTTTTTCCTGATATTGATCAATCAAGAGGTACTGATCACTGTGATCCTCTTTTTACAACTCATTCTCTCAATTCCATTCAGGGTGACAAACGACAATCACTTGTCATCGAACAGGAAACGGATCCTGAGATATCCCATTTGTTTCAGAGGGCTATTATCGAAATTGATTCCGCAGAGGTACCAACTTGCAATTTTGTGAAAAATGAATGGGGTCCTTATGAGATAATGGAGACCACCTGCGGTAACCGTTAGTGACGAGTTGTCATTGAGCTTTCAAATTGTTGTATAAGTCGTATAAACAGGAAATTCGTTCTTTAGCCCATGAAATTCCTTGGCTGGTCATTCAGGAGTCAAAAAGACTGATCACATGATGTTAAATGATTTTTAATGGCCGAAAATCAAAAGTGACGTTTTCAAATACTGCACATATTGTTAGTCTTGTCAAATGATATGAAAACCAAATCAGAAAATACATAAGGCTCATCTGAAACCTGTTGCTGCATTTGACGAACAATTTAGCAGAAAGTTGGTAGACTTGTAGGTCACTTACGTAAGACCACGTCAGGTAACCAAAACCTGTTGACCATAATGTGTGCATCGACAAGATTCCCAGAGCAACTTTACAGAATATTAAGACTAAAATGATTTGATAAAGTTCTTTACACTTTTTTTGCCTTCCCAAACCCGTCCAATCTGATCAAGGTTCTAATTTCATGTCTGCAATTTTTGAACAAATTATGCATGAATTAGGTATAAAACAAGCAAAGTCTTCTACATATTACCCTGAAATTCAGGATGCGTTAGAAAGATTTAATGAGACTTTAAAGACTATACTTAGGTCACAGTTCTTTGATAACAAAAGAAAAGGACTGGGATGAAGATGTTGATTTACTGTTCTTTGCTGTTAGGGAGTAAGTTCAAGAGTAGTTAGGTTTTAGTCCTTTTGAACTTGTCTTTTGGATATAATGCTCGCGGACTGTTGAAGTTGTTCAAAGAGAAACTTCTTTCAGCGGATGATTCAGAGATTAAATCTTCTTGATTATGTCTTTAATTTTAAACATAAGCTGTCAAAGGTTGTGAAATAGGAAGAAACTATCTTCAATCTATCCAATAAAAATAAAAATAAGGTTTGACAAAACTGCAAAGGATGATAAAGTTCTGACTCTAGCCAATACCTCAGTATCCTCTTCAGGTTAGTATTATGGTCCCTATACAGTTAAAAAGAAAGTTGGTGATTTAAACTATATCATCAGCACTCCTGGGAAGCAGAAACAGAAAAAGCCCTGCCATATAGTATGTAAAAGAAATGTGTTGATAACGATAGGTATTCAATTTAGTTGTACCAGTTCCACACAACGAAAATTTAAATGATGGTGTGCAACCTGATTGTAGTGCCTTTGGTTTAACCAGTCTTCTAAATTCGGAAATATTAGAGAATCTGGACCAGAAACTTAAATATCTAAAAACACAAGAAAACAGTGACTTGAAACAACTCATACGTGAATATGAGCACTTTTTTTCCAATGTTCCATCCCGAACGAACAGAATATACCATCATTTCGAAATTGTAGACTCTACGACTGCGAAACATCGTGACAGAATGAATCATCTCAAGCAAGAATGTCTGATAAAGGAAATTGAATATTTCCTGCAGAATGATTTTTTTGAACGAAGCAAAAGTAATTGGAGCTTGCCATGTATTTTAGTGTCAAAACCAGATAGTACGTTCCATATGCGCTGACAAAAGACACTTTAATAGTGCCACCAAAACATATTCGTTTCCAGAAGCAATAATCGATGACTGCATAGACAAAATTATAAATGCAACTGCCACCAAATTTGACCCGTTGAAAGGATTTTGGCAAATTTCACGTACGGATAGAACACCTGCAAAGATCACCAGGAAACTATCTTGGATTTAATTCATAACAATGTAAGTTCCTCTTAAATTTTTATTTCTATCTTTAATAATTAAATTATTTGTTCAGTTTTACAAAACTTGCTGGCTTTGCTTCGTTCTTTTACTTAGTTTATGACCATATACTCGTAACATTGTGAAGTCAAGCTATATTTCCTCTGAAGGATCCATGGCCGTTTAACCGCAGAGAAACTAAAAACATTCTTAACTGGTCAAATATCATCACACCAAGCTCTTGGTTATCTGCTCGATTCCTTTGTTAAAATGGTTCGAAAACATGTTTTGGTGTACTGAGACGATGTTGGTATTATTTACCATGTAAACTGTCCCTGAATGTCACCTGGTGTCAAGTCTGTGGTGAGCGTGAAAACAACAGCATTGACATGTTTCAAAACTGCATAAATTACAATAAAACTAATTATGTGATCAGTGAAGGAGTTAGCCAGGTATCCATAATGTTAATATTGACAACTGAACTTTGCCATCATCAACACAACTGTAATGCCAAATTGCATCGTTGGCGGTGCCCTTAAGGAATATCGTGATTATGTTTGGCCCCGAAAATAACCTTGCGGAGACCTCTGCAACTCGAATAAGTGAATGAGAGAATCGCACGTGACAAAGTTAATGAGACTCGATTAAGATGTCATCGACGCTGCGCAAATCCAAGGTTGTATGTGGGATTGGCAAATGTTAAATCTTCTGTGTGTGCAATGTTGACGGAATATCAGCGCTCTTCAGGCTGTCGATTTATGAAAGGTACATGATCTGCATATTCGGTTGCGTCCTTATCAAACAACATAGACGAGCCAGTGGATCTCGCATAATCATTGTTATACCATGCAAGTCCGATAATTGTAGTGGCGTACCCCTCAAGAGGGGATTGTACCATGGACTATACATGGGTACCAGTAATCCACAGCGGATTGCACGGGTCCACATTCAGGGTGAAACCCATATATATATATATATATATATATATATATATATATATATATATATATATATATATATGTGTGTGTGTGTGTGTGTGTGTTTGTGTATACAGTGGAGCCTCGTTAATCCGGACACATTCGTTCCCAGCGAATATGTCCGGATTAACGAGTTTTCCGGATAATTGAATCATGCACATTTTTTATTTTACGATATCATCACACCGTATATATGTACATGTATATGCTAGCTTTAAATGTAATGTACTGTATATTCAATAATGGTTGAAATAAATTAATGAATACATCTATTAATTTGTGTTTATTTCACATTATTATAACATGTGCTTGTACGTACATATACAGTAAATAGAAGTTTAGACAATGAACACATCGAACACATCACACTATGTTCATGTACATGTATGTACTGTACATACATTTATTATGTCAATTTCCTGAAGAAGTCTGTAACCTTTATTTGCCTGGATTCTTTGAAGCCCTATACTGTCCACAGCTTAAAAATGTCAACTGTATTTGCACAGCAAACAATAAACTGTGATTGTTACATACAATTGGTAAACAACAAAGAGGCTTAATGACACTTTTAATTTATTTACCATATGTTATGTCAAAAAGCGTGGACGATTTGATCCCAGTGTGTTTATTTAATTATTAACACCCCCGTCGGCGACTAGCTAAAACAGACATTGTTTATACAATTGCTGGTTACAATATGGTCACGCTACTTAGTTACTGATAGTGGCCATATATTCTCAAGGGCTTCACTACTGTGTTTTATGTACTGATAGTGGCCATATATTCTCAAGGGCTTCACTACTGTGTTTTATGTATTATTCTTCTGATTGTATTTTCACATACGATTTTTCGAATTTTCTTTTTTTTGGACAGATTATTTCCGGATTATCGAAACAAGTTTTAATGTATTTTACACTTTGGTCCCCGATTTTGATTTCCAGATCCGGAACGCGGATTTCTTGATTAACGGAGCAAATTAACGTTTAGGAATTCCGTTCCCGTTGAATTATGTCCGGATAGCGAGGTTTCCGGATAAACGGAGTCCGGATTAACGAGGCTCCACTATATATATATATATATATATATATATATATATATATATATATATATATATAACCATGAGAAGATAAGCTTCCTGCGGCTAAGAAGCTGTCGTTGATGGCCCGCGTGTTTTATTAACCTGGATCATAATAGTGATTCTGACACTGTCCGACCATATATTGTATTTGATGCAGCAGATTTGTCTGCGGAAATCTGATATATATATTCAGAGAAAATTAAGTAGAACTCTGGTTTCCTTGACGAGACCGAAGTAACGCTCATGGTTGTATTTCCAAAAACTCGCTGCATCGGATCACTGATTGCGAGAAGAATCGGAAGTGCCTCAGAGCTCTTCTTCGGCGTTATGTAAATCGTCTGTTTTTATTCATACATAGAGGATCTTAAATGGGGTAGCGGTTTAATATTAAATTTATGAAACGAGTCGAATAATTTCCAGCATTTGCGAGCCTTGGCGAGCAAAAGCTGGTCATTATTCAACGAGTTTCATAAATTTAATATTAAATCATTACCCATTTGAGATTCTTTTTATCACAGTTTTTATTTCTGTGGAAATTATTTAGATAGAAAGAAGAACGAATAATTTCGTTCAGTCTGACAGACGGTGCACCTTTCATTTATTGTGCATAAAATATAGTCCCAGGCAAAGTTGAACTAGTAAAAGTAGATTGCACATTTTTACAAACCATAAATCAAAGAAAAAGCTTCCATCCGAATAAACAGAACATTTTATAACGACAAAATCATTTTTCAAAACAGAATGATTAATGCTATGTGATGCCACATTGATACGGTTAACAGTAGGCCTAGAGTACATGTTTACCCTAAAATGTCACTTGCAGAACTAAACATTACATTGTTGCGATTTTTATGTGGAAATAGGATTACTGGATGTAGCAATTCCCACATTTACTGCAATGCATTTGTGACCGGATATTTATAGTATTTGACTGGAACAACAGACTGTACAGAAGACGTAAACAAATTTCTTTTTGAGTCGGATTTGCATCCCATAAAGTTATATACTACGTAAAGATGCTGTTGTTGGATACATTTCTGTCATTTAGGAGACCCATTTATGTTCTAATTCTTCTGTGAACAGAGGTGAGTTTATTTACTTCTGTAAGCTAACATTTAAACCACGCTTGTATATACTGTCGATTCTATATCTATGTTACGGATATACCGCTCCCTCAACCCACCCCGCCATCAACAAAGGGGCTTGTATCGTCGCTTAAAATTGACCTGTCATACATGTACCGATGTTTAGCTCAGGCATTCGACTGTATATCCCTATCACGCCATATTTCTCATTATGATATGACAAAACAAACCCCTGTAGGGGTAACATATCCATATTCAAACAGCCGAGATAATTTTTCCTCGGTTTCCTTTTGCGAGTCGAGTTCGAAAATGGCCTCCAAAAATGTTTATTCAAAACCGAAGATTCCAGAAGGAGGGGTTAAAAACGTGTTCCCACGATCCCAGCCAATCAGTAATAATTTCATGGGCTTATTTGGACCAATCAGAATCGCATAAAGTGATATTTTAACGAAGTCATATGGACAGCGTTCTATTGCATACCAGGGCCTAGCAACGTGGAATGAATTGCCCACTGAACTTAGACACAAAGACACAGTGATCCCATTCAAGAGTGCTCTTAAAACTCGCTTATTTCGACTACAAGAACAAACTTAAATACCTAATAATATTTCCTACCTTAAATATTTCAGCATGTTCTTTTATGTTTTTATGTTTTTTTATTTCATGGTGTTTGTTTTTTGTAATCATATGTTTTTTTTTTATGTTATAGGTGTTGTCTAATGTTGTAAAGCGCTTAGAGCTTCTAAAGATTAGGCGCTATACAAAGTCCTCATTATTGTTATTATTATTAACACGCTGTAATATCAAAAATATGAAACTGCACATACTATAGGAAAACTATACCTACTATATGATACATTAACGCACGAGACGTTTCACCGTCCATGTTGTTGCCAGTGAGCAAGCGCTGACAAATCAATGCGGCCTCAGAATGCTTATCTTCTTATGGTGCTAGCGCGAAATGATCGCCAGGTCCGGAATAAACCTGTTGTGTTTGTCTTGCTTAGTATCGCGCACAAGATCAACGAAGATTCTTTCCTATAGGTTCTTCGTGGATTAACCGAACAGAGCATTATTAATGAACTTGATGAAGTCTTTCTCAAATTCCATAGACGCAGCCAGGCACACATCTCTATTCATTTGGGTGTTTAACATCGAGTCATCCACATACGCTTACGAGACCCAAGCATGTGACGGACTAGCTGAACATGCAGTCTGAGCTGAAGATAAAACTGCATATTGTGCATAAGGACTACATAATTAAGTTTCTTGCACAGCTTGGATATAAATTTGAGACATTCTGTAAACTTGCGTCTGGAATAATGCACGATTTCACGCTGATACCGGAACAACTACACGCGGGGCACCGACAGCGCTTCCATGACCAGCGGACAATCATATTGAATGTTGTGCAGTTCGTACCTATAGCCCATGTCAATTTTAAAGAAGTATCCATGGTCGCAGGTGTACTCTTCTTGTACGTTTGTATGTATGTTTACAACAACGAGATCAATGCCGGTAAGCTCAAATACCGGCTTAGGCAGCATCATGGCTCTTCGCACAGGTTATTCGCCTCCAGGTATAATTGGTGGCTGTTTGGGATACCTAGACGTATCCATTTAGGCGGATTTACGCGAGCGTATTGTGACGACAGTGGTGCACTGCCACGAATGTCCCCCGTTGAATAAACATATGTTCATCAGTATCAGTGAACAGTTCCAACTCGATTTTTATTTCCAATAATAAGGTGATCCAGACCAATCCTTGTAAAGGGAAAAGTAATGCGTGTAATCGGGCTTGTACGCGTTCACGTCTGTATCACGATACGTATCAAAGATATCCACAAATATCAATCGGTTTGGATGGTCAGCAGAATATTTACAAAGTTGGACCAGACATTGTTCGTGTGCTTGTATTTGTAGCGGAAATACCTGCACAGGACAGTGTAGATCAGAAGGCGAAATTCGGTGACAATCGACTTTCGGTAAACGTGTCCTCATGTGTTCGTATGGGTAAATTCCTTTCGGGTGAGCAAGGTGAACTTTTCTGGCATTAACGAGTAACCGGAAAACTGCCCGTCGCAATGTTGCAGACGAACTTGTCCAGGCTGCAATTAAGGAGCTTCATCAAGTCGATAAACTACAGCTGACCCAGCTGGAACGTGATATATTTTTCCATGTTGGGAATGACACTTATAGATGCCGTTCCTACTCCTTGCGTTAAAATACGACAATCATATCCGCCAAGGTTATGAAGCTCTAATGGAGTTCCTATTTTGCTGGGGTAAATTCACAGCTGAAGGTTGCGTGTGATGTGTGCGGCTCCTCTGAATGCACCAGTGATGTGACAGTGATCGCTATCTTTGGAACTTCCATCGGTCCCTAATGAACAATCACAGATCCAATGAGTGGATGTGTAAAACTGGTTAAGAATCGTAATCATGTCTGCGGTAGCTTCGAGAGATTTAATAAACACATCAACTGAGTCCTGGTATCAGTAAATCATTGGTCGCCGAGTCGTAACATGATATCAGACAACAGTGTAGCAAAATCTGCAACTTGCATTTGCTTGAACCTCTGAGTGATTGGAAACCTCAGTTTTCATATCCAGTGTTTGCCTAAATGATGTAGTACTTTCATCTCAAGTGGCATCTCGGTAAATTTCAAAACGGTTTTGCCAGGCTCTGTCACAATCGTCAAGCAGCTGTTGGGTGCTAAATACATGCATTACTCGTCTGCATTGAAATTTCATCCCTTCCTACTTGCTGTGCCGGCACACCATTCAGGAAAAATGTTTTATCTACACGAAATGATACCTCGCTTCTAAGCTATGCAACAATGACAAATCAATATTAAACCGCCTGCATGAATGTGTGGATCATCAAATAGGCTGAAGTCGATGTCATTATTGAGTTTTCAAACTTGCATGTGTCTCTAACTTGTACCAGGAGTTATATGTTACCAAACTTGAGCTCATACAGGTTCTTTCGGTATTTTAGAGGCTTATCTTTAATATCGCTCGAAGGATGTACTGCGGATGAGATCACCCGTTTGGAACAGTCGTTGTCTTCTTTTTTTCTACGTTTATCACTGCTCGCTGTGGAATACACGCTGATTTTGGAATAGATCTCGACCTGAAGCCTTATAGAGGATAAATATGAAGATGAATTTCCAAGAATATGGAAAACATACATGTTGACCTCCACTGGAATATTTTTCAGATTTCTCAAGAATCTTTGCACAACCTTTATCGATTTCACTATTGACGGTTTCGGTGTCTTTGTGGTTCAAGATTACGCAGGCACCGTTACGAAACAACCGCTCTGGTGGTATTAATGGTGCCTTCTTGGGTTAAATGACCATGCATGGTGAAATTCAACCTTGAGAACTATGTTCACATTGAATCGAGATGTTAGCGCCTTTTCACGCTTATATTGCAATGTTGATACGATCCACAGACGCGTATTTGATAGCATCGTTGCCATGCTTCTATACGTGTGCTGTGACTGCCCGGTAATGTTGAAGATATGACGTGTAATTTAAATTCTGTTGTTTTGAGGGTCATACACAATAGCTACTTCATCAATAGTTCGTAAGATACGACGACAGTCTTACTCCTCAGCGACCATGTGTGCAATATTAGCCAGCTTGACCCGTGAAGGAATCTTAATATATAACTGTGTTGCTGTTTCACGAAGCTGCCTCACTATCTGATGTGGCTTTCGCGCAATTCCCAATAACGTATGTCAGCTTTTTCATACCGTTTCGAATCATAATTCTACTCTCTCGCGCAGATTGCCTAATGCAAAGTCGTCATACCATTTTAGAATGGGTAAACGCATGGTCTACTCTAATTGATACATTTTATAGTATTGTTTTTACATTAACTGGATAAGAAAGCGTAGTTGCTTCCATCTTGGATATTATTTTCTTAATTTCGTCAACAACGTCATTATTTTTCCTTGACATGTTTCACTCTTCGTCAGCACGCACGATAATACTCGCATGAACATCCTCATGGTTGGCAAAGCTGATTACGCGACTTTTCTCCAATACCAGATTTAGAGCATGGTCGAGCACCGTGGCCAATATGTAAAGTGATCAAATATTATTTACAACATTCATAGTGGCATGTTCAGCTGCAGATTTCATGTTTTCTGAGGCATTTCCCTTACACTGATTACGTCCCGATGACATTGAACTTTCTATATACACACAGCATTATTCAATCGGTTACTTGTTCCTGTTGCATTCATTGTATCTACTCATGTGCGTATAGTGGTATATGGATGATGGGTTGAGGCGGATAGGTTGTTCAGATTGTTTTATAGTAAGTTTAAACTGTAAATCGGGACTTTGCATACAAACTTCGTCTGATAATGATAAAATTGATTAGCAAACCTGAATAGAATTTCCATCAAGTCGGTCTCTGCCCAGATAATCTGAAGTGATCCATCACTGAGCATTGCACCAGCTCGAACACGGCCAAACTGTGCACGCTTGTATCCAACAGTACCAAATGTCATGGAGTGCTTGTTTATCTCAGTTTGTGGTTTTTGCTTCAGCTTCGAAGAAATTTTCCAATTGATTACGCTGATCCGCTTCTGTGGCGTTGCACATCAATTTGTATACCTCATACAAGTTGTGGATGCCTTTGATATATTATTTTCGGAAGTATTTTTTTAATTAAATTGCCCATTTCTGTATTCATTGCTGTCGTCACTGATTAGTTAAATGTCGTCATTGATGGGTTCGCTTAACATTGCGATTTTTCTAAAACAATATCATACAATGTCTTTTCATTTTTTATCACACGATCCCTACCTCGATTAATTTATCCATATGTTATGTGTACAAATTTGAAAATTCATCCAACATATCATCGGCCTCTTTGAAAATCGGTGTGACGCATTTAGACGAAATAGCAATTTAATCATTTCTGTGACGATACAAATACGCAGTTTATTTCCCCCGTTATGTTCAAGAATCCCTTGAAAATACTATACGTATAAATCGGCGAATATTTCTGCATTGTGTCTATAATATTCTCATACAAATGGACACAATATCTGCCAGGTATGTGCTTGTCGATGACTATTTCGTTTGCATTATAGGTATGCTGCTGTCTTAAGCTGGTATACACTACTTTCTTAGTCATCAGATGTATACTAGTCAATGTCAATTATGATAGTTTGAATTTGCAACACCAAATTTTCTCTAAGAGTGCAAAATTACATTCTAGAAGCTCAATGGTTGTTTCAGACCAAACTACGTCTCAAAAAATTACCTGGGTTTACTAGCTTAATTGAGACTGAGTTGACTTTCATTTCCATATTGTTACGACTCTATGGTCTTAAACTGAATAACAGAAAAGAGCGAGAGCAAACATGTTTTGTAAAATTCAGCAAATACTTTAGTTCCATAGAATACAAAGTGATCATTTTAAAAGAACTTCCTATATTGTGAATTAAATCCCAGATAGTCCTTAAGGTTTTACCACAAATCCAAATATATTATATTCCAGTGGTGTTCCGGATAAATTTCAATATTGAATGTGTTGATGTGCATGTAGTCTCAAATATGCTAGGGTGCCAGTGGCATGGAATGTGGTGATGTGCTAACCGTCACAATAACATAATCCAAAATGTCCTTGACTGAATTCACTTTAATTCTAAATTACTGTTTTAGTCCAAGAATATTTTTGAGAACTTTGTATTTCCAGTTAATAATAATTTTAATAAATATACCCAAATGAAAAACAGAATACAATACTCAGACTGATAGTGCTTCGGATATTAAGGCAAGAATGAATAAACTTAATGTAAACAAGTTTTTATACCCCTCCACTTGACTTAGGTTGCACTTACCCTTTTTTTGGAAATATGATGTCAGCTTAATAGGAAATTTCCTTTTTTTAGAACTTTCTACGGTCAGAATCATGGCTGTATCTTTAACTCAAACTGAAGTAAACATGTTTACAGTTAATAATGATCTGAATATTTAGTTTATAATCATAGAGATATTAACTAACGTATATACTCGCGTATAAGCCCGTTCGCGTATAAGTCGACCCCCAAACTGAACAGGTATAAACACTAAAAAGTGCACGACCCGCGTATAAGCCGACTTATAACTCGGAGGCATCTCATGATGCACGATGTAAGCTCGAAATGCATTTATTTAGGCAAACTTATATTTAAAAAGTTACATGTATACTTATCTCCAGGTTGGCGTGAGTGATTATTAAAATTCAAAGTTATAAACTTGTTTGAAAAGTAATTTATTTAATTTTCTATTTTCTTATAAAGCTTCTGAAATAATTCTTCGAAACTTATGCTAATACCATAAAAGCAGAGTTGTAGTTTACTTTGATGTAAGCGACCTTACTCCATACCTGTCAACTTTCACGCCGGGAGGAAAAAACTCCCGATTTTTTGGGTCGCTCCACGCCTACCTCCTGATTTCATAATATCTTCCGATTTTTGTAGACAATTCCTGATTATTATATTATGTCTTTGATTTTCATTTCTTCTAAACAAGAAAAGTCCTACATGTTCTGTTGTATCACCAGTGAATTATTGTTGTGACGAAATAATTATTTTATTATAAAGCATTTGCTTCTTCACTAAGTAGAATGTTAAGTTTAAACATTATTCACGTAAATTAATGATTATTTTTACCTCCACAATAATACAAAAATCAAAAATCAACCCGAACAAAAAGATAAACCACAACAACAAAATCCTCCACAATTAATTTCAATCCCAAGAATGATCACTACGAATGCTTAACTCCATATACTGCGTGGGTTCGAGTCTCGGATTCGGCCAATATAGGTATGTGAGAAAGCTTGCCAGTAGCTTTTCGTGGCTCGGTGGTTCTTTCCGGGGTTCTTCCTCCACCATTAATACTGGCCGCCATGTATAGCATATCGTATGCTGAAAAATGGCGTTAAACCCTACTTCAACAACAACAACAACAACAATACCTCCATATGCTATAGCTCCATTCCCACGAAAGAAACTTGCACAAGTGAACACCGGTCATTTGTTTTAAAACCATATATACCAATGTTAAACTGGTATAGTTACCGGTCAAAATTTCCTCTTATCACAAGCCATTTTCAGGGTTTTAATGATTAACTGGCCTGTACTGCAGTCGCAAAACGAAAGACAAATTCGCCGATTATCAACATAGGAGACACCGAAACATCAAGCTTTCCATTGTGTGTAAAGTTATGTTTGTTCAGCTAAAACACAAAACTAAAATTGATTGATGTTGAACTTAGTTGATCTCTATGAGAATTTCAGCCTTTATTATTACCACTCTTCGTGAACATGTAAATTATGATGGTTATATGCCTTGTACAAATAAACGTGCGTATCTTTTTAAAAGAAGTACCTCAATTTGTAGAATCGCTTATATCATTGCAAATTAGTAGCTCATGAGAGCGTGATTCACCGTAAATGAAACAGCTATTAAGGACTAGCTGAAATGTTATCTGGAAGAATGCAATTTGGTCGAAACAGTGAATAAAGCACAATCTGCATCTATGTTTGGCGAATAAGTAAAGATTTGAGTGACGCTATGCACGCTTTGCACTCTGTAAGTACTGCGCATTATAGTTCAGCATGGTCTCCTTGGTAAACTCAACCGGCCCGCGAATTATGAAGTTTGTATTTACCTTTATTTAACTTCCTGTTGTAGAAATCAGCAAATATGCACATACAAAATAATAGCAAAGTCAATCATAGTACTTTATAACAGTTTAATAATTTTCGGGTCACCGAAAGTTACATTCTTTTACATGCCTGTCTTAGGGCACGGAACAAATTATTGTTTTGCGTCCCAAGATTTACAGCCATTACAGTAGTCAACAAAAAGACCTAAAAACTGTCAAGTTTACACATTGGCCTGCGGATAAGCCGACCCCACCCCCTCCCTTTCTTCCAGGTCTTAATTTTTTCCTAAATTATTCAGCTTATACGCGAGAATATATGGTATGTATTTTGCTGTTTACAAAATAAATGTCACTGGTCAGGTTGACTATTAACTTGATTTTGGACATGGGTTAGGTACAAACTATAGATATACATAACACACAATCATTAAAAAAAGCCAACCAACAATATAGATTAAATACAGGTAACAGTATGCAATCCAACCTGAGCTTGACGTTTACTCAGTTATAAAGAAAGATAGTATTTTCTGAGTGTGACACGAACACGAAATGTCCTGATGAGAATTTGACCCAGTAACCGAAAAAGCCACTGAGAACTCTTAATATGTAAGAAAAGAGATCATATATAGATGTAAAAGCAGTGATGAAAAATAATGTGATGCACCGTCCCGTATTTGTCGACGTAAAAAAAAAAAAACGAATCCATTTAAAATTACACTGGTCAACAGTGAAATCATTACTGACTTGAAAAGGCCCTAATCTGTAGTATTTTGGTGTGCCGAACACGAATATAACCGTGAAAAATTTGTATTGGCTCTCATTTTGAAGATATTCATATACCTCATTTTCTATGTTTCACTGTGTAAATTTCTCCAGTAGGACTGCAGCAACATCCGGAATAATGATGTAACATTGCATAATACCATCATGCTCACATCATCCACAGTTGATTGCATCATTTTCTGATGCAATGCAATACTAATGCCATGCGGCTGCTGAAGTAAGTTGACGTCAGCAGTGTACTATACATGTGTAGGCCTATTATACTAATGCCAGGCGGCTGCTGAAGCTGACGTAAGCAGTGTACTATATAAAGCCCAATCAGATAGGTTCAGCATTTAAAATATTTTAGACGTTGTGCGAGACAGTTCAAGCTACTGTTACATAAAACTTATTATTTTATCCATTTACGTACAATAAAGAACAGTAATGCCTCGAAAGTGTGTTAATACCGCGGACAATTTTTGCTATATTTGTGGGGAAGTGACATTTGCCAACCAGAAGAAAAGTATCAATTCTCAAGTGAAGAAGGCATATCATCTTTACTTCGGATGCAAGGTTGGTGACCAAGACAAGCCTTGGGCTCCGCATATATGCTGTGCTACATGTACAACACAGCTTTCACAGTGGTTGAATTGCAAAAGGTCATCAATGCCGTTTGCAGTCCCAATGGTGTGGAGAGAGCCAAGCAACCACCTAAATGACTGTTACTTCTGCTTGGTTCCTCCTCTTTCCGGCGGAATAACGAAGCGAAAGAAGTCGAGAATAGTCTACCCAAACATTCCGTCTGCATTGAGACCAGTTCCACATGGTGAGGGACTTCCTATTCCAGAACCTCCAGCAGAATATTCTCTTGATTCATCTGACGAAGACAAAGGTGAGTCGACCTGTTCTTCTCCTGGTCCATCAGCATGCAGTGATCCAGATTTTCACTGTGGTGCATCATCAACCCCACACAGAATAACACAGGAAGAACTAAATGACCTGATTCGTGATTTGGACTTATCAAAGAACAAGGCAGAATTGCTAGGATCAAGACTCCAACAATGGAATCTTCTAGAAGAAGATGTCACAATTACTGCATATCGAAAGCGCCACCAGCAATTGGAGCCTTTCTTCAGAAAGGAAAGTAATCTGATATTCTGTTCCGATATTGAGGGCCTCATGAATGCTTTAAAAATCACTCATGACCCACAAGAATGGAGACTATTTGTGGACTCTTCGAAACTGAGTCTCAAGGCTGTGCTTTTGCACAATGGAAACATTCTTCCATCTATTCCAGTAGCGTATGCTGTCCACATGAAAGAGACATACGATAACTTAAGGCAGCTACTGAATTCCATTGAGTATAACAAGTACAGCTGGCACCTCTGTGGTGATTTGAAGGTAGTTGCCCTTTTAATGGGACTGCAGCAAGGATATACAAAATACACGTGTTTCTTATGCGAGTGGGATAGCCGAGCAAGGGAAATGCACTACATGAGGAAGGAATGGACTCACAGGCAGAATGTAGCCATTGGAGAGAAGAATATCCAACACCCAGCTCTGGTTGAGGCTCAGAAAATCTTGCTACCACCCCTTCACATCAAACTAGGTTTGATGAAGAACTTCGTGAAAGCCATTGACCGGACTTTGCCAGCATTCCGATACCTGCATGAAAAATTCCCTCGACTCAGCGAAGCAAAGATTAAAGAGGGAGTTTTTGTGGGTCCTCAGATTTGAGAGCTTTTCAAAGATGACCGGTTCAACAACTTGCTGGAAGGTGACGCGAAACAAGCATGGAATGCTTTTCGCCTAGTTTCTACAAACTTCCTCGGAAATGTTAGGGCAGAAAACTATAAGGAACTATGAGTAGAAGACATGTTGATGAAGTATAAGAAACTTGGCTGCAATATGTCTCTAAAGATTCACTTCCTTCATTCCCATTTGGATTTCTTTCCTAGCAACTGTGGTATTGTTAGTGATGAACACGGCGAACGTTTTCATCAAGATATCGCAACAATGGAACAAAGATACCAGGGAAAATGGTCCACTACAATGCTGGCTGACTACTGCTGGACACTCCTCAGAGATGCTCCCGAACAGCTGTACAAGAGACAGGCGAAGAAATCTAAGATGTAGTCAATGACTTGATTTTTTATAGGTAGGCTATTACAGTTGACCTTTTACTATTGGAATGCATTTCGTTATGTAAACATTAATTTCTTGCAGATTACAAAAAAACTAGAGCCAATTTTGCAATTTGACTGTCATATTCGTGTTCAGCACATAAAAATTGATAAGAATTGACTAATTTTATTTCAGTAACATGACTTTTGTAAAAATTTGTTGTCCAGTGTTACCATTACATCGCTAGTATTGTCGCTATAATGCATATCGCGTTTATCGCATATGTAGTCCGTACTTTTATCTTAGTACAGTAAATGTTAAATATAGCATACGTGTTCCTGCACGTTTATCTTGGAATGGTAAATCTGTCGGAAATTATTGATTAGCACTTCCACCAACAATAATTTTGGTCATATTCACATCGACGCTTGTGAATTTACCTATCTATGTGCAAGGCAAGAAGTACTTGATTCCGTTTAGAGAATGGTAAGCACACTTGAATGCTCAGTTTCTTGTTTAAGTCAAAAATGCTTCATTTCGTTTTGAGAATAATAAGCAAGCCAGAATGCTGAATACTTTTTACTAAAGCGGTCTTATACACAAGATATTGCAGCTCTCTGCTGCTAGTAAAATAATGTTAAAGGCTATATAAAAGGGGTTTCAGGATCAGGAACCGGAATTGGCAAGTTCATCTCAAACAGTTTTAAAGATACTACTTAAAGCAAAAAGGACGATGTAGCGATATGTAGTCACGGTATTTATTCCTTATAAATGCATACCTGTATGAGAAACTTTTTTAAGACTATTTCAGTTACAAATATTGTTTCTCTGATTCCAGATGAGCATAAAATATTGATTTTTCTTTAATATATTTTTTGTAACGTTCAGCACAGTAATGTATATACTTTCTCAAATTTGCTTTTTATGGTTTTATTTATAGTTGTATTCTGCTGTTATTTTTGTGACATATCAATATCAAATTAGTTTTAAAAGTCTAAAATAATTATAAAAGCACAGACAAATGATGATCATGTATGGGGATGGATCATGGATGTTACATTAACCTAACAGGCCCAAAAAGTTGCAGATGAAGGTCACAGGAGCTCGTATTATTGCTTACAATTTAACTATCAGTCATACATTAGTATGAATTATTATTATTATTATTATTATTGTATACTACATGTATGAAAAAGTTCTATCGCTCGTAACTTCTCTATCAGTCCTTGTTTGGTAAATGGCCAAGTGTTCCGAATAGGAACAGTCGACATACGTTCGAGATATGATCCTTAAGATTGACCTCGAAATTGCGAATGCTTCGAACTATTTTTCATTCAGTCTGACCTTCATAAAGATTGGCTAACGTTACATATTTTTGCTTCAGCAACAGAGTATTCCAATTGTTGCTATTGTTCTACTACTTTTAGATTAAGAGCCCAAACCTACCCACCCGTTGGTTAATGAACGAGTATATAATACATAAGTGACATCCGGCTCTTTCGGCAACAAGTCTAAATTTACCCTCAGGATAAAACCCGTCAATATTTGCGTCTGATAAATAAATAGTGCAGAGCGCATGTATTTTGATATATCAAGAGGACCACCAGAAGGAAATGGATAACAAAAATCCTGTTCCTTTGGCGTTTTCAGCCACGACCTTGATATCAGATAATCGTTTGTTGATTTTTGCATTCACGTAATATTTAACTTGAACATCTGTGTCGTCGATGAGCTCTTTCATCCTTCGAATTTTATTTTCATTTTTGATAACATCGCCGCTCCTGTCATCGCCGAATTATCCAACTTTTGATTCTGTATTTACATTGACGTAGTCTTTGATAAAGGTCACTGACACACCATTGTCTTTGATTTCCTGGTTATTGCTGGTCTCGGCAACGTTTTTCGGGATTGCTCCTCGCGACTTCAAAACAACTGCGTTAATATCCACGGTGGACGCTTTAAGTTTTCCAGTTTGATCTTGCAAAATACCAAGGTCTTTTTGGTCGACGCCAACAGAACCAGATTGTTCAGCTCCGTTAAACCACTTTGGTGGCAAACCTTGTCAGATCCATAGTTGGGTCCTGTCGTTTAGCTGCGCTGGCCCGTCCGTAATTGTCAGCGGTAATTAGAAACTATTAAGCGTAGTTTCTAACTTACTGTGTATTTGACAACATAATATCAACAAGCCTTCTAGAGTATGTGAACGCTGAAATGCTTGCAATGCTGCATCGGTGAGATGTCCACATATCGGGCCATCCGAGCTAATTTCAGCGGTTGAGTTGTATTGAATAGCGGTAGACGATTCGGTCATCTTTGTAAATAATCCACGACTTCACATGTTGGTGGAATCTCGTACTAGTCAAAATATGAAAGATGTCGATGAGTTACCGTGTACGCTACTCAGTGACTTCCAGGTCCTGCTGATGAATTCAGTTTGAAGATGGCTGTTTCCCGTACCTGGTGAATCATGTCTCTGAGTTCATTACGCGTAGTGACGCATTGGAAGCGCTTGATTGATTTTGACATCGCGAGTTAATCAAAATGTTCAACTGAAGCGCGAGATGTTGCTTACATGATTGTCTACGGTGATGTTAGAACCGAATACCTCTTCCACCCAGATTCGTATCGGGTAGTCGAAGACCTCTTTCCTTCCATGTCGTCCCGGATAGCCTTTTCCTTTTCTTCGAGAACCTCCTCGAAAGGTTCCACCTCCAACCCGCCTTTTTCAAAACAATCCCGGATGACGTTTCAGCGACACATAACACAGCACTTTTTGAACCGTGGCAGCCGCAGCCGACAACAGCGATGGAATCGCCACAATAAATGGGAATATGCCACCGCCCTTTTGCATTTGAGTCACTTTTGATTTGGCATCTTTAATGTTACTGATGCCGTCTTTTGTTTGGCCACATTGAGCTGAACAAGTTCCGTTTTGGTTAGCAACACGCATACATCTCAAGTTACATTGTTGTCTGGCGTGATATGATATCCAAACCTGTCTGGTGATGCGCGTAAGATTCGTTTGTCCGCTGAAGTCTGGGAAATATCTTCCGGCCAACAGAGAACTGTTCTGTGAGACGACTGTGTGATGTCAACCGCCAAGAGTGGAGATTTTATCAAGATGGCAGAGCTGAATTTGGCTTATGTTGATCTATATAGATTTTAGTGTATTTGCCGGTTATCAGTTCGACTCTTTCGTCGCATCTCTTTATTGATCGAATCAATGTCTCATACGCCTTTTGAAATTTCAACAGTGTTCTGCATAAGACCCAAGTCCGATGGAAACACGAATAAGTTATAAGCGGGGAGGGCCTCCGAACGGCCGCTGTCGGATATAAGGCCAGCTGTAATACACGCGCAACGAAGTTAGTGAGATCTCGAGTGTAATACGTTGCAACGTGATTATCAGCGTTGGAAAAAACACTTAACATTACGGTTTGTTGACGAGGTCATCATCAAGGAGGTGGCGCTTGGGGTTGTATTTGCAACGACACGCTGAATCGCGGTATTATAATTTCGTGGAGCATATGGAATGTTTTAACGTGAAGTATCTCTTCAGAACTTATTTGTGTTGTGTACAGAGTTGGTGTTTTCGATGAGATCGTACATTGGCGCTAAACGTTGCTGCGTCCATGGCAACCGCTGACAAATCTGCTCAGCCTCCTTATGACTTCTGACGCATTGTTGCAGGCGTGAACTGATCCCACAATGTTTTCAGCCGTTCAGAATGTCTTTAGATCTGTTGCGGGTCACACGAGCGGGAAACCGGTCTACCAAGACCTTTTTCTTCAAGTGGATTTTTTTTTCTCATCTGCATGTAAATTACTTAAACTTCTCTTCGGAAGCAGACATTGTGTTCCCGTGAAAGTTCGGGTTTAATCAGACGTTCTTATGGAGGATGACGTGGACCTTCGAGTTCGTTTATGGGCTCGGGTTAGGCTTGCTCTCCCGTCTCCCTACTTGTTACACGTCGTTGTTCGAGTGCTCTTTGTCAGGAAGCAGCTTCTTGAGGTAGGGAAGTTTTTTGAATTAAAGATTTACATTTTGAGCAGGGATTTGGGTTTGAGTTCAGGTTCAGGTTTGGGTTCGTATGATTGTCCGGGTTGGGGTTCGCATGTTGCTCCAGAATGGGGTTCAGATTCGCGTAGACAGTGCCTGGGATCCCGTTTCGTACGTCTTCCCTCCAATATATATATATGTATCTTCCCGAATAAAGATTTCACGTTAATGGTTTGATGTCAGGAGCCCAGAAATATTCACCTGGCTAATGTTTTGTTTTTCCAACAGGGATCCACGCATACTTACAAATATGCACCAGCCCTCGTAAATGTTGGCAACAGGTACAAGAAAGTCGTTGACGTCTGAAGAGTCAACAAATGACGCAGACGCACTAAACTTATCTACATTAACAGTAAAAGTCATGGTCGTCATGCAGTTATTGGGTACTAATCTCTCCATGCAGCGTCGATACGTAATTTTTTTTTAATCGTTTGTCCTTACTCTGCCAGTACACCATTAGGATAAAATCTTTTATCCACACGTAATGGTGCCGCGCCTCTGACCTATCCAGCTTTAATATCAATGTTAAACTGTCTGCGTGAATATTTTTTATATACGTGTGGTGATAGTCGAATTGGCTGAAGGCCACAGTTCCAAGTAAACATATTAACGGCGATGTTAGCAGCAGGGAAGTCGTACAGACCAGGTGGCTCAGATAAATTTAAGCCTTCCAAACAAACTTTCTCCGTAGAAGCCTCAGAAAGCAGAAATAACGCCTCCTGCGCAAATTAATCCGCAAAATTTCAACCCAAAGTGCATTTTTTAGGCATAAAAAAAAACAGCATTTTTTTTGGGGGGGTATTGTAAAATTTGTGTGTGATTGCAAGATTGGGTTGCAATTTTATGAGTAAATCTGATCAAGACCAACTCGATACCTACTACGAGGATCATGAAGATTAATCGTGACAAAACCGTGTGGTGTTGCCTGAGCGTGACTGAAGAAATTTTTGAATTTATTTATGTCCATGTCGCCGTTACACCAAGTTTGATGAATATTTCTCAGCGTGTAAGTATCAACGCCATTAAAAACTGATAAAATATTACAATTATCTCTAATCACCTTCGGAATTTGCGTATATCGCTGCGTCACGTAAATCACATCGGTGTTCCTATGTCGGCCACGCGAGAATATCCTAGCTGGGTTAGTTTGTTTATCCAGCATTACATCATCGAAAACAACAAGATTATTAGCATCGCCGTTTAAACTTTCCACTGATGGAGCTTCATTGATGTCCGTTATAAATTCTATTGTGCCATCCTCAATATTATCGCTAAATTCTTTTAATACCTGATAACATCGCTGATCATCAACAGACGGCGCAACCAAATACAATTTATCCCATTTTAACCATCGCATAATCAAATTCAACAACAATTGCGTTTTTCCAGAACCAGATGGTCCAATGATTATCATTCTAATCGAATTTGGTAATGCCTCGATATGTTTTACTTGCTCGCGTTTTTTTGTGGCTGAAAAATCAATTACATTCATGTTATTAGAATATTATGGATTCATATTGTGTTAAGTGTCGCACTCGAACTGCTACGATAAATCCAATCGAAGTCGTTACACGCAACAACAGAAATGCAATCAAGGGAGAATGTGAAGTTTGCAAGACAATTAAGTTTAGATTTATAAAAAAAAAAATAGAACCGGAGGAGACATCGCAACCTCCTTAACAAATCTGCCTGGAGCTCCTTGGGCGAAATATCCCGGAGAGAAACATTTACCAGGATATAATTACTGCGGACCTGGTACAAGGCTAGATATGAGACTCAACAATAATAATCAACCAAACCCGGGTGAAGATCCGATAAACGCCATCGATAACGCATGCTACTATCACGATCTTGCGTATCGTAGCGGGGATTTAGAACAAAGACATCTCGCTGATATTAAATTAATTCACGCAATAGATGCTATTCCTGATAAAAATTTCAAAGAGAAATTGGCAACTTGGTTAATAAAAGGCGCGATGAAAGGTAAATTAGTACTAGGTGCTGGTAAATTATAATGGAGCAAATATATTATTCTCCGCGAGGATTTTGGCGAGGAAAATCAGCAATTGCCAAACTTGCTAAGGCAGCAAAAATAAAGCAATCCACCGCTGCATCGTGGCTATCGAGACAAGCAGTTTGGCAAATTTATCTTCCTCCGCCTAAGAAAATATCATATGCGAGTTTCTCTGTGAACGTACCTAATGAAGTTCATCAGGCTGATTTAATGTTTCTTCCTTACGATACCGTTGACGGCGTCACATACAAATATGTTCTGACAGTCATTGATATTGCTAGCAGATACAAGGAAGCGGAACCATTATCGAATAAAACAGCAACAGATATTGCTAAGGCGTTTAGCGAAATTTATTCACGATCTCCATTAACATGGCCGAAGCTTCTCCAGGTTGATCCAGGTCGAGAATTTCTTGGCGCGGTTACTGCGTTAATGAAAAAGAATAATGTTAAAATCCGTCGCGGTATTGTAGGTGTTCATCACAATCAAGCTATCGTTGAGAGATTCAATAAAACTCTTGCAGAACGATTATTCGGATATCAGTACGCGAGAGAATTTATCCAAGATAAACGATCTCACGATTGGGTAACAAGATTACCTCACGTGATTAACGCACTAAATAACGAGGTAACACGAACAATATCAATGAAACCCGCAATTGCAATTACAAAGACAAAAATACCACTAAAACGAGATTCTACTATTCCACCTGTGCTAGGTAGCGTCACGGTCAGATATTTATATAAGGAAGGAGAATCCGAGGGTGGCAGAAAAAGAGCAACTGATCCAAACTGGAGTGTTACGACACATAAAATATCAGCTGTAACAAGATCATCAGGAAGGCCAGCGATTTATTTTCTAGATTCACTAGCGCCACAACGCGGATTTACCAAAGAAGAATTACAAATAATACCAAAGGATACTCAATTACCGCCATCTTCGTTAATGTGAAATTTAATCCTACCTAACTGAGATAATTTTCTTACTCGAGAAACTGCTAGATAAACTAAATTTGACCAGGAAATTCTATCATCGACGATCCAGACCTGGCCATCTACTGTTAATCCCTGTGATGAATGTATCGTTGCTGCGTATCCGAGTTTCCATGGCGATCTTTCAGTGTTTATCGCATCATTGACAAGATTAATATCAACGAAAATAATATCATTCAAAACTAATATTTTTTCTTCTCCACATGGCAAAATAACATTGATATTTTGTTTCCTAGTATCAGTTGGCCTATAACACAACGGCACCTGCAATGTTGGAAATTTATCACAGTGAAGCTTAAATAGTATTTCCTGAATATTATCACGAATAATTTTTCTGCTAGCAACGATCAAATGATCTGGACGCCACAAATTTAGAAAATTATCCATCGAAGTCTCATCAATTATTTTTCTCATCACATCACATTGAATTTTATTAGGTTGCAATCGAATCATTTTTTTAAACTCAGTTAGTAAATTATCATTAGATCTATAATCAGCATCAATCTCTTCATAATAATCTACAAAGTTTCTAAGCCACCTGTGAGGAGATTCACCATCAATAGGATCAGGTTGCCCATGATCGCCGCACATTATTACTGCAGTATTTTTTTCTTCCAACCAACTTAGGAATGATTTTAGTATAACTAAATTTACTGTGCAAATTTCATCAAATATTATAATCTTATTAACGTACTTGTTTCCCATTCGAGCCGGATCCCACAATCCACCACTATATTTGAAATAACTGTGATAAGTACAAGAATTAACGCCACGTTGTTTTATTTCTCGCGCTAATCTATGAGTTGGAGTCAACACGATCATATCAGATTTTGAAAATAAGTTTATCGCTCGTGTTGTTTTACCACTGCCGCCAGGACCATTTAGGTAAACGAATTTGTTTCGTGAAATTGGATCAAACACTGATACTGCTGTTGATACTTCATCGCATTTATCTTTATGAAATTTATCGCAATCTTCTACATCCGCGTCCTCACAATAATCTAGAATATCCTCGTTTTTTATTCTCCAAGTTCCCCAGGAACCATCGGTGATTAAATTTTCCAATCTACATTGAAATTTCTTATTGATATAAAATGAATCCGTTGCAACCCTTACCGCGATATCAGAAAATTTATTTATCATCGACAGCAAATTAATACTCACATAAGCGAGCATTGATGATCTTAAATGAGTATACTGCGCTGATTCTCCGTCGAGATAAGTAATCACGGTACCTAATTTCGTTCCATCAATAATAATATTTTCTCTATTGCAAAATATTCCACGCGATACTGTATCGGCAATAATAAAATCCATCTCAGCATCATTGATAAATAACCTAGCATGGCGATGCTTATGATCAACTGATCCTCCTTGAGTAAATTTACCAATTATTTTTCTTCCAATATCTTTCGCGTTCTCACAATCCGTGGGTAACCACACCTCGGTCTGCTTTCTATACGATATAATCGCTTCACTTACCGTCAATGATATCAACATCGACGAATCCAACATATACCTCAATAATACCGTAGGGACCCATCTTCGCTGAGATAAATGCCGACCAAACCAAATATAGCAAATCCTATGTAAATTTTCAGCAAGTTCGAATGAAGTAACATGAGCGAATCCTGTCATGACAAAATCAGGTAACGGTCCGTTAATTGCCACTCTTGTCATCTCGTTGGTAGGATGGCCAAATTTAACAAAGTAATTTGCACAATCGCCATACCCAAGGAAACTTCCAGGATAGCATGCGCTCATATCAACGGAAATCATATCTTCGAAATAATACTTGGTATTCCATAATCCTCCATGGCCGTATTCGATACAACTAAGTTGAATATCATTGAGAAATTCATTCCTTGTAGGTTTCCACGAATTTCTCTCTCTGGCAGCGTGAGCGGCAACAGACGGAACAGTAAAACAATTTGTCAGCAACTGATCTGGATTTGACGAATACTTCTCCGCGATATTTTTCATCGATTCATGCAATATTTCATCTCGGTAAATATCTCCGCGTGGTAAGATAAATTGATCGTATCTTTCTTCGCTAGAAAATAACCAAATCGATATTGGATCGGACTTGGCTAATAGTTTGATAAACCTAAACATTGCATCGGAATTGTCTTTCCCAGATTCCACGGGATAAAACTTAACAACACGATCTCGCGGAAATATCATTACCGACTGACTCCACGCATGCGAATTATGATCAACAATTTCGATTGGTGTTCCTCGAGAATTATACGGCGATGAATATAATATTTCTCCCGATAGTGTTTTAACCGTAATAGGAAATTTAAGTTTCTTACTTAACGCAGCAACATCATCGATTGATGCGCCATCAACAACCGTCTTTGCCCACGTGTTAATTTTATCCAATCTCAATTGAGTCAAGCCAGATCCTCGACGGGCATTCCTCATATGCTCGATAACTCGCTCAGCTACACAATTTATCATCGGAGATTCCCTCATCGCAGGTAAATTTTTTACATCAGGATTATTATTCAGCCGATAAATTCCATAAACAACAGCACTAGAAGGATACGCCCTAGCATAATAAGGACCATCAATTCCCAATAATAATCCCGGCTTCGAATTTTTATCAAAAACGACATTTTTCTTACCGCCACGTACTGGATCTCGTTTATCGCGAATAATCCAAGTGTCATCGGGCATTTGTGTAATAAATTTTATTCCAAAGATAAATCGCTCTTCCTTGTGTTCAGATTTTATATGCTCAATTATCTTTTTCGCTCGCTCTAGATTCATCGTAGCATTAACAAAGTTAGTTTTCCATGTCGACCAAACATGAATCGCTCCATCATCAAAGAATTCCTTCTTCGCACTATCAACTTCAGGAATAATATATTCTGCCTCATCGAGATCAAATAAATCCATTATTATATTTTAGACAAATATTTAATTATAATAATGAAGCAATGCGCGTGGATAATAGTCGGATCAACAAAAACATGTGACAAATCCTGCAGAGGTGAATATTGTGGCGCTCATATATACGAAATTCGACGAGGTAACAAAGGACCACAGCGATGTTTAGTTTGCCAAGTTGGCATTCGAGGAAGGACTCGATTATGTTTCTCCTGTGGAGGGAAAAAATATCGTGAGCTACGGAGATATTATGAAAAAAGATCCTCCTCGGTAATAAAATGCGAAGAAGATTATATTAATCGTTTCAAAGCAAATTTCGATTTAAACAAAGAGAATATCATATATGGAAATGAAATCAGCGATTCCCACAATGAAAATCACATGCGAGTATAAATCGCATCCCATCATCGAAGGTTACGAAGCATCTGAGGATGGTAATGTCAGAAACATCAAAACAAAGAAACGTGTTGGTAGTATTTGTAATTCGGGATATCTCAAATTTACAGTCCATAAAAGAAATGAAAGAACAGAATGTTATTCGAATCATAGATTTGTGTTCGAATGCTACAAAGGACCAATAGAGAGAGGACTTGTTATCGACCACATTGACGGTAATAAACTTAACAATAAACTTTCCAATCTGCGCGCGGTAACCCAGAGTGAAAATTCAAGATTTGGTAATAACCGTGGATTTCCTAATTATTCGAGGACTGTTAAATCAGTGAATCAAGCAACAGGTGAGGAAATCGCGTTTACATCGATGTCTGCAGCAGCAAAATATTTCGTTATTGACTCGCATTCAGTAAAACGAGTGGCAGAAGGAAAATACAACGCAACATTTTCTTATGATGCTGATTCATGGATCAAATTCTCCTATGTACCAATAATATTTGATTCGGAGAGTGACGAAGAATAACTGAATATCTCCGCAAAACAAAAAAAAAAGATTAATTTTGAAATTTTCCCTGGATTTTATTTATTTTTTTCGCCCATTTTTCCCACGGAGATAGATTTGGAAAATCTCACTTGCGATTTAAAAATCGGGAATCAGAGATTCTCACGATTTCACCAAAAGATTGATACTTACAGTTTCTCCTCGTATATCAAGTAAATTTCCTTTCTGATCCGTTAGTTTGAAATTTATTCTTGTCAATAATCGATTATGACATCGCAGGTAAAACGGATTCATTGGTTCCTTGATTATCAAATAACCAGGAGATGCGCTAGGTGAAAATGAGTACAATATAAAACCCTGATGAGCTTGATTTGATTCTGACGCATCAACATTATAACTACCCTCGACAACATCCGCGTGAAGATAAATCGCGATAACTTCCGTTATATTAACGATACCCGGCGATATATGTCGTCCACCTTTGTCAGGATCGTTATTGTGTTTAAGAATCAATTCTGAATGTACTTTTTTAGTCCATGCGGCATGTAATTTCGGAAATAAATCATCAATGGTATCAGTGACGGATTTTCTCATCGCATCAAAATCAGAATTGGGAAATTTGAAATTTGGCAGTGTTTCCTCGGTTAATTCAAATACTCTCATGAATTTTTGTTTCTCACCCGAGTTCTTGATCAACTCGAATTTGCTAATAGGGAGAACATAGTCGGCAATTGATATATCGTCGACTATCGCCCGAATAAACATATCATGATAATATTCAATATCATTCGCGAGTTGATTTAAAATCTTCACGTGCTTTATAATTTCGCTACATGAACCAGATTTATTTAGGATGCATTCATAAAATGATCCTCGCAATAAATTTAATTGTAATTCGTGTTCTTGAATAAACTCGTCTAGTGTTCTTCTTACCAAGATACCGTCTATGGGGGCTATTATCCTATTAATGTGGGTAGCGTCGAAGATTTTCACATCTGGGGGGATTTTAGGAAGAAGTAACCACGAGAGAATTCTTTCGTTAATAAAAGTGAAAGCGAACATTACTAGGTTAAATTTGTGGTTATTCATGAGATTGATGGCGCTGTGGATCAAAGGTTTGTGTTTGATATCTCCATACCATCCTTCGTTGGTTGTAAAATCTTCCTTTTTTGGTTCCGGTATTTCTGGAAGGGTTTCATCATACCAACCTGGAATAATAACATCCGATTTCTTTGGTTCTGCTAGAGGTGCGACCTCGGGCCAACCTAATATATTCCTGATCGATGATTGGTAAATATCTACCACGTACGGTGATTTCACTTCTATCATTGACGATAGTGTTGGATCATGTGAAGATATCTTTATTCCCGGAGTAGCATCGCCGGTTAAATTTGATATTCTAGTGGTAAACTCATTATTCAGCTGATCAATTTCGTAACTACCGGTTGGTATACCAACGACGATCCAATCGGGTGTTCCATCGGGTTTATTTTTATTTGCAAAAACAAGTGAATTATTTGGCATCAAATTACCGAATGATTTTGATCTAACATTAGGCCAGCTATTGTAGACGCGCAATTGTGTTAATGCAATTTCGTTAACGTTAATTGGTGTTGAGAAATTAATACTAAACTCGGGTTTCGTTGAACTTAGCGATATTAACGTTGTTGTCGGCGGTGTCGTGTTTGTCACGATCTGGGCTAACTCGGACATTATTAATATTCATTTGTTCAATCTCCGAGTAAATACTAATCATTGAAGAAAATTCTAGATCGGATATAATACCATCGTTGAGACTTTCAGAAAGTAACAATGATAACTTCGAGTACGCGTCATTGATCTTAGTTAGTTTACTTTTGTACGATGATAATTTCTCACTTGTGCACGAGGATATTTTCTTCGCGATGATATTAAGAACACCCGCGATTGCTGTTGTTGACGAGATTATTATTGTTGCTACGATTGGCGCTATCATTGTTACCGCGGATAGAATTATTCCTGCACCAGCGACCACAGCAGATACTGCGTACACTGCAACATCAATGGTAACTAATTTGCGCTGGTATTTATTTATTTTTATCTGATAATCGTCAAGTTGTTTTCGCAACGAATCCTGCCATGATCGCGCCTGATTGTAGCGGTAATCAGATGCGGTCATTTATTAATCTACGATAACAATTGCGGAATTACTGCCTATATTCGGATAAAAATTCGAAAATTGCAAAATACTTCACCGGTCCCATGGTGGTTCTATCTGGCGGTTCTAGCGTGAATGTTGGATTGCCATATTCACTTAACGAAATAATAAAAAATCCAGGGCAGAATTCATAAATTTTATTATTCTGATCCGGTTGTACCTTAAATTTTATATCGGAGATAATATGTGCTCGATATACGCCAGCAATTGGCGCGGTAAAGCTAAATGTGTCATTCTGGGGTGTCCAGGTAAGATTATTTATGGTTAACACAAATGTTAGATTGCATCGTATAATTCTGTCTATCAAATGATCTGGCACATAAAATTTCGCCAATCTTGGGATATTCAATGACGATATTTTTGTGTTGATATTGTTAATTTTTGTGGTTGTTTCGATAATTTCTCTACCTAATTGCTTTACGTCAGTGGCGTGACCAGTTTTATCGACGGATTGATCAATTTTTGCTGTTGCAGCAAGAAGTTTCGTGTTTAAATCTCGAATTTCTCCGTCGTACGTTGATGTATCGACCTTTTGACGCGCTAATTCACGTACCACGTTAATTTCATCGTTGATGGATTTTATTTGTCCTTGCATCAAGTTAATCCCCTTGGTAAATTCAGGAACAACAACATTGCCGAGTTTAATAATTTCCTCGTTGATTTTTTTGTTGAGATCGTCGATGGATGATTTCTGACCCATCGAGATATTTACTTCGTTAATTTTGGCAAGAATATTAGTAATTTCCTCGTTGATTTTTTTTATTTTTTTGTTGAGATCGTCGATTGATGTTTTATCGATTTTCTGACTCATCGAGATATTTACTTCGTTAATTTCGGCAAGAATATTAGTAATTTCCTCGTTGATTTTTTTTATTTTCTCGCTAAGATCGTCATGTGATGCTTGATCGGCTTTTTTATCTGATGCGGAGGAAGTATCACTGGATGTTTTTATATTCTCGTCAAATTTTTTGCTAAATTTATCTAAAACATCGTCAAGTTTTTTAAGGTCGTTATTTAGCCTATTAAGTCTTTTTGTCATTCTGTCCTGAAGATCGTCGTGTAATGCTTTATCGGCCTTCAGGGGTAACTTTGCTATAATATCGGCGATATCAGCAACAGATTTTAATACCATCTCCGATTGGCGAGTAAATTGACTAATGTGATCGCGATATTCGTCTCGCTTGATTATATCAGTTATTTTGACGTTGCTAGTTTGTAATCGCCCTTCTGCATTTTGAAATACAGCAACTTCGCCAGGATCCACCTCTGACAGCGATAAAAGATTGTTAATATCACTCTTGGTTGCAAACTTTGATGTATCGATGTCGACTGCATCTTTTTTTTCTTTCCTAAAGAGAGATCTACCGTAAATGTCAACCATGATATTTATCTACGGTATATTCAAATAAAATTTTGCGATAAGGATTGGATGATTTTGAAATTGCATCAAGGACGTTAATTGACTCTGGGCCGCATATTGGTGGATCTGCTAATGTTTGTGTTGGAAGCGTTGAATACCAAACTGGAAGTTTTAGTTTTGACACATATTTGATAAATTCATTTGGCGGTGCTAATCCGTATGAGTCAAAGTAAATGATTTCGCGAGGATTAATCGCGTAAGCAACCCAGTGAGTGCCAGGACCAGAATTTTTATCAAGATTTATTATTCCTGTCTCGGTGGGATTTGGTTTATCTGGTAGTTGATCTCGCATAAATACGCCTCTGAAAAATTTTATTTTCTTTTTTTTTGCTTCACTTATTAAATCTAAATTTGAGGCTGGTAGGCTCGACTTAGACCGGATCCGTACGGGGGTCGTCTTAGGTAAAGGCCGGATCCTTGTTGCGGCAGTAATAATTTTGCGAGAAGAGAGGGGAAGAGAAATCCTCCCTTTTTTTTGCGATATCTTCCTCCGACGACCTTTTTTGCTAATGCGGAACCTACTGCTCCAGCAGCGCCCAATCCTACTGCCTTTGCAATCATGGGGGCCGCTGCAGCTATTAATCCTGGAATAGCGGCGAATAAAGGAAAAATACCACCTACTTTGATCATATCTCTGATTGCGCCTATCGAGAGATTCAAGCGAATACCAGTATTTGCTGATCTGGCTCTGGTGAAATGTCCGTGTTGATTTTTAGTTAACGATAGTTTGTTAGGTCCACCGTGAAGTTGATTACTTTTTAAGGTTAAACTTAAACCTCGTCGCGCTGTTGTTGCTGCATGAAGTTTTTTCACCTGACCGGGGGTCAGAGTTACGCTGACGTGATCGTATGGCATATTAATAATCACTTAATCTAAATTTAGAATTTTGTTACATGTTCTCTACGGGTGCGTCGATGACTCTCATTCTTCCACTAATACCTTCTAGGATCATTGTTCTATCGCTGAGAATAACCGCGATTGCTCTTGCCGGTCCTCCTGTGTTAATTCTGGCTTTGAAATGAATATCGACAACCGACTGCTTTACCAAATCGAGATGTTCCAGGGAAAAGTAATAGATGGGATAGAGAGTATTAAAATCTAACTGTGATATTTGCAATCCGGTATCAATATTTTGATCGCGTCCCATAAAACTTAGTAATCGATGATACGCGCGTGCCGTCGAATTGTTCTCAAAATCGATGGCTATTTCCTCAGATGGCTCCTGTTGGCCATTTATTCTCAACGATACGTTTGTTGCCTCTAATCTATCGAATATCATGTTACTATGTAATTGATCGTCTCTGATCATGCTTTGCAGAGCAACAAAGATATGTCTAGGTGCGGAAGAGCCTTGCTGTGACGCAATTCGCCAAGTAAATATTCCGTCCAAATTAACATTTTCGTTGGAGTCAGTCATTGTTGTCAACCAAGACATGATGGATTTTCCTCCTTGATTCATAAATGATAATAATTTTTCTTCTATAATCATCGATGGAACTATTGCTGGCATCCACAAGGTAATTTTTTCAAGGACAACTTTACCAGGATCACCAGGATCTCTCCAAATGGCTCTGTCATCATTGGCATCTCGAACGAAAGATATCGTATGCTTCGCTCCGTAAATAACTTTTCTGAAATGTCTGCAAAATCCAAAAATATGAGATAATGGAATTGCACAGGAGAATTTTCGTTCAGCTCCCTTCAACATATTTTTTCTTATGGCAAATCCAAGATTGTAATTGCCATTGGGGGCAATCATCACTGAACGAACATCAGCGGGTTGGCCATTGGGGTCTACCGGTCTACCAATATCAAATGGTAAATGTTCAGGGTAGTTGGAATTATCCTTGGCAAACATCATACTAGGACCGGCTGATCTGGTAAAATCATCCGAGTATCTTGCTAGACCTATGATAGTCGTTGCTATATCAACGTTGTTCGTAATTGATTCAATCTCTCTTCCATCAATCATGTAAGTGGCATTCTTGAATAATGCCATGATACCATTATTGACAAAACCAACACCAAAATCCGCATCGTAGTTGGTACCATCAGCTGCCTTTACAATTTTACCAACAAATTCGATATACGCCTCAGATGGAAGAAAATATCTTGTTGTATCGTGGACTTGAATTTCCTTCCGATTTCTTGAATCTGGCTCAACTACATCGTACGAGAAATACTGAAAATCTCGCACTGATGTGTCCCTACCTACTGGCTCGTCCATATCAAATACTTCATTTGACACTTGTGCGAACATTTATTACTAATAATATCGTCTAAAACGAAGACCACTACCTGAAACAAAACTTGTATTTACAAGATTTTTCTTAGCAACATCCTGTGCTAGATTTATATTAGCAACTTCCTGCGCTAGATTTGTTATAGCAGCTTCCTGTGCTAGATCATTTATTTTTTTATTTGCCGCATCATTTATGGCCTTACTGACTTCAGGTGGCATTTCGCTGGTAATGGGTAATTTAACAGGTTGCTTTTTACGTACTAAACTTAATATTTTATCTTTGATAGCGTTGAAGCCTTTACTGGCCAAATTACCGATACCAGAAACAGCAGTCTCACCTATCTTTCCTATTGCTTTCAATCCTAGTTGTTTTACCATTGGTCCAATTTTAGGTATTACTCGCGTGACAAGACTTCCAATGATATCGCCGAATCCATTACCGTGAATATATTTGTATACTGGCAATCGAGAGTTTACTATGCGAACCTGATTAGGTCTGCGTTGATGTTTATGAATAATCATATTATTTCAATTGTGTTGATTTAATCGATGAGTTCATCGACAAACTCCTTGTAAATGTGAGAATCGATGATACCACCACGGAATAATCGCTGACAAATATCTGATGCTTCGTTGACTATCTCACGGGAGTTATTTCCGGCTCGCTTTCCTCCGATTAATACTTCAAGACGAGATACATCGTTGACAACACTATCGGGACAAACTGAATATCCACTTCCTGTTTTTTTTGTTTCTGGAGATTGTAATGGCGTTACGTAAAATAAATCGTCTGACGGCGTTGAAGATGTCCCTGACGACGATGACTTCGGTGGCAAATCCCTTGTAGGACTATCTTGTTTAGGATATTTTTCCCTTATAGTAAGAAGATTACCCAGTTGAGCCTTTTCAGGAGTACCACTTCTCTCAGGTGGCGAACTTTCCTTACCTGTAGGTAATGAAAGAGGAGTGGGACGAGGAGGAAGAGGTTGTAATAAAGTAGAAACATCTGTAGGTAATGGATCGAGGTAGGAGTATGCTGATGCAGGAATATCCTTTTTAGATGTTGCTAAAAATTCTTTTGCTCTTGCTCTTGCTATTGCTTTTCCCTCTGATAACTCTATTCTGTAATTACCAACATCCGATACAAATTTCCCAAAACCTTCATCGGAATATCTTACTGGTTTTCCTAAACTACCAAAATACATTATCGCATACCAATCAACAGTTTTAATTTTATCAGCATCAAATTCTTTTCGCAAAAAGAATCTTTTATTTTCCGTAGAATCATCCGCAGCCATTTGAACTACTGAATCATAGTTGCCAAGTAAATAAAATCTTATTGGATTCAAATAATTATCCGCTGATACACTAGGATCAATTGTAAACGAACTAATAGCCGGTGATGATTTATATTCGGGTACAATTATCGGTTCATCACTTTGATCTTTTTTCTTTTTCGATTTTCTTTCTTTTTTCTGTGGTGGAATATCTTCCTTTGGTCTAGCTCCTAATTCCTCTGGTTGAAATATTGGCTCCTGTGGTTGAATATCTTCCTGTGGTGCTGCTTTTCTTCCTCGTGTTTTAGTTTTTTCTTTTCTTTCTTGTTGTTTTCTTTCTTTTTCCAGTTGTTTTCTTTCTTCTTTTTCCTGTTGTTTTCTTTCTTCTTTTTCCTGTTGTTTTCTTTCTTTCTCCTCTTGTTTTCTTTCGTCCGCTACTTGCTTATTAAATCTTTGTGTATCTCTTGCCGCTTCTAAAAATCTTCTGTAACGCGGATCCGTTACTACACTCACATGTGTTTTTCCCGTATAAACTTTATATACCATGCTGTACCAATTATCACGAGTTCCATATCTTTTTTTTCCTATTGGAGTCAAATATTCATTTCGATCGCTAAAATAATTTTCCGCAAAATCACCAATTTGTTCTATAGTATACAATGCCGAGAGAGGTCGCGATATCATATCCCATCCCTCCTCGGTAAAATTTTCTCTTAAATTCTCAATATTAAACTTTCCTTTTATCATTAAAGGTTTTCCTCCAGGTTTTTTTCCTCCAGGTTGTCCTCCATCATCAATTGCAAGTTGTTGCGCCGCTGCTGCTATTGCTAATCGCTCGGGTAATGTTTGTGATTGATCCTCAATACCTTTCAACATAGGAAATATTCCACGTTTTCTGGCATCTGGATCTTTTTCGTCGCCATATACAACCTGTTCAATTGTTCCGGTTACTGGCTTCAACCATTTTGCCGAAGTTTCTGAAATTCCATGTTGCATATCTTCGTAACCACGAACATTTTTCTTAAATAATCGTTTTGTCGGAATAAACTTCTTTAATGCCGCTAATTGATCTCGCGCTAATCTAGCAGATTGAGGTTCTCCAACTGTGCTAACTTTTCGACTCATCTTATTTTCAATGATATTGTTTTAATGTGAAATAAAATTAGCATCCGCAGCCCACCATAATTCAATTATGGCACAAACAAATTTTACAATACCCCCCCCAAAAAAATGCTGTTTTTTTTTATGTCTGAAAATGCACTTTGGGTTGAAATTTTGCGAATTAATTTGCGCAGGAGGCTTTATTTCTGCTTTCTGAGGCTTCTACGGAGAAAGTTTGTTTGGAAGGCTTAAATTTATCTGAGCCACCTGGTCTGTACGACTTCCCTGCTGCTCGATGTTTGTGTTAGGTCGTTCACTAATAAACAAGAAAACTAGTGCATTACGTAATAATTGTAGTGTCTGTCACGCTTTGAAAAAGGTGAGACTCTTAGAAACATGTAGATTGTGTCAGCTCATACCTAACTCATATTTTGTATGTGTGTGATCATTTTAAAAATCTGATACACATCGTTGAAAATGTATCTTATGACTGGATAACTCTTACCGTTGACTAGTTCAGCATAGTTATCGTTCTTAGCAAAATTAAGTACCTGGTTATGCCTTTGTCAAATTGACAATCTAACATTGCTCTATATGTTACACGCATACTCAAGTTGGATGGAAAGTATATTTTTTCACCAGACGTGGGCATTGAGATCAATCGAAATACAATTGGCACCGTGATAACTTCAGTTTGTTAATTCCGTGTTTGTTTGTTTTTTAGGGGGTGGAGTGAATTTGTTTCTCTCTCTCTCTCTCTCTCTCTCTCTCTTGACTTCGCGGAAAAGGCAGACCATGTTCCGATTACTGATGATACTAGCGGTCGAACTGTCCCCGACCGATTCCTTTGCATACTAAAGATAACCTCATTTGTTATTAATAGTCATTTTGTATTGTCTTTAGCCGCCATAATAACTTCAGAACGCCACAGTGGGTAGATGACGTTTCATCGCTATGATCAAGGCATGAAATAGTTGCAGACAATTGAAACCGATTAATTTCAATTTTGCGAATAAAATTGCCGGAACAACATTTAGAATTAAATTGAAGATTGTAACGTATCTGAGTGTTATTTTCAAGACCTATCATGCTATAAAACTCTGTTCTTCGCACATCTAGCCGGATGTTTATCCACCAAAAAATTACCACCTTGGGAAGTAACACAACGAGTACCTCTGAGGCTCTTAGAAAGAGATGAATCCGTAAAATAATAGAATAAAATAGAGACAAAAAGTCTTACATATAATTATATTGTTATAAAGGATATACAATATATCAATTTAAAAAAATTACACAATTTTATATAGTGCATTGACATTAAGGCCAATAGGATACAACGTATCTAACCTATGAATCCAATAAGTTTATTTTATGAGTCTATTCATGTCACCATGCACAATATCTTTTGGCATGAAAGAAAAATCAGTAGAGAGTGATTATTGGTGTTAAAGTGTGTTGAAATATTAGAGGAAAACTGAGGATCTCTATAAAATTTTTTATATGAAAGCAATGATTATTCATTTTCTAAGAAGCTTGTTGAAGTGTTTGTCTAACATATTGCATGCTACATTTTTTTTAACAGGTTATCAAATAAATCATATCAGTTGATATGCAGTTAGTGTTATCACGTAGAGAAAATACCCTCTTTTGTATTAGCGCTACTGAAAGGAGTACTTTTTTTTTATGTTTGCACATTGAGAGCACCGGTGTCTGCTACATTTAGATGAGGAAAATTATTTTTTCTGTCTGTTTAGTTCTAATTAGAAAATCTGGCAAATTCTTGGGTCTTCTATAAGCGAGAATTGGTTTATTTTTGTAAGTGATTTTACGCTGGCTTTATTTGATAAATTTAGGAGACTATAATATATATTAGTAGTAAAGGGGGCCACTATAGCCTCAATGGAAATTAGCATTACAAGACCCCCCTGGGCCACTATAGCCTCAATGGAAATTTAACATGGAGAAAAACCCTGGGCCACTATAGCCTCAAGGGAAATTTAACATGGAGAAAAGTCTTGGGCCACTCTAGCCTCAAGGGGATTGAACATGGGGAAGAAAGCATGGGCAACTCTAGCGACAAGGGAAATTGAACATGGGGAATTGTAACAGGGTCCAGACCTGATGGGTCTATGGAAAGGGAACAGGGGGAGAGGGACATAACACACACACACACACACACACACACACACACACACACACACATAAAATAATAATTCGGGGTTAGGCAATTGAAAGTCAATCTCTTTTCGAGAAATAGGAGTGGCCCTGAAAAGGGCCTTTGGATTTATGTTAATATGCCCTTAACATAAAGAGCATCTGTGACATCTTCTTGTCCTCAAGCTGCGTCTTACAGCAGGGCCATACATCAGAGTCCTCTTGAGGCAACCTTGTCTCTCTATGTAGACTCTTCGTATTCACAGACTGCTGGTGGTCCTGTGGACAACGGTCCACTTGGATCGGACATACATGAGCATGTCCGTCCTGAACATCACTGAAGACACGAGGGTGGAAGATTCAACGTCAGTCCGCATCTTGCGGCTACGAGAATAGGTGAGTGAGTGATTGCACTGAACTGCGCTTATTTATAGGGAGAGGAAGGATTGAAACGGGTTGAGTTCGTTGACCAATCCAAACACGCGTGACGAAATTCAGTCAGTGCGCATCCAATCGGAAGAGAGCAGTCTGTGACGTCACGTGGCCTATATACATTCGCTAGCGCCTGTGCGTTGTCAATCTATGAGACAGTGATTCAACATGACGGAAACTCAGAAAACGATCCATGGGGGTGCACCGACGGTGGATACTACCCAAGGGAACCCGGACTTACTTTCAGAAGCCGTAAACTGGGATTTTGTGGATTTTCTGACCTCGCAAGAATTTGTTCCAGAACCTTCGTTACCATCTTTACCGCACGTGGAGAATTTTCGACAGAGACAGAAAGAAGAATTGGAGAAATTTATACAGAGACAAAAGGAAGCAGAACAAGCTTTTCTGCTACAGCAACAGCAGCAAGTAGAAGAGGTAAGAAGAAAAAAACAGCAAGAAGAAGAAGAAGCAGCAAAGAAACAAGAGGGTGAAAGTCAAACGGTCACGGTACTGTTGGACATTTTAGCGGAGTTAAAAAGTCTGAAACAAATGTATCAGACTTCTTTATCACGACCGAAGAGAATACGACCTTCCCGAGCTAAACACGCCAAAACTGAGACTAAGCCTACCTTACCACCCTTAGTGATTTCAACCCAATCATCATCATCAAAAGTAGGCCTCGGACGTGGCAAAGGCTTAAGACAGTTAAAGTTGATTGCTTAAACTCACCCCTACACCAAGAAAATAACGGCCCTTTTCAGGGCCACCCACTTCTCTCGAAAAGAGATACCATTTCAATTGCCAATAATTCAAAATAACAACCCATTTTACCCCTATAGTACGTGTCTGTGTATGAGTGCGTGAGTGTAGGTTCTTATTTTAAAATCATAACCCAAAGTCACTTACCTTTTATCATTAATGTATTCTGTTATCCATAGTTACAATTCAATTCACAACATAAACACTCTTAAAAAAGTTCATTCACTTCTTTTGTGTCATTATTTACTCTCTCTGTTTTTTTTATTTCTTCACAGGCTTTTCCTCTTCTTCCTCCTCACTTTCTTCCCTTCTTCTTTTCTTCTCCTGTTTCTTTTTCTTCACCTGTCTGCTTTCTTCCTCTTCTTCTTCCTCTTCTTTCTCTGAAGAATCCCTCTCTTCTTCTGACTCCTCTTGTTTCTTTTTGGGGCAATCTGGAGACCAATGTCCTTTTTCTTTACAATAATAACAGGTATCTTGACTTTTGTCTCTTTTAACCCCTGTTTTTCTTTTTTGACGGTCTGGACACTCTGAAGACCAATGCCCTTTCTTTTGACAGATATAGCAAGTATCTTCACTTTTATCTCGAAAGGAAGGAGAGTAGTCCGAAGGCTGGTCTGAAGAGAATTTTCTAATGACCCCTCGCAACGCTCTGATGAAACGTTCCATCTGGCTAGTCTCTTCCATCGTTGTGATCAGGTAGAGAGTGAAATGAATAGTGAAAGGACAAGACACGTACACTTTTATATACGCTGGTCTGCCAGGACTATAAAGTAGCTCATGGTGTTTAAACTTGAGTCATTTGACTTTTTGCTTTCAAGATGAAACGATCTAATTCATTTGAGAAGAAAGAAGAAGAAGAAAGTAAGAGGCAGAAAAACGTGATCTATCGCCTCGTACCAGAGCTGAAGTCTTGGCACAAATTCATGCCAGTGATTTTGAAGACGACATGAGTGAACCAGAATCCAAGCCCTCTCAACCAAGTTCACCGCCCTTAGTTAACCCTGACAAATACTATTCCATTCGAGAGACAGAAAAGCGCTCCTCTAGAAAAGTTAGAACCACGGCTTACACCTACACGGTGAAGCTTAAAGATTTCAAGTCCGAAGTACCCTTAGAGAAAGCAGAAGGGTTCATCACCGAGATGTGGGATTCTTTACTCACCGCACTCAAGCGACAATGTCAACCCAAAGAAGACGATCGCTTGACACTATCCATACAACACGATGGTTTGAAGTCCCCTGTTTGGATCGAGTTTAGCAGACCCACAGAACTGACCCCTTCCAAAGTCATGGACAAGATACAACAGGTGCAACAATCCAATGACCAGTTTGACATCACCGATGGAAAAGCCACACTGAAAATGGCTCACGTCTCTCTTCCTCAAGGGACTGGACGCAAAAAGATGTTATTGGTGAACGATCTTCGCAGCATTAAGCGTAGCCTCGTCCAAATTTACAACCCTCATGACCAGATGTGTTTAGCCCGGGCTATCGTGGTGGGGCGAACCTATGCCAACAAGAACGACACGGCAGAATGGAAAAGAGCCTGGAAAACTATTCGACAATCGGACCGAGCCAAACAACAAAACGAAGCAGAACTCCTGTTACAACAAGCAGGCCTGTCCAAAGACACACCCTGTGGCATTCCTGAAATGCAAACATTGCAAGATGTCCTAGCTCCACGCTACACCTTGAAAGTGCACCCTCAAGAAGTGCGCGGACCTCTGTTGTTTCGAGGCCAAGATTTTAAGGATGGAAAATACATTCACCTTTATCATCACGATGACCATTTCGATACCATTACCAATATCACTGGATTCCTGGGATACAGATATTACTGTGAGAAATGTGACCGTGGTTATAATAATCGAGAGCAACACAAACATTGCGGATGGAAATGCTCAGGATGTTTGGCCTCTCCACCCTGTCTGAGCGAAGGACCAGTGCCTTGTTCAACTTGTCTGCGCACGTTTGTCAGCCCTACCTGTTACCAACAACATTTGAAGACGCAAGGTTCACAGCAGAAATGTGCTTGTCAACTGCTGAGATTGTGCCCTACGTGTGTACAAGGCATACGTACCAATAATGCCAAGGCACACGTATGTTCAGGAAAGAAAAAATGTCACATTTGTCACCACATCGTGGACTTGGAACATCAATGCTACGTGCAAAAATACCAACCAGAGAAAGAGGATGGTCACAAAAATGAAAAAGGCAATTTCATCTTTTTCGATTTCGAATGCATGCAAGAGACCGGCATTCACATTCCTAATTTCTGCGTGGCTCATCGAGCGTGCGACAAGTGCATTTAAGAACCTATTTTCAGTCATTGCCCTCACTGCAGCAAGATTCCTGGAGGGCGTGAAAAAATCTTTCGGGGACCGAACACGCTAGCCGATTTTGCCCAATGGGTCTTAGACCCCATCGACAAGACGTGGAGCCAAGAGGACATCGAACGTTACGGAGATTGTCATCGTCATGCCACGGTGATGGCTCACAATTTCTCCGGATACGATGGACAGTTTCTTTTGAGGTATTATACGGAACAAGGCACCGAACGACCTAAAGTGACTTTGAACGGAGCCAAAATCATTTCCATGCAAGTGGGACAAGTACAGTTTAAAGATTCCATGAGTTACTTGGCCATGCCTTTGAGTCGAATGCCCAAAACGTTTGGAATGACAGAAATGGCTAAAGGGTATTTTCCACACTTTTTCAATACGGAAGCCAATCAACACGCCGTTCTACCCCATTTGCCTGAGACTAAAGATTACGACCCCGACAACATGGGTACCGAACAACGAGAAGCTTTCTACGCTTGGTACCAGGCTCACGCCTCGGACCCTTTCAACTTTCAGGAAGAAATGCTAAAGTATTGTCGTTCCGACGTGGACATTTTACGGCGTTGCTGTGGAAATTTTCGAGAACTGTTCATGGAACACGGAGGGGTCGATCCTTTGAAAGAAGCTTGCACCATTGCCAAAGCGTGTTCCTTAGTGTACAGACAAAGATTCATGCCCGAAAACACCGTGGCGGTCATCAGTCCTCAAACGACCAACTATGTCAAACGTCAATACTCGGTCAAAGCCCTACGTTGGTTACATTACTTGTGCGACAAGGAAGACAAATGGATTCAGCATGCCCGCAACGGAGGGGGCGAAAAGACCATTGGAACGCATTCGGTAGATGGCTGAGACTTAGAAAACCCCAAAATCGTGTACGAGTTTAACGGCTGCTTATTTCACGGATGTCCCGTCTGTTACCCTGACCGTAAAACTAAAAATCAGTTTCTACAACGAACCATGGAAGACTTGTACCAGGCCACTTGTCAGCGACGCCTAAAGTTAGAACAGGAAGGATACCAAGTGGTGGAAATGTGGGAACACGAGTACGATCACCGTTTGAAAACCGATCCCGAGTTTAAATGTCTCGTGGAAAGTTACAAGCTGGTGGACCCCCTGAACCCGAGAGATAGTTTGTACGGAGGAAGGACCAATGCCACCTGTTTGATGTACCAAGCCGACGAAGAGAAAGGAGAAGAAATGAAATACTTGGACGTGTGTTCGCTGTATCCCTACGTGTGCAAATATTGTCGCTTTCCTGCAGGGCACCCACAATTGTTCACGGAACACATCGACCTGAAAAACATTCGACAATACGAAGGCTTGATCAAGTGCAAAGTTTTGCCTCCCACGGACTTGTACCATGCCGTCTTACCTCACCATTGTCAAGGCAAACTGATGTTTCCTTTGTGCCGAACTTGTGCCGAAACGTGCAACCAAGACCAGCCTTGTCAGCACACCCAGGAAGAACGGGCCTTGACGGGAACCTGGGTCAGCGTAGAATTGTTCAAAGCTCTTAACATGGGATACCAACTGTTAGAAGTGTACGAAATTTGTCACTTTCCCAAGACACAACAATACCACAAGGGTGACCCCACGCAGAAAGGGATTTTCGCAGACTACGTGGATGCTTTTTTGAAACTGAAACAAGAAGCCAGTGGCTATCCGTCCTGGTGTCACACTCCCGAAGACCAAAAGACATTCAAAGAGAAATACTATGCACAAGAAGGCATCACTTTAGACCACATCGAGAAAAACGAAGGCAGGCGATCGTTTGCCAAAGTGATGTTAAATTGTTTGTGGGGCAAAATGGCACAACGTCCGTGTTTACCGAAGACGGAGTATTTGACTGAACCTTCCCGCTACTTTCAGATGATTCACGACAAAATCAAATACATGAAACAAGTGGACGTCGTTCGCGAGGATTTGATCTTGGTCAATTACGAAGAAGATCTGGACTTTGTACAAGACGACCCTTTTGGAAATGTCATCATTGCGGCTTACGTGACAGCTCATGCTCGCTTAAAACTGTACGAAGCTTTAGAACTGTTAGGGGAACGCGTCCTGTACTTTGACACGGACAGTTGCATTTACATCCATCACCCGAGTCAACAGCACCCTGACATCGAAGGAGACCGTTTAGGAGCCTGGACAGACGAGCATCCCGACGACAAGATTCTAAGTTTCGCCAGTGGTGGTCCTAAAAATTACGGTTACGAATATCGGGATAAACAAGGAGAAGTGCACACGCAGTGCAAAGTGAAAGGATTGACTCTGAATTATCGTACCAGTCGAGTGGTGAACTTTGGGGTATTGAAAGAAGCCTTGCAGTCTGGAGAGGACGAACACTTTAAAGTGACCACCTATCAACCCAACAAGATTGTACGTTTACCCACTGACCACATCGTCAGTCGACCCTTGCAAAAAGTTTATCAAATCGTGTACCAGAAGCGAGTGCGACTTCCCAATCATTTCACCTTACCGTATGGACACGTCGGTATTGGTCTGTATATAAAACGGAACCCTAGGCAAGATCGATAGTTCATTGTGACTACCAGGACAAAGTGAACAAGATGATTACTTTCAGAGAAACACAAGTGGAATGCGCTTGTGAGCCTTGCAACTTTTCAACCTGTGTTAGTGACAGTACCAGAAGAACCCGTCACCCAGGACAGGACTGTCGTGGACATTCCTGAAAGGTCATTCCGGGAGGACACTTGTGTGACCGTACCTCATGTAGAGACTGTAAGAACATTACACACTGTCCCTAGGACATCTTGCTTACCCAGAACATGTTGCACAGAGACTTGTTTATATTCCACTTTGATCGTTTTGATGTGTTTTTTTATCCCTGTACATCACTATTTGGCTTTTATGTATTTTTGTCTTTCGTGTTGTTCATATTTGAAACATTCAATAAACGTGTCCTGAAAAAAGTATATAAACTCTCGTCTTGTTTTTCTCGTGTCACAAGTGACATTCCTAACACTATGGCTACTTCTACTGTCTCTGCTCCCTCTTCCTCCACTGTCAAAGTCATCGACGAACACTTAGATCGTACCAGTTGGGAGGCTTTGTATCTTCGTCATCCCTTTAACATGCTCATTGCTGGACCTAGCGGTTCAGGCAAAACCGAATTTGTCAAACGTTTGATCGAACATAAACATCATTTGATCGATCGGCCACCTCAACGCATTGTGTGGTGTTACAAAGAGTGGCAATCGGCGTACAGCCTCTTGCGAGAAAGTCAAGGCGATTCCATCGTGTTTGTGGAAGGCATTCCTATAGAAGACGATGCCATCATCTCTGACTCCCGTCAAACCCATTTGGTCATTTTTGACGACATGTTAGGAGAAGACGAAGAAGAAATTAAACTGTGGTTCACGCGCAAAGGGCATCACCGTAATGCCAGTGTCGTTTACATCACTCAAAATTTGTTTCAACAAAGTAAAGCCCATCGCACCATCAGTCTCAATGCGCATTACGTGGTCTTGTTTAAAAGCCCTCGAGATAAATCGCAAGTGCAAGTCTTAACCAAACAGTTAGGAACGCCTTGGCTGACTCAGGCGTACGACGATGGCACTCAAACTCCACACGCCTATTTACTCGTCGATTTGAAACCTACGACCCCCGAGGATTTGCGATTTCGTACCCACTTGTTTCACCACTGGTGCCAAGATGGAGGGCCTGTCCTGTACACGTCTCCGTCCTCGACTTAACTTCATTCCACAAAAAATCTATAAAAACCTCAGACCCTTTTCGTCTGTCTCACACACAGTGTGAACATGACGTCCCTTCAGTCGCATCTTCCCGTCAAATTGATTCGTGCCTTGTACGGCATCAGTCGAGAAAAAAATCCACAAATACGAGCTCGTGTCTTAGAAGCTAGTCTCAAAGAAGTCTTACGATGGTTCACGGTGACGGCACGTCAATTACTCCAAGGGATCATTCAGATTCCTCATCAAACCAAACGCTTTTTCGATCAAAACAAAGTCGCTTTAACCCAACTGGCCGATCCCCGCATTGACACTCAAACCAAAAAACAAATCTTTTTGAAACCTGGAGGGAGCGGTACTCTAGGAGGGGTCATCATTCGCTCTCTCTTAAGATGGGATCCTAATGCTCCCAAAGTTTTCCCCAAGACAAAAAAAGCAGTCAAACGAAGCTCCAAGAAGAAAAAGAAAAAGACCAGGTCCCCAAAAAGACCCGTGTCTGCAAGAACTTCTCCAGTGGCGGGACCCTCCTCTTACCAGACACCACCCCGGAAAAAGAAAAGAAGCCCTCAGAAAAAGAAACAGAGAAAAAGTCCCCAGAAAAAGAAAAGCCCACAGAAGAAAACTAGTCGCAAGAGAGGCACTTCGGCCAGGACGCAACCTTACACTCGCAAACCACGACCTGCCACGGCAGTGACTGCGTCTCCGGTAGCCTCAGGTTCCATCACTTCTCTGTTGATGTCACCAAGAACCGAACAGTACTTGGAGACGTTGATCACACCAAGAACTTCTCCGTTGATGACCCCAAGAACTTCCCCAGTGGCAGGACCCTCCAGTTTCGCAACAGTGGCTGCGGCTCACAAAGTACCTGCTCCCCAAGTCAAAGTCCAAGAAAGATCGGGCATGTTACAAAGTTTACTGGATTTGTCCAAGCAAGAACTGGCTCGATTTAGTCCGTTGCGTACCCCTCCACGACGTGTCATGCCTGTCCTCAAGTTGATACGACGTCAAGACAATCAGTGGCGACGCGTTCCAGTATAAAAAAGGTCTGTGACTAAGTAGGGGTATCAGTGTTTTTGGTGCTGAAGACTCAAAGATGTCACCCTCCAGAAAGCATCCCTCTTCTAAACCCCAAGGAAAGAAAAGGAAAGGACTGCCTCCTCGTTTAGTCAAACATGGGGACATGTTATCTGTCCTGTCCAAAGCTTCTCCACCCCTACAAAAAAAAGTCATTCAAACAGCCTCCAAAGAGGTCATCGATACCGTGTGCGAATGTTGTTTGAACGTCTTGAAAGGCACGATCCCTTTGTCCAAACACCAGAAACAATGCTTAGGTAAACATCGTCACGTTCTTCGCCAAATGGTTCAAAAGAAAATTCCCATTCGTCAAAAGAAGAAGATGTTGGTCCAACGTGGAGGCATTTTACCCCTCTTGTTAGGTCCCTTACTGAAAGGAGTCTTGGGAACCATGTTGGGAGGACTGGTGGGAGCAAGATAAAAAGGCCCTCGGAAGTCCCAGGATCTCAGAATTGACCCCTGACAACCCCATGGAAGGACGAAAACTAGCTTTAGTGCCTTACAAACGATGGATGGAATACCATCGTTGGCAAGAACAACGCACTCCGCATTTACTTCCCAATCCCCATTTGAGCGAGATGTCCCAGTTGCAACACGAATTGCAGTCCTTGATGGATCGCCAAGATTTGTCCGAAACAGAAAAATCGCAAAAGTACGGTCAACTCTTGCAACGACTGCAACTCTTTCACCAGAAAGCTTTAGACGAAACAGCTCTACACACTCTGAAAGATTTTAAGACCTTGATGAAAAGTCCAGCACCATCACCAGTACCAGTACCAGTACCAGTGACCAAGACAGAAAAAGGAGAAGAAGAAGAAGAAGGGTTTCAAACTCCACCAGAAAAAGTACGCAAGTTAACAACACCACCTACCTCCAGAATTGGATGGATTAAAAAGATGATGGCCACCCCTTCTTCATCACAAGAGAAAAAGAAAGTGAAGACAGAAGTGAAGACAGAAGTGAAACAAGAACCGGTATCCCCCGCTCAGACATCCTCCTCTTCAACACCTATTGCCGGTCGCACACGCAAAGCATTGCAATCCAAGAAAGTACCCCAAGAGAAAAAGAGTAGCATCCTCCAAGAGTGGGTGTCTTATTAACACACAAACACAAAAAAATGGAAAAAGTCTTAGCCAGCATTTACTACGATCCCTCTCATCCTGCAGGTTACGCAGGAGTTCAAAAATTGTATCGTGCTGCCAAAACGCGACTGAAAAGTCTCCGTTTACCTCAAGTGCAACGATGGTTACAAGAACAAGCTACCTACACTTTACACAAACCCATTCGACGCAAGTTTGCCAGAAGTCGCACCCGAGTGGAAGGCATCGATCATCAATGGCAAGCCGATTTAGCCGATGTCTCATTTGGCCAGCTACAATCGTGGCTACAAATATTTGTTTTGTGTCATCGACGTCTTTTCCAAATTTGCCAGGTCGTGCCCTTGACTTCCAAATCGAGCAGCGAGTTAGTGCGAGCCCTGCAACGAGTGTTGAAACAAAGTGGTCGTCACCCTCTTCGATGGCAAACGGACAAAGGTACCGAATTTCTGAACCAAGCTTTCCAAAAAGAATTAAAGAAACGTGACATTCATTTTTTTACCACCGAGATTCCCGAAACCAAAGCCAGCATCGTGGAACGTTTTCAACGCACTTTGAAAGAACGCATGTGGAAATATTTTACGCATCACCACACTCTGAAGTACATCGACATCTTACCGCACCTGGTGCAAGCGTACAACCAATCTTACCATCGAAGCATCGGACGTGCCCCGCAAGAAGTGACTCCCGACAACAAAGTGTTGGTGTTTGAGCGCCTGTTTGGTACGTCCCCGACGAGGGCTGTCCCCAAGAAAAGTGGAGAGTTGACCGTAGGAGATTGGGTGCGCATTGGCAAAACCAAACGCACTTTCGACAAAGGTTACTTACCTAACTGGACGACCGAATTGTTTCGTGTCACTGGACGAGTGCATGGCCTTCATCCTGCCGTCTATAAATTGGAAGACATGAACGGAGAAGTGCTCAAAGGAACGTTTTATTTGCCCGAGTTACAACGTGTCACCAAAAAAGAAGACGACGTGTACGATATCGAACGCATTCTCGAACGCAGAACCCGTAAAGTAGGCAAACGACGTGTCAAAGAAGTCAAAGTACGTTGGAAAGGATATCCACCCAGTTTCGATTCTTGGATCGACGCTTCGCAAGTCATCGACTATAAAAAGAAGTGACCATCATGCCCTTTCACACAGACGCAGCTACGTCGACCACTCCTTCACCCAGTTCTTCTCTGCAAGATTTACAAAAACAACCCTTGTGGGTGTGGTGCGGAGAACGAGTGCCTAAAACGCAAATCGTCTTTTTCTGCCAAATCTTCGTGGTGTATTGTGTCATCGGGGCAGCCATTGCCAATTTGAGTTTGCAACAAGGAGACAAACAATTGTGGACCATTTTATTGAGCAGTTCCATCGGTTACCTGCTTCCTAATCCCTCCCTGAAATTCACCTCGAACGGGAACCACGGAAACCTTGCGTCCAGTGCCAGTGCCAGCCACTACTCCAACAACAACCCCATTTTGAGCGGAGACACGCCTCTGACGTCCAGCAACCCCTCGGACAGCCACAGAACTCTGGAATTATGAGTCACCAAAACCAATTTTACTTAACCTTACCCAGTGACAGTTCCATGGAGGTGTTTCCCAAGAACACGTTGTGCTGTTACACGGCCAAATTACCTCAGACCATCCCCTTAGATCACGAAGCCCATTGGGAAGTGGCTTTAGTAGAAATCATTCACCCGACCCAAGTCCTCAATGTCCTTCCCAATCAAAATTTTTTTGATGTAGAAGTTCATGACGAACCATTGCAACAGTACTTGGATACCTATGGCAAATATGACAAGAGAACCCCTGGCACAAAAAATCAAAAGTACACCACCTATCACTTGTTCATTCCTCCAGGCTATTATTTTAGTGGTCAACATTTGGTGAGCACCATAACGTCCAGATTTAATGTCGTGTTTCTGAAAGCTTTGGAGAGTGTCAAAAAAAGTGTCACCATGGAATACCACAAAGCAGCTCGTCGCTTCTTGATGAAATTTGACGGGAGTAAAATCCTGTCCATTTTATTTTGTCCTGAATTGTTTGACATGTTGGGCGGAGACATGGACATGAGAATGGCCATGCTCAAGAAAAACGAATTACCAATCGTTTACGACAACGAGTCTTTTAGCAAGTTATTTCGTGCCCCGGTAGAACTGAACCAAGGACTGAATTTGATGTTTGTGTACTCCGATGTGGTGGAGTACAACGTGGTGGGACACACCTCCGCACCGTTACTACGTGTCATTCCTTTCAAAGTGGATTCTGCCACGGCCACTGACGAAGGAGGTGGAAACACTTACCACGTCCACCGCGAATTTGTACATCCTCACTATTTGCCTGTCAGCAAGTCGTATTTGGACACGGTCAACATTGCTATAAAAGGAGATTTGGGACAAAATATTCCATTCACCAAAGGAAATGTCACGGTGAAACTCCATTTTCGAAAACGGTTCTCTCACGACTCGTAAGTCATGTATCCAGTGTACCGAGGGGTTGCTCGACAGCGAGGACACGGTTTAGGAGATATGTTGAAATCAGCCTTTCGTTCGGTGGCCCCGGTGTTGAAACCGATGGTGACACGCGGATTGCACGCCTTGAAAGATGCGGCACTGACACAAGGCAAAGAATTTCTCCAAAATGTCATCATCGACAAACAAAACCCTAAAGAAGCTTTCTTGAGGGCAGGCAAAAATGTCTTGCTGCAAACGGGCAAAGACCTTTTGGACCGACGAGACACACCTATAAATGCCCTGCACGCTACCGAGTCAGGCATTCAGCAAGGACAAGGCAGAAAGAGACGAAGAAGAAAACACCCTTTCACCAGACTTCAAGCTAGAAAGGCAAAGAAAAGAAGAACCGTTCGAGACTTAGACGTTTTCGATTATTGAGAAACAGACAAAAAAATGATGCACCGAGAGTCTTGCGCTTGTTCCAAGTCGGAGCTGGATCTCTTTGCCATGCCCCCTACCATGATGACGATGCAAGAATCCCAATGGGTGGAATTTCATCCCGTCTCCTCTTTGACGGATTCCGCTCCCATCGAGTTTGAAATCAAAGGACAACCCGAAGATTACATCGATCTGAATAGCAGTTACCTGTATTTGAAAGTGAAAGTGATCAAAACGGACAACACCAATCCAGGAGGCGATGCTAGAGTAGCTCCTGTCAACAATTTCATGCATTCCTTGTTCAGCGAAGTGTACTTGTACTTGAATAACAAACTGGTCAGCAGCAGCATGGATACTTACCCATATCGTGCCTACTTGGAAAATCTCTTGACGTACGGAAAAGAAGCCAAGAATACTCATCTGGATGCTTGCGTGGTATGGAAACCTGACACGGCAGGTGTAGGCACGTTTAGCGACACAGTCCTGACAGAAGATGACAATCCTCACAATGTGGGGTTTAACGACCGTCGTAAGAAAATTCTGCAAGGGCGAAGTTTAGAACTGATGGATCGTTTGCATTTGGACATGTGGTTACAAGAAAAGTATTTGCTGAACGGGGTGGATATCCGTCTGAGACTGAATCGTAGCAGTGCCGCTTTCCATTTGATGGCCCATGCCAACGAATACAAAACTATCATTCAAGAAGCCCGACTTTACGTGCGTCGTGTGGAAGTGTTACCTAAAGTGGGAAACGACGTCATTCAGACGTTGAGCAGAACGACCGCCAAGTATCCGATACGACGCGTAGAAATGAAAACGTTCACCATTCCCGCTGGACAGCGATCTATGATCGAAGATCATCTGTTCCAAGGACAGTTACCCAAGCGTTTGATTGTTGGTATCGTCAGGAATTCAGCCTTCAACGGAACCCACGATCAAAATCCTTTTGAGTTTCAACATTACAATGTGTCCAAGATCGAAGTCAGTCGCGACGGCAAGACCTTGTGTACCCGACCCTTTGAGCCCAACTTTGGTGTCGCAAAGAATTATTTTAGATCGTACTTGTCCCTGTACGAAGCCACGGGACAGTTAGGAACCAACACCAGTCACGGTATTTCGTACGACGATTATGCAGAAGGCTATGCTTTGTGGGGTTTTGATTTCACTCCAGACCAAGGCAGCGACGAGGGACATTTCCACCCTATAAAATCGGGCCAGATTCGTGTGGAACTTCAGTTTGCAAATCCACCTCCAGATCACACAGTGAACGTCCTCCTGTATGCAGAATTCGACAATACCATAGAAATCAACAGTTTGAGAGAAGTCATTCTAGACTATTAGAAGCCATGGAAGACTGTTATCCCTCTTTGCCTAGTGGAGAAACTTTAGACATGAAATGTGAGGAAACCGTGGAAGGACAATCCCAAGACAAAGACGAAAAGGACATTATGATCAAGTCGAGATGTCCAGAACAAGAACAGCAATTGGTCTCCTACTGTGCTACATACCTGGCAGACACAGTTACGATATGGATGAAGCATGGTTACTATGAATGTCAAAACATCAGTCAAGAAGAAAAATTCAAAGAATATCTGGACGAAGCTTGGAGTCTGTTTAAAAAAGACGTGTTACGTTGGTGGTATAAAGACTTGCGTAAACATTTCTGTCCTCCATTAACGACTCAAGAAATCCATTACATCAAAGTCCTCTTTGACAAATTCAAAGAGAAAGTCGAGATCGAAATTGATCACTTATTATCAGCAAAAGAACATTTAGTGACTTATTTTGATCATGGTTTTTCTAGAAACGATGAGAAAGTAAATCGTTGATTTTGTGACTAGTATGCTTATTTTGTTGTCTTCAGCTAGGAAACGTAGTGTCCATCCATGACTCAATGACTTGCAACAGTGGAAATCACAATTTCATTCACAACGTTGCCAACCCTGTTTAAAGTAGAGTGTAAATTGAAAAAAAATGTTTGTCATTTGAAAAAAATGTTTGATGTTATATTGTTGGATTATTGTTAAAAAATGTTAGAGTTGTTGGTTAGTGTTAAGTGATTTTGAATAAAAAATGTTGTGTTTTGAAAAAAAAATGCCTTTGTCTTTTGTTTGACTATAAGAATGTTGATTCATGCACTTTGACTTCTCTCTGTCTTTCTCATGACACTCATTAAACGTTGCGGATCGAAAACCGTGGAGGGATGTTTTCCTTCACGTCCGCGCTTTGACTTTAAGAACCGGGGTAGCCTCCAGTCTAACCATCCATTGTTGACTCATCCTCCTACGAAGATGTGCTCCAAACTAGCTAAGCTAAACGAAGCCTACGTGAATTTGCATAGGGTCAGACACAGTCTGATACCGAAGCCAGAAGAAATAGAGAACGTGAGAATGCTAAAAGTCACTGAAGACCTGATCGAAGAGCTCTTCAGAGAAGAAGTGAACAGGGAGAAAGAAGAATGGACAGAGAAGTACAGACTTCAGAGACAGCAGCAACAGCAGCAGCAGCAGCAGCAGCAACCTGAACCTGACAAAGGCTTTGTCGATTGTCGTATCGACACCAAAGAGTTCTTCTTCTCTTTCCGAAGAAGCAGACCTATCGCCAGAAAGTCCATCCTGAGAGGACGTAGCATTCTTAGAAACTAAAAGATTGCCATAGCAAACAAAAAAAAACAGCCCTTTTCAGGGCTCCCAATACTCTAGAAAAGAAATAACAATCAAATTGCCAATATGTGTAGGTAGAGTAGTGTGTATATAAACACTGACTCTTTTATAGTGTGAGTGTTTGTGTTTGTGTATATGATTGTGTGCTTGTAAGTGCTCAAGTACGTTGGTGTGGATAGTATATTAAGATCAAGTTTTGTTTTGTTTTGTTTTTTTTTTTTGCTGCTTGACGTGTGGGGAGAGTAGATTTAGGGTTAGATTGCTTTGAGTATGTGGATAGTATATTGAAGTGATTAATGAACATTTTTAGAATAGTGGTGCATAGTATAAAAAAGTGAGTGAGTGTTTCCTTTAGGTCCGCGCGTTGTTGGGTTATGATCTAGGTAATATCAATTTTGTGTCTTAGGGGATGTTTTCCTTCCCGTCCGCGCTTTTAGTATAACTTAAAAACTAATCGTCAGTTGGGCTACCCATCGTCGACCTGTTAACAGCAAGACAATGAATACAAGGACTGTGAAACTGCTAGAACTCCAGATGCACCTGGAATATGCCAGGCGCATAGTAAATGAACTGTCCGCGGAGGCTATCGTAGAAGAAGCAAGAATAAAGAAGGAAGAGGAGGAGAGAAGAGAGAGGGAAGAGGAGGAAAAGAAAATAGGAGAGAGGATGACTTACAAGATACCAGAGACAGAGGATTGGGGTGCTGAAGCGAATCATCCCGCCTCTGCACTCTCAAGACAAAAAGTAAAAAGAGACTGGAGTCGAAGATGTGTGTGTGGTGCCAGACCAGGAAGGTGCCAGCATTAGATAGGTGCATCTGAAGTTCTAAAACAAACAGCCCTTTTCAGGGCTACACAACACTCTAGAAAAGAAATAACCATCGATTTGCCAATGTGTGTAGGTAGAGTAGTGTGTATATAAACACTGACTCTTTGTGTGTGTGTGTGTGTGTGTGTGTGTGTGTGTTTGTAAGCGCTCAAGTACGTTTGTGGGGATAGTAAATTTGGGTTTAATTTTATTGCTTTGCGCGTGTGTGTGTGTGTGTGTGGATAGTGGATTTGGGGTTAGTTTATTGCTGATTTAACTTATGTGGATAGTATATTATATGAAATGAGAAAAGTAGGGGGATGTTTTCTTTCACGACCGCGCGTTTTAAGTGATGATCTAGGTAATATCAATTTTAAGTCTTAGGGGATGTTTTCCATCACGTCCGCGCTTTCAGTATAAGAACCCACAGAGTTTGATGTTCGAACCATTCTACGGAATAATAAAAACGAAGATGGTGGTTGCAAGTCAGTTGTTTAACAACTTGGTACATATATACTATTGGATAATGGATGGTATCTATGTAGTGGAGAGACTAGAAAAAGAATGGAAGATAGCAGAGTACCTGTACTACGCTAAATGCCTAAACGTAGCAAAAGAAGTGATAGCAGGAATGATAGAAGAGGAGGAAAAGAGATTGAGAGGTATGATAAATCCCACCTATGTCAGAGTGGGAAGCCTAAAGGAAGCACTTGACAATGCAAGCAAAGTCAGGTGCTTTCTTGAAAATATGTCACATGGGACAGAGTGCTTTTTTGTGGAGATAGGTCTGGACAGACTGAAGAAAGGAGAGGAGTTGATGAGAAAAGTGATGGAGGTAGAGGTCAAGAAGATTAAAGAGAGATGGAATAAAGAAAGAAAAGATCAGGAAAACAAAAAGAAAGAGGCAGAGTTTGAGCGGCTAAACAACAATTGGATCAAAGTCCAGGAAAAGTTCAGAGCCATGGGTCATCCTGACTGGATAGCAGAGAAGAAGAAGAAGAAGAAGAAGAAGAAGAAGAAGAAGAAGAAGAAGAAAGGAATAATGGAAAAGTGAGATCTTGGTGGAAGAAGTGGAGGAAATAGAAGAAGAAGAAGAAACACAAAGGCCCTTTTCAGGGCCACTCCTATTTCTCGAAAAGAGAATGACTTTCAATTGCCTACCCCCGAATTATTATTTTATATGTGTGTGTGTGTGTATGTGTGTGTGTGTGTGTGTGTGTGTGTGTGTGTGTGTGTGTATGTGTGTGTGTTATGTCCCTCTCCCCCTGTTCCCTTTCCATAGACCCATCAGGTCTGGACCCTGTTACAATTCCCCATGTTCAATTTCCCTTGTCGCTAGAGTTGCCCATGCTTTTTTCCCCATGTTCAATCCCCTTGAGGCTAGAGTGGTCCAAGACTTTTCTCCATGTTAAATTTCCATTGAGGCTATAGTGGCCCAGGGGGGTCTTGTAATGCTAATTTCCATGGAGGCTATAGTGGCCCCCTTTACTACTTATATTTATACGACATATATTAGGTAATGAAGGATTATATTGTATTGTAAAAGGAATTATATTTTTCTCTATTTTACATTCTGCTGTGTTTAAAGCCTCATATTGAGTAAAATTACGGGCTTTGTTCAGCGCAGAATCAGTTATATGTGTAGGATAATTTCTATTTTGGAAATATGTTTGTAATTTATTCAACGAATTTTGTAATTGACAATCATCTGAAATAATGCGTCGGTATCTTTTGGCCTGGCTTAATGGTAAACCGTTTTTACATGACATGGGATGACATGAAGAATATTCCACATATTGGTGGATATTCGTTTCCTTGATATGAATATTTGTAGAGATAGTGTTATCAATATTTTTTATTACATTTACATCTAAAAATGAAACATGCGTACTAGATGCAGTATAAATAAATGTAATCGTCGGGTTGAAAATGATTTAGGCGATCAGTAAATTTTGTTCAGTTCTTCAGAAGAATGGTTCCAGATCATAAATATGTCATCTAAAAATCTGAACCAAATAGATGGATTAAACATTTCGTTTTGAAGAAAATCTTTTTCTAATTTACCCATAAAAAGGAGCAATATAACTACCCATTGCCGTACCCATTATTTGAATGTAATTCGTATTATTAAATTGAAAATAATTATTTTCCAATATAAGTTTTATTATTTGCAAATATCTTCAGTACCATCTGAATGTTGAATGTTGGTATATAGTGATGTTACATCTAATGATATTAGGATTGAGTTATCAGATAGCTGTGGAATAGACTTCAACTTTTAAAAGAAATTAGTAGTATCTTAATGTATGAAGGAAGTCATTTCATTAAAGGTTGTAAAATACTGTCAATAAATTTGGATAGGTTTTCAGTGTATGAATTACAACCTGATATAATGGGTCGTCCTGGATAATTTAAAGGTAAATTATGGTCAGGATTTTTATGAGTTTTGGGTAATATGTAGAATTGAGGTGTACGTATGTTAAGAGGGAAAGTATCAAATTCCTCATGCACGGAATTATTAATTTTAGCGATCTCATTAATGCATGTTGAAATTTTTGATTTAATTTCTATTGACTGGTCTTCGTTAATATGTTTTTAGTATTTTTCATCATTTAATTGACGTTCAACTTCTTTAAAATAATCTTGATTCATAATAATAATAGTGTTTGATTTATCAGCCTTTTTAATCACTATACTGTCGTTATTCACTAGATTATATAAAGACTTAATTTCGTCCTTATAAATATTACTATGATATTGCATTTGATGATTACCACTTAATATCTCTTTTGTGATCGCGTAAATATAAAAATCTAAATATGAATCACGTCCACTAGGTAGTATAAAAGATGATTTAATTGTCTTACAATAACCCGTTATTTTTAGTATGAAAAAAAAATCCGATTTACTCTCTGAATTGTTGTATGCTTTATCATTAAAAAATTCTTTTAATTTTAGGCGTCAAGAAAAATTAAATATTTCTCCAGCTTATTTAATTTTATTGTGATATTTTGGTTTGGGACAAAATCTTAACCCTTTGTCAAACAGTGTACAGTCATTCTCAGTTAATCTTCTACGTGAGAGGTTTAGCACTGTTTCTTTACCTCTTTTAATTTTTTCTTCGCTTTTATTTTTTTTTCCACTCTTCTATTTTTTAATCTGTAGAACCTCCTATTCTTTTGTATTGTGATGTCGTCTCTATTAGCCCCTGTAAAATCTTTACCTTGTTTGTCAGTTTTTTTCTTACGGTCACTGTTTCTAAGCCCCCCGCCCCGTTAAAAGCACGGGGAATGGGAATTTTCGGCATGTGTGTTGTTTTTTTTAAATCCCAATTTAGAAAGAGATGAGAATGTTCCGACTATACTGGTTGATTACCATATAATATGCAACGGAACGAGTTTCAGTTTTGTCAAAGTCTTGTGTCGTGCTTTTCAGTGCATAGAATCATGAAAACTCATTTTAAATACATAATTATTAAGTAAAAGAAAAGGTTAGTAGAGTTTGTTCCCTTAGATCTCATAATAAGCAGACGAACCGGATCTTAGTTACTGCGCATGCTTCCTTACTTTGGCAACGCTTCTAAACAACAATAAATGGACCAGCTTCCCACGTGATTTTAAGTGAAAATACGTGTTTAACGAGGCCACTGTCACAAGAGAATGTAAATTGATGGTACCATGGCCTTATGTTCGAATTTACGATTATTATCAAAGATTTCGTATTTGATACCGACTTGATTTAATCAAATATTGAACGTGTAACCGGGTGTGTCCATTGGAATTTCGCGTTCTTTACATAGGCCAAAGTGAAAACTAATCTCACCATAAATTGGACTGCACAGAGGTAAGATATTGTAGACAGTTATTCCTTGATGAATGTAACACAATTGATTTTAAGTAGCATGTACTCTAAGTAGATTAAATTTGGCGTAAAAGCTGAGAAAAACAGGTCGAAGTTCTTAGCAGTTGGGAAAAGGTTAGGAGTTGGGGTTCAAAGAGCGCTGATAGGATCAACGTATACAGAGACAAATCAGGATTTTAAATTGTACGAGCAGTAATTGGCAGAAGATAAAGAATTTATGTCAATTCTTTGTTTTCAAAACATTTGTTGTCAGTATCTTCACATAAAATATTGATCACAGTCACACAACGGGGGTCGGGGGTGCTAGGTCAAGATACCATGACTATAGTAAACATTCGTGCTGTACTGTCTTTTAAGAATAATTGTACATGAATTAATAGTATAAGTTTCTACCGATCTTCTCACCCCATTTTAGATATTTTGATAACACTAATATAAATGTGAAAATATGTTAGATGGGTGGGCCAGAGTAAACTTAAACTAATGAAGAAGGTATTTTTCCCTTTTTTATTATGTTGTGAAGGATTTAGCAGGACATATTGTTGTTGCCATGTCATTTGTCACCATTAGTTCTATTATGGATAATAACACTATTCATTATGGCAAAAGCAATATGCATACTGAAAATGATACAAGTTTTCTACTGTATTAGACTGTATATAGATGTTAGATTTTTTATTTAAAACAGTATTGTAGTAAGTTTGTCTATTTGTTCTGGACCATAAAGGTTTTTAGACCATGTGCATATGATCAGATCTAAATTGTTAAAGTCAGATAAATATATTATTGTCAATCAAAACCATTCTTTCCTTTTATTTTGGTTTAATCCATCACTGAATATATAAGATTTGCAATAAACAGCATGTTTATTTTGCAATTTAAATTTACCATGTTTAATTGTGGTTGGAGAACCTTCTAATTACACTACATCCAGCATTCTCTGCATTAGGATTTTAGAACACATTTTTACATTCATCACCCTCACTGGTGCAATAAGATTATTTTCTGGCCAAGTGGTCTAAAACGCTGTCCGTTGTGGATCACTGTCATCTCACCTGGTGTGGGTTCGAGTCTCAGATTTGGCCAATATGGGTATGTGAGAAAGCTTGCCAGTAGCTTCTCATGGGTCGGTGGTTCTTTCCGGGGGTTTTATCGGGTTCTTCCTCCACCATTAATACTGGCTGCCATGTATAGCCTATTTTGTGCTGAAAAATGGTGTTAAACCCTACAACAACAACAAGATTATTTCCAGTTTTTAGTTGGAATTCTTTAATATTTCTTTTGAATGCTTCCTGTCTTGTGCTTATTATCTGTTGTCCAGATTGTTAAGTTCTGCAATGAGAAAATCATTATTAATGTAAGAAATTTTCATCATTATATGTAATACCTGGTTAAAATCATAACACAAAATGATTAAAACTCATTTAATTGATTACATTTTATGCTGCATTGAGTAAGAGTACATTTTACCTACCTAAGTGAATAGTGCATTAACTGACCTGTCAAAGTGTATGAATGACATGGACCAAATGCATATGGTCAGGCTAATTGTGCTTATAGTCAGACATGCTTATGGTACAGATACAGCTGTGGTGCCTAACCTAACATATTTAAGACATCACATTTGTCTTTATGGGTTCCTTGGATACTACATGTTACGATCATTTGGAAAGAAATTATTTGATCCTGTCTTGGGGCAAGTGTTAAGAATGAGTCAGTTGTTTTGGCTTTGTAACGCAGTTTAGAGAATGACACAGTCATTCATCTGAGATAAAACCAATCAGTTTTCACAGCAACTTTTAGATCTAAAACCATGTTGGAGATTATGCAAGTGATTGTTACTTTCTAGATCAGGCACGATGTTGGACACAAGGTTGCATACCATTATTTTACGTACAATCAATGTTATTGATGTTTTTTCTGTTTATACCTTTTGGAACATTGTTAGAGTGGGTTTGGGGCAGTAAACACTGATTTTATCTGGTTATTTGTTACATTAGGTTTTGATTTTGCATCAGAGTATGTGGCTCCACTTATTTTTCTAAGGGTTATTGCCAGCATTTTGTTTTGTTTTGTTTAATAAATATGTAGAATTTATTTGTTGTTTAATTTTTCATGCTTGACTAGTTTCAGTGACATTTCAGCGCTAATTTTCCTCTGTATAATATATTTTACTTGTCCATGCTGGGTTTCATTAGTTGATTTGGGATTGTGTATTATTTTGTGATGCAGCTTATCTCTTTTATTTATTGGTTGGTGAATTTCATGGGTAAGCATAGTTAGGTTTAGTTTCGGCCTGGTCTTATTCATTGGGTTATATATATAACTTGGTTTTAAATTTTTACCAAAGATTTATCAGGATTGTTGTTTATTGTATGGTAACAGTAAAACTCTTTGGCACAATGATCTATATCTTGTTTAAATTTTTCGTAGTCATTTAAAAAAAAAAAAGACTCAGTGATTATTCTTGTAATCATTTTTTTCTCCACTTAAATAATTTCAGGCATAAAAGAGAATAGAACATGCAGCAACCTAATACAAACTCTGAGGCAGTCAAGAGGTGCCTTACTATTCCAGATGCTCCACTGTCAAGTCAAATGAGGCACTTCCAGCCACATCCACCATATGCAGTGAATAAACCTAAAACAAGGCCTTACTCAGGTATATTTAGTGGCTCCAGTGGATCACATTTTATCTTGTTTGTTTATTCTCTTGCCCCAAAATTGTAGTAACCTGAATTCTCATCTTTTAGCTTCATACACTGCTCCCTCAATAACTCACACACAAGGGGGTCCATAAATATAGACTGCACTAATAACGAGGGTGTGAATTTCTGAGGGACCTCGAAAAAAATTAAGAAAGTGATGCCATCCCCACTGGACATCAAGGAAACCCAGGGGTAGGGGAGGTTAATGGGTCTTTCTAAAGGCTAAATACTTGTTTTAAAAACATGTTCAGAATAATATTCAATAAAGAGCTTTTTCTAATGAAACTTTTGTTTTTGATAAATTAATGACTGCCTGAAATATCATTATTACCATTATTATGAAGGGTTTCAACAGCCATGATGTGTATGAAAAACATTGTTTATTATATAACTGCTTTTGTTGTTGTTTATTCACAACAAGACAAGATACTGTTTGTTTTAAAAAACTAGTGACATTTATTTCATGAAACAACTGTCAGTGTCCAAACTCAAATTCTTGTTTTGTTCTTCAGTTACTTAATAATTAATGACATGATTTCATTGCATGTAATTGAGTAACTTCTCATTCTTGAAGGTATCTCTCAGTGCCAATTCAGGAATTTTAAGTTCACTACCAACTCTGGAACTTGTACCTCTATTTTGTTTCTGTGAAACAGCTTTTTATGTCCCAAGCCCTCATTTTGCTTTGATGCCTAGCTATCTTTTATATATTTGTGAATGAGTTTGCTAATTTGAGGGAGTTTAATTATATTATTTATTTAATATTTATAACTGTGTTCAATTGATAAATTGAAATGAGTTGACCTGACACAAGACCATGGTCACTAGCTGTTTTAAGGTAGGATTTGCATCCTTTTTAACTTTTCTTTAATTCCACCCACTTTATTTGATTTGATACACAAGACATAATTAATGTGATAATGCAAATCAGGCCTGCTAGCTGAGTGTAACAATACAACATATACTTCTGCAAATCAGAAATCAGAACATGGTTGACACTTAATTAGGTTCTCACAGAAATGCTTTTGGTAGATTGACAAATTTCATGAACACAGAAGGCTATATTGTATTAATGATGAATACACTGAAACCAAATTAAAAGGTAGAATTAAAACACAAGTTACACTGGAGAAAACTAAACTAATTAGAATTTATTATTTAAGATGTTGTCACCAATAGGCATTAGTGACATTTTCATTTACCAAACTTTCATTGAATATTGTTATTTACAGTGTACTAAGAATGTTGTTTGGAAAGAATATATAACAAAATATATGACTTCTTTTTAAATTTTGCAACTTTCGCAATGTTGATTCAAATTTCTAGGTACTAACCCTGCTTTTGATGATGAAACAAATAATATATCAGGGTTTCCTTTCCTTTTGATCATGATTTTCTTCAAGTTCAACTAATTGGATACACCTTATGAGTATTTTCTAATGAAAAAAATGGCATCCACAGCTGACCCATCACTATAATTGTGTTTGCGTGTTTTCTGTGTGTGAGTTATTGAGGGAGTGGTGTACTTGTTCTTGTCCTCATCATCTACCACTAGAATTAAACAGTATGGTTGTCAATACTGCTACGAATCTATGGACTTAAACTATATAACAGAAGAAAGTAAACCAAGAGTTTATAAAATTCAACAAATAATTTAATTCTCTAAGTTACAAAGTGACAGTTTAAAAGGAACCTACAGTATTGTGAATTAAATCCCAGATGATCCTAATGTTCTATCACAAGTTCAGAAGATAAAATGTTCTGAATGAATTCCAAGTCTCTAATATGCTGATGTACCAATAGTCTTGAATAGTTTGATTTACCAACAATCTTGATGTATCACAGTGATATACTCCAGACTGTGTTTGAATGAATTCACAATACACTTAATCCCAAATTACTGTTAATCCAGTCAATGAATTCTTTAGTAATTCCAATGAACAATTTAGATAATGATTCCTCTCAAATTATATCTCAAACAACAGTAAATAATTTCACAAACTGAACATAAGGAAAGAATGAATAATTTTGCTTACCAGAAGTTTATGTAAACACCTAAGACACTTTAAGCTGACCAGTATGTGGATCATAAGTTGTCTTCCAGAACATTCTTTCATCAAAAGGCCATGTCAACATGCTTACAAATTACCATTTTCTTAAAGTACAATCAACAATCATGGACAAAAGTTAGCTATCTAAACATGTTTACAAATTACAATTAGTTTGAAAAACAACCAACAATCATGGACAGATGTTAAGCACACAATATAGATATACATAATATATTTATATTAAACCACTAGTATTTACTAATTTTGTGTTTTATATATGTATTGAACCACTAGGATTAAACAAGTATTCTGTAAATGTATATGTATTAAAAACAACTAACATTAAATGGTTTGGTAATTGATATATGCATATTAATCTAGCTGCCATTGTACAGGTGATGCTTGATTTGCACTACTGATGTGTTCCAGTGTATATAGCATAAATAACAAATATGAATGCATGTACATGAGCTATGTATAAGTCACTGAACATGGCGCCAGCAATGGTGTAAAAACGAGCACAATGGTGCAAAGTCAATTCTATTACTTCATTATAAATGGCGTTAATATGAAAGTGCTTAAGTGGAATTGGCACAAATTGAATGTCATTAAACAGTTTAGTTGTTAATATATATGAATTAAACCTGTCGACATATATGTATTGTGTATTAAATTGCTAGCATTACAGTAATACCTCGTGCATTCACGTTTCTGGATTCGCGAAATTTTCATTGGTACCCTCTACATACATGTTTTCTTTATTTTATTGAATTGTACCTTCATTATATGACTCTGTGACATATGAAGTTTACCTAGTTTACCTTCCAGACAATGACAAAGAAAACGTCAGTCATTAAGTTTACAGTCCCATTCGTTACTTGGTTTTACCTTACTATGAGTGCAAAAGAAAACGGCAGCCAATGAATTAGTATAGGGGTAATATTAGTATACCGTACTGTAAATGCACTAGTGTGGCAAATACCCATTAGGCGATACTGTACTGTATTTTTACGTCAACCATTTATTTCTCCTTTTAAGGGTAATGCATTAAGCTAACTTTTAAATGAAATTAAAGTGCTTTAGGAGCATGATTTCGGTCATATTTAGAGCTTAAACCCTAGAAATAAGCATTTATTAGCATTTTTAGTGACTCGTACCAAACATTCGCGATTCCTCCTGATCCGCGACTGGTTCTGGAACCTAACCTCGCGAATGTTCGAGGTATTACTGTAAATGATTTATCTGTTAGTGTATATTAAATTACATTTACTGCAGCAATCACATTTGTTTATGTATAAATTCATTAATTACAATATTTCATGATGATTTAACAGGTAAGTCAATGTTCATGGCTCTAAAACCCAATTGTTTGCTTGTTCTGACAAGTGTTGGGTGGGTGGTTAGGGATCATCCATTAATTATGTCAACAAAATGGGGGGGAGGGGGTTTAAAGAAGTTTGACAACTGTTGAAATGGGGGAGGGGGGAGTTCCAGATAAATTGATGTCGACAATGTTTTTTTTAACAATAAATTTAATAAATCAAAAAATAGGAAATTAGTCGGTACGTTGGTATGGCACACACTCGCTCGCCCGTCAACAGCCCACCAGTTTAATCCTAAACTGGTTGAGCTCTTGCCAAGGAAGTCATAGTCTTGCATCATCATATTTTGTTTTTATTCAATGTAGATTGTAGACTGTAGACAGATTTTTAAGGGAAGCTGTTACTAAATTCAAAGACTGCACTGAGCCATAGACATCTAATGAATCAGCCACTATGCCCATTATAACAATTGAGGAACATTTGGCTTCCACATGGGAAGATGATAGAAGCTAGAATATAAACTCTCGATTTTTTCATGAATTCAGAGTGTTATAGTCAATTTGAAATCTGTTAAACAAGTAAAAAAATGTATTAAAATTTATTTGTAGACCATTTAATTTCCATAATTCTATTTTTAGCATAAAAGCCAGCCATATAAAATATTGTTAGTTTGTGGGGGGGGGGGGTCACTGAAAGTTTGACAGTTGTTGACGGGGGGGGGGGGGGGGTGTAAAAAATTGCCTAAAAATTGTTGACATAATTAATGGACGTCCCCTTACAGATAAGCAATTTATTTTTAAACAGATAGCAACCAAATATGCTTGCATAATGGTTTTGAGTCCCATATGTGAAAATGCATTTTCACATCTTTTGAGACCCATTTGGCTTTAAGTGACAAAGTTAGATTTGCATTTAGATATGTGTTTGTGATAGTATTATCTGTAAAAAGTAATTATTGGGAAAATCTACTTAACTGCGTGTGATGAAAGCAAAAAGGGAAAATTGGCAAATTGGCTTCATTGATTTCAAAGCATAATTTATGTTTTTTTTATATATATACTTTATATATATACTGCATTAGTTCCTTTCTCTTTGCTTAGTTTTTGTAATAAAAATGCAAAAAAGTAAGTGAAGTCCATGAAATTAGTATTTGCGTTCACACTGATTTTGAAATGTATGCCTTCTGATAGAAAAATCAGGAGTTTCATCCATTATTATTATTGATTTCTTATTGATCTGGACTTGATTTTTATTCATCTTATAACCTCGAAACCAATGAAGCATAAAATCAATCATCTGAACTTTTTAGTTTCAGTTTTATTATTATTTTTTAAAATATATTGCATAATCAATCGACAGTTTTACTAGTCTCATAGTAAATTACAAATAAAATGAAAGTAATATTATCATGCTTGAGTAATCAGTTGCTCTTAGCCTAGATTTTCAAACTGCCATTGTGGCTTAGTGGGTTGTGTGCTTGACTTGCAACAAAAAGAGTGCAGGTTTGAATGCCATCAGATCAGCCTAGTAAGTTAACAACTGTGGTGTGTTCATGGGCAAGGCACTTTGTTATTTTGGCACTAAATTCTAATTATCTACTTTACAGTAACCCTTATAAAGCAAACAGATTTTGCAATATACTGTGAATTTTTAAAAAAATATTGGAAAGATGAAGATAGTCTACTGCATAGGCCATGTCCATGTGCAAATGCATAGACCATGATCTTCTGATGCATTATGTGCCTGTACATCAGTGTCTGTGTTGTTTGTACTTGGATCTGATTTATAGGTGAATACCGTAAATAAGAATTGATCCAAATAAAAGATTACTGTGATATGCAACTCAGTGAATTAGATTCAGTCCAAAGTCAAATTTTTACGTCCAGAATTTTTAAAGTAATATTTTCGGCTCAATTTTTGTATCCCAGAGACAGTGGTGTCCAGTTTGATTAAAGTTTGCACCTTTTTACTGTAACTTACTTAGAACATGATATGTGTTTCTAAATGTTCCAATGAAACTACACTTATCTAAACTTCCTTTTAAAAAAATATTTGGTAACTCGTTAGTTCTTTCTCATTATTTCTGGTGGGATTTATTTATTTATTTTTTGAAAAAGCCAGTATTGTTTTTAAGAAATCCAGTAGAAACTATTGCAGATAAATTGTATTGTGCTATAAAAATACTTTTAAAAATAATTGCCCAAAGGTCCAGTACAGTCTTAGCAAAATGTCATAATAATTTACACAGATAATCTCTAGTTTAATTCATATTTCCAATATTATTTTGAAATATTTATATTTTCCACTGGTAAAATTGTCCTTAAAATTTGGTTGATAGATTGGAGTCATATATATATAATGTAAGCATATTGTAGGTTTGTAGTCAGATGTATATAGTAGTTTCAGCTTCAATTCATTCAATGTTATACTCAATGCAGGTGCCTAATTTAATGTCAAAATTAATGTAAAAACTCTTCTATGGTAAAACATTCCGTATGTTTGTAATTACTTTTCATTGTTTTTAATCTAGTCAATCATGCACTAAGATTGTAGTGTGATGTTCTAGTCCAATAAAATTACAGCACTATTGGATTAACATGTTGTCATCAAAATTATTGGATTAACATGTTATCATCAAAATTACAGATCACAAATTCTCAGTGGATTAGGTACCATTATATTTAGATATCGCCATGAGCAGCCTTCATGACTCCACTTGTTCACTCAAGATCTTATTGATTGATCCAGTCCAAATTAACTACTGACAATATAGATAGGTACTTTTGCTTACAGACTACTTTTTTTGACCAAGTTGGAATTGTTTAGTTTAAATGTTGTTGTTGTTGTTGTAGGGTTTAACGCCATTTTTCAGCACACGATATGCTATACATGGCAGCCAGTATTAATGGTGGAGGAAGAACCCGGGAAAACCCCAGAAAGAACCACCAACCCACGAGAAGCTACTGGCAAACTTTCTCACATACCCACATTAGCCGAATCCAAGACTCGAACCCACGCAGACAGAGGTGAGATGGCAATGATCCGTAATGGAGAGCGCTTTAGACCACTCGTCCACTCGGGGCCCCTGTTTAGTTTAAATGTACATACAGTGTAAATATTTTTTTGAGACTTTGCATTATAATGAATGAGTGCCAAAAGACTATTATAGATGTTATGTTACATGTACTACTGTTTTGATACAAGAACACTAGTTTTGGAGATGTGCCATTTCTTTGAATAAGCTGATGATTCAGATAATTGAGTGTGAATAATCAAAACATTGATTTTATGGCCTTGAGTGTTTATCACAAACATGTTATGCTCCACATACAGTAACTAAGAGGGAACCAGTCTTCAATTAACATGGATAATTTATAATACCCTGATTTCATTTATTTATGTGTACATTGCTTTTTGATGTTTTGCAAAATATAATATTTTCATTTATACCTAAATTTATGGATGTGCCTCTCTCATACTCAGTAACATTATTTGTGGAATATTTTTAATGGCGCTTGTACTTAAGTCTACCTTGTGCTAAAAATAGACCAAAACATCACTGTGCCCTGCTTCCGCCATATTGTTTTCGGACAAAGCACAGAGAGGTGCATAGTAACACGTAGAAATTCACGACATAGAGGCAAAAATAAGTTGTTTTTATGTGCATTTCCCTCACTATGTAATCTTTTGATATATTCAACTATAATATATGAGCATGTACAATAATTATTTCTTTGTCATCCTTTTGTATTGTTTTCAAATCTATGTTCAGCAAAACTCTCTTTTATGTGCACATTAAAGGAATATATATATATATATATATATATATATATATATATATATATATATATATATATATATATATATATCTGTGTGTCCTAAATGAATGTGTTGAAACTAATAATATTCATTTGTATCTACCTTGTTACCTTTTCAGTTGGTTTTTGTGTGTAAAATGTGTATCATTTTAAGGGTCGTTGTTGTCATTAGGGACAGAAGCTTTTATTGCTGTTTCCATCAGTACATGCATACAATTTAATTGGATATATCTTTTAATTAAGGAAATGTATTATCCACGTTGTATAAATATAATCAACCAGTGCTGCTCTTTTGAACACCATAACTTTAATGAACATAATTCATTCTTATATGTTCTTAAACTGTCATTCAAAATTACGATTTGTTTGTAAAACAGACATTAAAATAAAAACATAAATTTTCTCTCCTCTTTTCTTAACTTTGTTATCGATTAACACATCAGAAGCAGAAAAGGTAAATACAATCACTAAATCATAATGCCAAAAAAACAAAAACATTAATGCATTGTTTTTAAAAAAAGGGAATATATATGCAACATTTCTAGATTATACATGCATAATATCACATCAACTAAGCTGAGTGTAATTTTATGCACTAAACAAAATATAAAAAATAGTCACTTTCCTACATACACCCCGCTCTATTTAAAACATAAATCACATATAAGAATACTTCGTCAGCATTTTTAAGGGGGGGGGGGGCTGACAGTTTCCTTGGAATTTTCATCTAAAAATATTTAGGGTATATCTGTCGGTGATGAAATGCAAGGAATTTGTGTATTATACTGTTCTATAAAGATTCATCAAAATTGATTATATGTTTTATACAGTCTTCAGGCTTAACCCCCACTGTAACTAAATATTGGAATGTACATCCATATTCAGATTAACAAATTTAACACCTGGTACATGGTTTTCAGTAAGAACAATAATGCAAACAATAACACGGAAAAGAACACTGAACACCATTACACTGGTTCGCCTTGTCCGAATGGCTATTTTTAGAAACTGATATTGCTGTGTGTGACGTTTCACAGAGGTAAAAAGTACAAGCGCCATTGACATTTTGCAGTGTTGCACCTTGCTTGGGCTGTCAGGGAGGAGATTATATGTACCTATGTCCCCCTATAATTATCAGGATATGGGGTTTGTTAAATTTAGGGGACAGTAAACATTTGTTGTGGGAGAATTTTCTCAGAGCTTTCTCAAGTTGTGACATTAGTTTGTGGTAGCCATGATATCCACAAGAATTAGAAGTCACTGAATAAAAGTTAATTCATATTAAGCAAGTGTTGCAACCTCATGTCTTGTCAAGTTTAAATCCATTCATCTGAAATTGCTTTAAAGGTGTCACAAATCAGAATATTTGATAGAGGCCATTAAAAACTTAACTTGCTAATTTAACTGAGGAATTTATCTTATATTTTTTATGACAGTGGTTTGTAATAAAAGAATGAGTCAATAACTGGATTTTTTGGTACTTATAACTTGATATTGATCTATTCTGCACCAGAGTAATGATCAAAGATGTATCAGAGAGGAAATGATGGTAGAAAATCATAAGTGGAGGTACTCAGCATCTTGAGGAAAATAAAGAGTGAAAACACAGGAAAAAGTGAAAATTTCCATATACATGTGTGTGTATATATATATATATATATATATATATATATATATATATATATATATATATATATATATATATATATATATATATATATATATACTTGGTCAATTAAAAAATATACCGGTATAAATTGAATTACATGTTGTCAAGAATATAACTTTCCAATGGTTTAAGTCAGTCATTAACAAGGTACTAATTTGAAGATGCATGGCATTACATATGTATGAATGCATGCAAACATTCTATTGTATGTTTGGATGTTTTTATCCAGACATACAGTGCGAGTATCATGCTGTCCATTCATTTTCAGATGAAATTTATTGAAGATTTTATTATATTCTAAGTGAAAAAATGATCTTTCAGTTTAACTGTTTTATAATACCAATTCGACCAGACCCATATTGACTGTTGTTTGTTGGCAGATCAGGGTCCATGCTGTTGAATGAAGGTCTCTCCTATTTTGGTCAGAGTCTTTGCTGTTTGATTAGGGTCTATGTTGTTTGGTCAGAGTCACTGCTGTTTGGTCAGGATCACTGCTGCTTAATTAGGGTCCATACTGTTTGATCAAGGTCCATGCTATTATACTAGTGTCTATGCTGGGTGTCTATACTATTTGATCAAGGTCCATTCTATTTTATTAGGGTCTGTGCTGGATGTCTATACTATTTGATCAAGGTCCATGCTGTTTTATTAGGATCTGTGATGGGTTTCTATTCAGTTTCATCAAGGTCTATGCTGTTTAATGATAATCCATGGTGATAAGCAACTGTGCTGTTTGATCGGAATCCATACTTTTTGGCCAGGGACTGTGCAGTTTGATCTAGTTCACTGCTTTGATTATTATCCATGCTGTTTGATCAGGATATGTGCTGTTGAATCAGGGTCAGTACTGTTTTGTCAGGATTTGTCCTATTTGATTGGGGTCAATGCTGATTGAGTGGGGTCTGTGCTGTTTGGTGGGATTAGGTTCATTGCTGTTTATTATTTTTTAGGGTTTCATACAGTTTGTTCAGGGGCTATGTTGTTTGAGCAGGTTCATGTTGTTTTCATTTTCTTTGCTGTTTGAGCTGCGTCTATGCTGTTTGGTCAAGGTCTTTGTTTTTTTTTTGGTCAGGGTCTATCATGTTTAATCAGGATCCATGATGTTTGACCAGGGTCTATGCTAGGGTTCCATTCTGTTTGATTAGGGTACATTTTGTTTGATAGGGTCAGTGCTGCTCAATCAGAGTCTATGCTGTTTGTTCAGGATCTTTGCTGTTTGGTCAAGTCAGGGTCTATGTTTTTTTATCAGGGTCAGTGTTGTTTGAATGCAAAGATATAAAACTTCATCTGATTGGTTGATAAAATAAGCCATTTTGGTAAGAACAGAGGTTACCAAAACATGACCCCTAAGTGGTCACTGTCAGATTGTCATGTAGGACAATGGAGATCTTATTTTAATGATGCTTTCTTTAGATTCCATGCTTTTTGTCCAGAATTATATATATGACAAATTTAATAGATCCTGATCATACTGCGCATTTCTTTGCTGTTCACTTTTGATATCATATTTTTCCAGCACCAGCTAGGAACATATTAGCTTCAAATCAGTCTGCACAGTGGAGAGGCCCACAACATCAAGAACCCAGATTTATTCCAAAAGATTATTCATCAAGGATTAGCAGAAACACTCCATATGCATGTAAGTCATCCCATAGCTGGTTATTACCCATAGTGGATGTAGGGGTATTGTAATAAACAGAGGCGCTGCATGTATGTGATAACTTTAAAATCATTAGGTCGAATTCAAAGAAAGTTTGCTTAATGTTATTAAGGGTAATACCAAAATACGATTCTGTTTTGGGACCTGTCAGCATTTTTGTCAGCATTTGCTGTCCAAAGAATTGCGTGATGAATGATAATAATGATGAGTGATAGTAACTATGGCTCACCAGGGCAAATCCATTGCAGGTCATTTAGTAGAGTATTTGACTCATAATCCGAGGGTCATAGGTTAGACCCACCCAAGCCAGCTCGGGCCAGCTGCCTATGTGTGTTTGGGAAAGGCACTTAGCTCCCATTTTCTTGGTATGATATAGCTGATAATATGTTAACAGAGTTGTTAAAACCAATATATTTACCCCCCCTCCAACCACTCCCTGACTCCACCCACCCACTCCAACCTTTATCCCAGTGGTCATATATCCTCATGCACTGTCTGTCTGTTTTGTGTTTGGTAAAAAGATATCATAAAATTCCATTTGAATTTTCTTTATTTTCCTTATTTAACCTTTTACCCCTCCTAGAGACCCCAGTGGTATAAGCCCCAAAACTGCACTCTGTTTGCATGTGGTTTTACATAGGCAATTGATGCAAGAAGTTTGTTGAGTTTACATTGCATGTTTTAGCAGGAGGAGAGTTATGGAGACATGGTCTGATGGATGAACAGACAAGCAGATGGAGGGTGCTGTGATGTTGTGCATTTGACCTGAAATGAAGAATGTTTAAGCTGATTATGTAGTTTTTATTTATATGTATAGGAAATATTGCCAACAAGAAAGTAGCTTCCTGTCTGCAAAGTCCTTGAGAAACAGTTGATGTAGGGACTCTGTATGATCAAACACAGGGAAAGCATTTAATGTGACTTTTAAGTGACTTTCTTTTCAGCATTCTCCAATATTTTCATCATAGACATTCACAGCATATTAGCAAGAAACACAACTTTTCACTCCTAAATCCTTCCAACATGATCATATTTGGAAAAAAACAATTTTCACTAATCTTATAAAAAATAAAAAATAAGCATAGACCTTTTGATGACCACTGTGTATATCCTTAGCATTTAGGCTGTATAAACAATAAATAGTTCTGCATAAAACCCATGTAAAACTATCCTTGTGGAAGTTTATACCATAGGTTATCATAGAACCAATTAAAAGGTAAGGTGGTGACATATAAGCATCCACCATTTCATAGATTATTTAACAGGCTGTGAATATGTAGGGTGAAGCCATGTTAAATCCTTTGAAGACTGCTTTGGGAGAACCCAATAGGCTAATTTGTCTTAGTAAAGTGGAACATGCCAATTCATATGAAGTTATAGGTAAATCAAAGATATGCATATTGCAGGTTATTATACATCATTGCCTTAAATGAGAATGTTTAAGTCATCTTTATTAAAGATTATTTCAAGTTCATGATAAGTGGGAACATTTCTTTGAACTTAGATTTCTCTCCCTGTATGAAATGCAAAACATGATTATTTTGTGCATTGGAGTAGTGGTTGAGTATGATTCGTTTTTGAGCAGTGAGCAGTGCCCAGCAAAACTAAATTTCACAACTTCTGGTCAGAGTTTGACTTTTTAAATTACAACAGCAAAGGGGAGCAATTTGCTTTTTTTGCACACACAGCAAATGTCATTATGACATCAGTCATTCAGAATTTACAACACTACCCAGAATATTTTACACTTGCTCACATCAATGAAGATGCATAAAGATAATTTAATATGCTGAGAAAACTTTAACCAGATTGTCAGGAGAGATCAAACAACAGCACCATCCTGTCTTCATTAAGTGCTATTACCATCACCCACCACCACCACTATTGTAATGTTTATAGCAGCAAAGACTGTATCTTAGACAATCATCCAGTGTTCAATAGATTTTAAAGACAGAAATTTTGTGTCATTTTTATTTATTTAATGTCTATCCAGTTGTGATTAAGTGAGTGTTGGCACATGTTTGTGTTTGTATTTGGTGATAGTATTAGCTGATACTAAATCCAGCAGTTATTTGGGGGGTATGTGTAAGTGTATTAAATGCTTCAAAGAAAAATATACTTTATTGTCATTTGTTATCAGATTTGAATTTCCAGTTATTTCTATTAGCTTATATGAAAATATAGCTTTACTCTATTGGACACCATTGCTTTTTGGGGTCTGTTATGTATATTTAATTTGTATTGTGTGTTGGGTTTCGTCCATGACTATATCCTGTGCATATTTAATTTGTATTGTGTAATTGACCTTTGTCCTTGATTGAGAGTATGAGTTGGGCCTACCTGACTAATGTCTTTTTTATTTTAAAAAAAACATATTACATAGCTAATTCTTATATATGATTTAGATTGTATTTAAAGATCATTATTATTTGGAGGTAAACATGTTTATCTGAGTCTGAATTCAGGACATTGGTATTCACCTGGGGAACACATGGTCTGCCTTCCCTTTCTTAATTAGCTTGCTAAAATTTAAGTAAACAGACCTGACCTTGTTAATGAATTTGATGGTAAATTCCATTAAGATGACAGTATTTTTAGAAAATGATTATGGTGGCGTAGGTCAGATAGAGAGGTATATAAAGTTGTTTGAGAATTACTCCTTCCATATCTTAATATCTGTCTTAGTGGAATCAGTTTTAGTTGCATTTCAGTTAATATTTGAGAGGATTTATTAATTTAAATTATTATTCACTGGAATTATAAAGTGCTCACAATTAAATTTGGACTAAATCATTATGTTGGGATATTGTTAATTCATTTAGAGACATTTTAGATTATATCATTGTGATACATCAAGACTAAACACATCAACACTGTTGGTACATCAGCACTTTCAGAAATGGAATTCATCAGGAATGTCACTGGAATTCATTCAGAATACTCTATATGTTTGGACTGGTGATAGAACTATTAGGACTATATGGAATTTAATTCATAAGACTGTGCTTGGTTTATATAGGTTTTCACTTTATTTTCTAGTGAAATAAATTGTTGTTGAATTTTAGAAAACTTGCTGTATTTTGCTCTTTTCTGTTATTAGTTTAAGACCATATGGTCATAACAGGTCATGTGCATTGACATACTCTTTGAGTCTTTTAGTCTCCAAAGCCTCCCCCCCCCCAAATATGGCTGGTATGTCAAAAAACTTTTGACCTGGTTGCAATGTCTAAACATTTCCAAAATGCAGGTATTTTATCACTGTGTAAGCAAATATATGACTGACAAGGAATAATACTTTAATGTTTTTATTTACAGCCAGAAAAACAGAATTTAATGGCTACACAAAATCTCTGTTTGGATATCCTAATGGAGAGGGGCACAGCATGCCACTTCCAAGCTATAATCCTCTCAATGACCCCCACTTAGTTGAGTATTTTTGGAGACGATTTGGATACATTCAGAGAGCCCACAGTGTGAGTATTACTAATATGTAATGTTAGAAGACTATTCTTTGACGATGTTTGGTAGAGTATGTGTGATAAGTTTGAGCCTGAGGGTTCATACTCTAGTACTTGCTACATTTTATTGATATTCTTACATGATGAAATACCAAGCACATAAATTAAATACCAAATGCCCACAAAAAGAAGTATTTTAAACACAAAAGATCTGTACTCCATCAGCAAATGAAATTCAGATGTTTGGGTATGGCTTACATTACAGAATTGCTCATGATAAGCCAGTCAAGTTGGCTTGACAATGTAATTAACCTTTTCTTTTTCAAAAATTTTATGTTTTATTTTTTTTTCTTCTTTTCAAATGTCATTTTGTCATTTTGAACTTAATTATTTATCCTTTTTTGTGTGAGGTAAACATTAAACTCTCTTTTCTTTATATCCATCATGCTCCAATTACAGTAGCAGAGGATGTTTATTTTCATTTTAGCTACTGTCTTTCTGCCCTTCACATTCATCCACAAACCATCTATCATGAAATTATTTTAGTGTAACTATACAGAACAACAACATCACATTTCATATATATATATATATATATATATATATATATATATATATATATATATATATATATATATATATATATTTATATAGTTTATTTATTCATGTTCATGATGAATAACTCTTTTTTCACATTTTCACACTTCCCAGATAAATATGATGCAGATATGACTTTTTCTCTCACTCTTTGCACCCATCTTGTCTTTACAGCACAAACAATCCGTAAGTAATTCACACAAAGTTCTGAAATCGTAATGTACATTTAAAAAAGTCTTCAGTTATTTTTACCTTTCCACATAGCTGCCATAATAAAAATATCACCAATTTCATGCAAACTCCATACATTCTCAAGTGGGAGGACATTCTCAATGTATTATTTGTGCCTGCTCTCCTTCTTTTTAGGAAGATGATTGTCCAACCCATGTTGATAGGACACTGAATCCTTAACTTTGGTTATCACAGATACAGGACCTCAGAATTTTGAAAATATTTGGCAGACGATTAAATCTTAGCTTGTAAAGAGATTTTCAGGACAAGGCATGAAAGCAGAGCTTAAAAATGATATTAGGGTTGAAAAAAGATCAGTTTGGAACAGTCAATTCAGCTGATTGTCACAAATGTGATTAAAAAGTAAGGTGGTAAGGTAAACAAACACCACTGCACAGATTATAGACCAACCATTTAATTTTCTGGTGGGAGTCTGGGATTTTCTTTAAACCAGTTGTTTGTTTTTTTTTCATTTACCTCAGGTTATTTTTCTCAGCTAATATAATGGATATTATTGCTTCATTTTTTGTGCAAAAATCAGCCGGAAAAAATTCAAGCTGTTTGGGGACAGGAAGTTTATTTTCCAAAAATTCCCAAATCGTCCTTCTCCCCACCCTTGGAGAAATTAAATGGTTGCCCTCTTACATAATTGAAATGATGTTGTGTACTTAAACACATATGTGAGAGAGCCCATTGAGATAAATTACTAAGGTATAAAGTATATGAAGAGGAAAAAACCCATTCATTTGAAGTTAGGGAAGTCTAAGAACTGTCTTCTGTAGAAGCAAAAGTTATTATTCTTTGATGCCTTTTATGATAATGTTGAAGTCGTCTTTATTAAAGATTATTGGCTAGTTGATGATCAGTGACAGTGTTCCTTTGAAGTAGATTTCACTCTATATATAACATGCAAGACATGTTTGGTTTGGAAGTGTTATTCATTTTAAGGCAAAATGTTAAAATATGCAGCTGTTATTCAGCAAAGATTGAGCCAGTGGCAAAATGACCAAAGCATAACAAAGCCAAAATTCATATCTCCTGGTTGACAGATTTGGATTTAGTGAAAGGCAGTGGCATTGGGGAGCATTTTTTTGTGTGCACAAACTGCAAATGCCATGTCAGTATTAGTCATTCTGGAGTGTACATCATCTATAGACATAATAACTCCACTCAGCATCAAGAAAAGCACAAATACAAAGCTTAATCTTAAAAGTTTCCAACATGCTTAAACATGCTAACTAGTGTTGCCATTGCATGTTTGATACTCCCTCATGGCAATGCTGATACAGAAAGATCATTTTCTGTGTCAAGAAAAATTTAACAGGATCTTTGGGGAAGTTTGACTTTGGGGAAGTTTGATTGATGGTATCATCTAATCTCTGATGAATGCAAAGATGAATTCAAAAGACACTTGCTTAACCTTCAAACCCCTCAGTGAACTTACGAGTGCATGAAACACTGCATCTAGTTTAGGCTGTATTTCCTATCCAGTGTATTATAAAAACAGAAACTTTGTGTATTTTTTATTTAAAACCTTTGTGGTTGTTAATGCACATATGTCTGTATGTTGTGATATTTGAAAGTGTTAAACTGTTTTTTGTTTGAAAGTGTATTAAATGTTTCAAGAAACCATGTTTTCTTTTCATTTATTCAAATTCGAACTTCCAGTTTTTTTATAGGTTTATATGAGCAGGTAAGTTATTTATAATTTTATGATGTTGCATTCTTTGGGTTGTACATATTGTCCCCCTGTGGGACCAAACCCGCCCCCCTTTTTTGAGTCTCAAAATAAAGCCAACACTGCATAGGATATTGACAGATATGTATTTATGAACCATGATCTTAATTTCACTTACTTATTATATGCAGGACACCTGACCACAAAGGTTTCCTTTGTAGATTGATTTCACTGTGTTAATTTCTTTCTTTCTTTAACTCTTAGGCAAAACAGGTCAGAAGTGATGAAGACTCGAGTAAATCATTGAAAACAGTGTTGTACAAGATCTTTGTCACAACCACAGACAGGAAGGATGCAGGGACTGGTGCTAAGGTAATTAAAGCTAAATGTTCTATTTTAAAAAAAAACACATTTCTAAAACTTTAGCTTTGGCTAATAATCTAAGAGTTGTAATTTTGTTCTGGAAAAGTATAATCTTATCTTTTTATGCAAATTTGATTATTAGACTGTCATTATAAACAATTTAGGATGAGTTGGTATTGTAATACCTAACTCAGCAAACCAAAATACTTGGCACTATTAAGAACTACATTTCTTTTTCAATAATAATGATAATGTAAAAACATGAAACAAAGTCAGAAAAACATAAGGCAGTTCGCTATGTTGTAGTACCTTAATGGTATTGTGAATGGAGTTTTGCATGCACAAACATTGTCCAATTAATGTGCGAAGATTATTTGATGTTAAACATTGAGATGTGAGATGATGTTTGACCTATGAGACTTTGGCATATTTGATCATGTCATTTTTATCTGTCACTGAAAACATCTACCACATGTGAATTACTTTTTCCATTCTTGAATGTATGCCACCCACCCACCATTGTTTAGATCACCATCTGCATCTCTTATAAATGTGTACTCTGTGTTTTATACTAAATGTGAGTATAAAACCATGCTCTGGTCCTCATAATGTCATGCTGTTGTCATGAGTATTAATGAATTTGTCAAGGAATTCATCTAAAGACATAAACAGTAAGTGGAAAGAAGTTTGCATGCTGGCAGTTATTGTGCCATATTCATTTCCATGTTGGACCATGCATGTGTCATGCTGGAATTTCACATGAATGGTTTAGGAAATGAGTTATCTTATCTCCCATGATTTTGTAATATCAAAGCCAGAAACATGATGTTAGTCCATAAATTAGTGACTTCAACCATCGGGTGGAGTTTTGTTACTGAAACAGCGGAAATGCAGGATAGTGATGGAATCAATGTGTCCAGCAGAAGAATCACATCTCTCTTGTCAGACTTTTGTTGAACAATAAGTTAGAACTAATGTTACTGTTCATTATTGTAAGTTCTTGGTTATGTAGAACTTGTTATTTTACTTTAATGTGCAAAATAGTATGAATTTGATAGGGTCTAGTTCTAGCTGTATTACGATTCATTGCATCATCAGTCTGTTGTACTCTCACTCGATTCGCACTGAAATTCACTTCTCCATTTTGTTCAGTTCTACTTAATCATAGGTATGAGTATATAAATAAGATTAAAAGTAAAAATGCACACCACGGACATTGAGAGGACAACTTAATTCTGTCTAAATTTTGTGTTCAGAGGGATTTTTCCATGCACTTTGAACAGTTGACTTGGTTACTGCCATCGCTAACCCTGAGAAGGACAAACATTGATCAGCTAACTAAGGTCATGTGACTTGAATAGGAGTCTATAAATATGAATGCAGACTGTGCACTGGCACATAGTTGTCAGAGCGGCAAAGTATGAACATCTAAGTAGAAAAGAATTTTGGCCTTGTATTCTAAAGCCATCAATTATATATTTTTACATAACCAGTACTAACTTTGGCACTTTAAAATCCCAAAACTGAATCAAATTGTTATGAGAAATTTTAGATAGATTTATTACATCATTGCTATTGAATTTAAATGCTTTATAATTATTATATAATTCTTTATAAAGCCTTCTGCTATCTCCCACCACACTGCTGAAGTACACTTAAAATAAGTACTATAAAAAATTTCATTGAGATCACACTACAGTAATACCTCGTGTATTCGCGTTTCTGGATTCACGAATTCACGGATTCGAGAAATTTTCATTTGTACCCTCTATGTGCATGTTTTCTTTATTTTATTGAATTTACCTTCGTTATATGACTTCTGTGACATATTAAGTTTACCTAGTTTACCTTCCTGACAATGACAAAGAAAACGTTAGTAGTTAAGTTTACAGTCCCATTCGTTACTTGGTTTTACCTTACTGTGAGTGCAAAAGAAAATGGCAGCCAATGAATTAGTATAGGGGTAATATTAGTATACATGTACCATACTGTAAATGCGCTAGTGTGGCAGATACCCATTAAACGATACTGTACTCTATTTTTATATTTTTACGTCAACCATTTATTTCTCTTTTTAAGGGTAATGTATTAAGCTAACTTTTAAATGAAATTAAAGTGCTTTGGGAGCATGATTTGGGTCATATTTAGGGTTTAAACCCTAGAAATAAGCATTTATTAGCATTTTTAGTGACTCGTACCAAACATTCGCGATTCCTCCTGATCCGCGACTGGTTCTGGAACCTAACCTCGCGAATGTTCGAGGTATTACTGTACTATGTCAGAATGTGTTACAGTCAATCTAATAAATTTTGCTGTTAATACACACTTGAACTTAATATGATTAATTTCACCATAATATGGTGTATTATAACATTGTCTTTTGGCATTTAGACAAACAAGTCTGCTCTATATTATCAGAAATTTAGTGTTGTGACAGACGCTGTGTTTATGTAAAGTCATTATGCGAGATTGAAAAGCATGTTCTATCTCTTTGTTTGTATTTATAAAAATCATTTTTAAGTCCTGAACTATGGTCTTTTTGATATTTAATACATGGGGTGTTACAGTATTGTTTGTTGAAGATTAATAAAAGTAAATCAAAAAGGAAAAGTTGGGTTAATGTGAAATATTTTATATGGAGGATCTTTTATGTGATATGTATGATCCTTTCATATGAAATTTATAAATTAATCCATACAATTTTTATAGTTTGTGAGTATTGTCTGTCACGAATTTAAGATCAAATTGATAATGCTAAGAAAAGTAATTTACTCTGTGTAATGTAACAATATAAAATAGCAATAAAGTAATGGAAATAACTTCAAAGCAAATTGGGAAATGCAGATTCAATTCTTTGCCTTTTTATGATCTTGATATAGTTTTCAAATGATATTACACATATCTAATGTGAAGAAAGATATGGAATGAATCCATGAAATATAAGTTGATCTTGTCATGTGAAATTGAATATCTGATGTTAACAAGCATAGTGAATGAATCCATGAAACATCATTTGATTTTGGCAAGTGATATTACACATGACTGATGTTAACAAACGTATGGAATGAATCCATGAAACTTCATTTGATTTGATCACTTATGGCTGATGTAAAACTATATGAAATGAGTTTATGAGCCAAGGTTTTTTTTGTATGTCAGGTGATAAACTGGATTCTTTTTATAAATCACAGGTTTATATCACATTGAAAGGAATGAAGGGGAAAATGAACAGAATGCGGCTGACCAAGAAAGCAGGATCTGTCAAATCTAATAAAAAAGTGTCTTACAGATTTTCCAAAGGAACAACAAACATGTTCAAGCTCAGGGGCCCAGATATTGGCAATATTAAGTCAATAATCATTGAGGTAAGTTAGGAGTTAAAACCTGGGAGCTTTGTATTTACATCAAAATAATTTTGTCCCACTTGCATTCTCAAATGGCAAGCTATAGTTATGTTTTCCATTGATGGCAGTGTCTGCATAAAGATTCTGTGGTAATGTTTCATGTGAAAGTGCACATTGAGAATATTGGGACTACATCATAGCATTGAATGCAGTATTATATATGTTACATGTAGAAAAATTATGATATGGGATACTAACGTAAATAGCACAGTAATTGTATGATAAATTGCACTTTCCTTAAGTGTAAATATGTAGTTGTCCTTTGTAAAGGACAAAAGTTAAAAAAAAAGGACAGAATTTTTGGTCCCTTGGTTTTTCACATACACTGGTTTCACTGTATTGACTTCACATCTATAAATTTTTATTCTGAATTTAGCACATTGTAGTTATAAACTTTTTATTTTTTTTGGCAGCATGATGGTATAAGAAAGGAAGATGCTTGGCACTTGCAGGAGATTGAGGTGGTCAACACAAAGAGGGACAAAAGGCAGTTGTTCATCTGTAATCAGTGGCTGTCCCTTCATCATGGTGATGGACTCAGTAAACGAGAACTCTTCCCAAACCTGTCTTCAAAAACAGGTGAATATAAATTATGATGTACTTTATTGGAAATTGAATGCCCTGCCCACCAACTAGGATGCCTATTTCTTTAAAATTAGCAAATTTACCAAATTTGCCCAACAATTGATAGTGCTTATGAAAAATGCATTTATGATATATTCATTGCAACCATAATATCTTGCATTTAGACTAGAAAGTCATCATTATTTTATTTGTCCTTAAGATATTACACACAGAGACTGCAAAACCATGTTGTACAGTTCAGTGTTATCACTACCCACCTCAGAATCTTTGAGGCAACTTAGCAGTTTCCTGAAGGACCAAGGCATAGTGAAATAACTGAACCCTAGGTTTATTTTCCTTTGTTCCCTGATGAGAATTTCAATTCTTTGTGTAAGCACATTTTCTTTTCTTTTTTTAAATTAATGGTTAAGAGTCTTTAAAAGGTATGCATTTAGAAATGTGACAATGGTGATATTTCTTGCCAATCAAATTAACAAGGAATATAATTATGATAATGACTATGCCTTCATTCTCTTGAATCTACATTTTAATTACTTAAGAAAATTTGGTGTATTGTCATAAATTTTTATGAAGCAAACAACCTACATGGGAGCAGGATGGCTGATGTCCCAATACTGAGCAATTTTTCACAGAATCGTATGTTAATGTTTGCATAGCAGTGTATTGCCTGACAATTCAGCAGTAGCAAGTGTGCATGCATAGATTTTATTAATTGACTTATTGTAAATCAATATATTTTAGCAATATTAAAGAGTTTTAGCTCATCTGGCCAGTAAGACCAGATGAGTTTATGGTTTGGACCTGCATGCATTGTCCACCATTATTTGACCATTGTCCATCATGTGTTTTCCATCAACATTACTTCAACTTTTGAGTAAAAAAACATGTGGGCAAATTTTTTCTCAAACTTGGTAGAATGTTCCTTGAGAACTTACTTTTACAAAAGGTTTTTGGGGTGGCTCTGCAGTGGTGTGGCTTCCTTAGAAACCAAAGTAGAGAACCTATTTTGAGCTTCCTGTTCAGAACACCTCAGCCAGATTTATGTTGTCATTTTTGTTGTTGTTTTGGGTATGGCATCATTTTTAGCACATGATAGGCTATTTCATGGTGGCCAGTATAACTAGTGGAGGAAGAACCTGGGAAAATCCTGGTAAGAACCACAAACTAACAGGAAGCTACTGGCAAGCTTTCTTACATACCCACATTGGCCAAGCCCAAGACTCGAACCCATGTTGACAGAGTTAAAATGTCAGTGATCCATAAAGGTGAGTGCTTTAGGCCACTCTGCCACCTGGGGCCTCTAGCCAGTTTTAATCAGACTTGGTAGGATCATTTCTTAGTACATACTCTATCAAGTTTTTGTTTGAGGGGACTCCCCAAGCAGTGGTGTATTATCCTTTGCAAGCAGTTGGAAAACCTATTTTCGACTTACCCTCTAAAATGGTCAAAGCAGTTTCAAATTAATTTAGTGGGAGTGTTTTTCAGGACAGGCTTTAACAAAGTTATTTCTGGGTGGCTTCCCTAGCAGTGGTGTGGCTTCCATAGAACTATATACAAAACCTATTTTTAACTTCTTCCTCAGAACAGCTACCCAATTTGAATAAAAACTATGTAGGATTCTTTCTTAGGACTTGATTTATAAAAATTTTGTCCATGGTGATTCCACTAGCAATGACATGCTTTAAATAGCAGCCAGCTGGATAATCTATTGTCAACTTCTGCCCCCAAATGGCTGTGCCAGTTTGAATCAAACTTGGTTAAGACATACTCTGTCAAGCATGCTGTATCAAAATTATGTCCTGGGTGGCTTCCATAGCAGTATTGGGACTTCAGTGGTAACCAGGTTGAAGAACTTTGCAATTTCTTCTCTAGAATGGCAAAGACAATTTCAGTCAAACTTTGAAGGAGTGTGTTTTTAGGATATGTTCAAAATTTTGTCAGGAGTTGCTCCCCTAGCAATGGTAAGGTTCATACAATAATGATTTTCAGGTTCTTCTCATGAATAGCTGAGCCAGTTTTAATCAAACTTGATAGTTGGTTACTATCTTCATTGTTAATGTTGTTGAAGTGCCCAGTGTAAACAAATTGTTTTAGTGATGGCAGATTACAAGTTAGCTGAAAAGAAAAATACCTTTATTAGCACAAGATGTTTAGGTAAATGAGTATTAATTCACAAATAAAAAGATCCCTAGCAATGGTGTGGCTTCCTTAGTAGCTGGGTGGAAAACCATTTTTTGACTTTTTCTGAACGGCTGAGCAAATTTTTTTCAAACTAGGTAAGACTTTGTTGGTCTCCATTAGCAAAGGTGGGACTTGGACACGATCTTGCATACTTATTTTTGGGGTGAATCTCCTAGCAACAATCTGGGTTCCATAGCAACCATTTGGAAAACCTATTTTAACTTCTAGAAAGGCTGAGTTACTTTAGATGGTCAAATAGGGTAGGAGTGTTTCTTATGACATGGTCAATCTAAATTGTGTCTGATTTGACTCTCACCATGGTGTGACTTCAATACTAAAAATATAGAAAACCTGTTTTCAACTTCTTTCTCAGAATGCCCTTGGCAAACTTGGTATGAATGTTTCTTAGGACATGTATATCAAAGTTATGTCCAGCAATGCAGCAGAGATGCCAACATTTCCAATTTCATTGGAGTTTCTCCAATTTTCTTGGTGTATTGACTGCATCGTTTTCTGCAATTTCTTAAAAGGTAAATTTCGTAAAAATGTTTAGTTCTAAGACAAAGCTCAGCAATGAAAGAAATTGTTTGAACACCAGTTTTTGCTCTACTTCAGTTTCCAGTAAATGAAATCCATACTGTTTATCATGTGTTAGCTGATTCATCAGAATTGGATGGGTTCCAGTTAACCTCAATTTAGGACAAAAAAACACTGCCTATAAAGAAAGCAATTAGCATTCATTCCCACCAAGTTTTATAATCAGCAATCTTGCCACAGGACATATATCAAAACCTTTATTTAGCATTTATATATTCTTAACTTTCTGCTGATTCTTCATATATCCATCACTCCCTTATTTTCAATGATAGACTGTTAAAGTCTGTCATTTTGTTGTAAATGTTTGCAGTTAGTCTCACGTTTTCTTGCATAGAAATGATAATGTGAATATTTACTATTTGATGCAAATAGAGAATAAATATTTATATTTTAAGTCATCAGTTATATATTGATCAGAATATTTGTGCATATAAATGACTCCCTGCCTTTCAAGCACTAAGCTAATCACAGACATAGTTAACTCCAGTATGTACAGTTTGCCAACACTAGGAAGTCAATAGTTGCTTTGATCGATTTCGCCAAGTTTAAGGTGACTAGGTGATTAGATGATAATTGTTAATTATGTGACTCATGAGGTTCTTTGACAGGTGTGTTTAGGATTAAAAGGATATGATTTGGCACTTGGTTTTCTTTAAACAAAAAAGATTAATCTGCCAAAAATCTAGAACCCCCAAGGAGAGTTTATCATTTATTGTTTATGTGATAGTTATGGGTGACTGATAAGTACTTGGCAGATACTTAAATCGATAAAAAGTGTTTTCAGATCCTTCTCAAAAGTAGATTTGTTAGAGATTGTTTAATACTTGACACTGATTTCAAGTTTCATAGTGACAAGGTGATAATTGTTAAGTAAACAATAGAATAAGTGTTCACAAATCTTTCCTTTGTCAGTATAAATAAATCATTAGAAAAGTTTAGCTGTCGTTATTGTTGAACAGATGAGTCTGTTAGTGTATCTAGGCAAAGAAAAGGAATTGTGATGTATTATCCACAAACGACTCTAATTAACCTAGTTTCAAAGTAAAAAAGTTGGTTAATTTTTTTGATCAAGGTCTTTAACTTAAACATCTCTGTTTCTTTCTGAAAAATCTAGCTATTTACAAAACCCTTTTATATGTGTTCATTTCTACACGTACTATTGGCATATCTTGTATGATAACTTTAATTATCAGTATATGGTTTTAAGGTGCAAACAAAGGTAAAAAGAGAACAAAAGTTCTTAACATGTTAACCCCTGGTGATGAGTTTACATGGCAGGAGGTAGTAGCCTACTGCCGAGCTCTGTAGCATCAGGGTCATGTATGATATACTAAAGTGGGTGGTATTATAGAAAGTAGACAGATGTAGCTCTACAATAATACCAAATAATCTGGAAGTTCTAGTTGCACTACAAAATCCAGAGGGAAAAACCTCATTTTTTGGACCCAATTTTTTTTCCACCCAAAATTCGCCCGTGGTCGGAATCCGATTTTGTGTCCAGATTTTAGACTTTTTTGGTCTCAGATCTAAGGCAGACTGGTATGAACTGCAAACAGACAGATGAACCTTTGCAGAAAGTAGGATAAGATGGGCATTTGGAATAAAGAGTGGTCTCGATACGAAAATAATGGGCCTGTTAAGCAAAATAAAATAAAATACTCCAACTTTTACCCTTCTGCTCATGCACAAGCCAAATGGCCAATGAAAAACAATATTTCTAACACAACTAGGCATTATGTTATTGGAAAATCACCTGGAAGTTGATTTATTAGGATTTATTCAGAAATAGCTTTCAGAATGTGTTTCCTACTCGAATTTCAGGCGAAAACGACAAAAACCTCGTGGGGTTAATGTGTTAAGTTGTAATTTCCTTAAAATATATCATATTTTATTTTACCTATTGTTTTAACTTTAATTTTGATATTATGTTATCATATTTTGCAGCAAGCTCAAATTTCCCAAAGGCAAGTTCAAATTTCCAGTCAGCTTGCTCAGGTCAAGATGTCTTTTATAAAATTTATAAAGATCTGAACATGCCTTGAGAGACCAATCATTCCAACAATAAAGGTTGGCCTCCGAAGAGGAAATTACATGCAAAATGTGGTCTTTCATGGCAGATGGTTTTCCTGAACAGTGTTCTTCTTTAAAGCTCATTTTTGCTGTTTCATTTTCCTTACAAAATTCAAAAACAGTTTGTTATTGATAAGTTTTTGTAATTTGTGTACTGGTTATGTTGAGTTACTACATGCAAAGTTCCAATACCCTGCCAAAATTCCTTTATTTTATTCCAGACTATGAAATTGTCACAGTGACAGGAGACAAGCAGGGAGCAGGAACAGATGCCAATGTTTATATTACAATATTTGGCAGAAGTGGAGCTACAAAAAGAATTCCATTGACAAAAGATAAAAGCAAAAGTTTATTTGAACGTGGAAAAAGTGACTTGTTCAAAGTGCATTCAAACTGTGTTGGACCAATGAAAAAGGTTCTGATTGAGCATGACAATACAGGGATGGCCCCAGGATGGTTCTTGGATAGGGTAGGTGTTTTTGAATCCCAATCCATGTGATGGTTGTATCCTTAGATTTGGTCCTCTCCTTCCATCTGTTATGAAAACTTCATTTGCAAGATTGCACAGAAAGCACTACATATTAGTACAAATTAAACTTTGCTAGCCAGAAGTGGAAAAATTCCCCAAAAGCTTGGTTGCCCACTGGGCAAAGGTATAAAAATACCATGTATAAAAATAATTTTTGTTCATTTGTATTTTGTTTTGTGTAACAGAGTTATCCAGTTACCCAAAATTTCAATAGTTCCAATTATGCTGTATTTCAGCTTTTCAGATGTCACTTGCATTACAGAAAGATTTAAAAGAATTATTTTATGCAGAAAAACATGGTTTCAACTTCAGATAATACTGTCATCAAAATATCTTCTTCTATTTTGTCTTTCTTAATTGGAATTTTATCATATTGAAAGAAGAGGTCAAAAGATAACATATATTAATAAAGAGAGTCAGTTATATAAAATGTAGAGTTGATTTAGCCATGCAAAATTTTGTAAAGAAATTAAAACAAATCTTGATTAATACCATTTACCAATTACTTTCATTGTAAAACTAATACAGCGTCCCCACTTGCAAAAGGCCACCCCTTCTGTGGCAAGAAAGTGTCTTTATAAGAGGGGTGGTCTTTCCAGAGGAGGATCACACAGATTTTAGTAATAATTACATATAAAGTTAGAAAGGTATAACTAATTTTAAATATATATTTTGACAACACTTATATTTTTTAATGTTATTCAGGATAATCATTTTTAATTGTCAATCACTGTCCAAAACCACTTGAAAATTCTGTCAATAAAATAAGCATACAAACATCTGGTTATAATTACAATTGTCTGTTCATTCCATTTTTCCATTGCTGCAGGATGTATAACTGATGAATGAATCATTGTGATACCAAATTTCTCAACAGAGGAGACTGTCTGACATTTTGCACTTATACCAACAAATTATTCCTTCATATTCAACTATAGAAAATGTTTTGTGTTTACAAAGAAGTAAGCCTGATTGTAAAGGTTCTCGTATACTACCTTAGGTTGGGGTGGGGTGTTCCCAGTATTATCTTAAATTATTACAGAAGACCCACCCTGGCTCGTTTTTGTTAGAAATTGAAGTAGTGATAGAGATGCAAAGCTCCGAGCCCCCAGTCAGCGATGCCGACAGTTAAATTACTGAATACACAAAAGGTGAAATTCAAATAAACAACAAATTTAATGCCATTCAATTACAGATAGTCCTTCCTCAAATGAAATTCAATATTCAAAACCCTATCACTTGTCTTTCACTCAACCAAGTGATGGCCTATTTCATCATCCTTCACCCTTCCACTTCCTTCACTTCCGTTCTCTCCTCTTCTTGTCTCCCAGAGACTCGGGACGAACTGTACCAGGGTATTTTCCCTTCTCTGTCTCCTACAGCTCCTCTGGTCCCTAAAAGCTTCCTTTCCAAAGCTCCTTTGTAATTCCCAGAATAACAATGTTTCCCGCCAATTTCGAATGACGTCGGGGTAGCTTATAACTTCCTTAAGTAATTCCCACAAGATGGTTTAGCGACTACTGACGTTCAGTTTCAAAACACTAGATTTAAACTTGCGATTCCAATGGTGGCCACGCCTTGCTCAATTCCAAGTGGATGTCGATTCACCCATGGTCTACATAATTAGCAGATATTGCCCCCTCCCTGGCAGTCTGTCAAGGGTGGATTTTCAACCCTCACTTGATGTTCCTTTGAGCCCAAACCGGCAATTCATGCCACTTACCTGTGAATCGCACACAGCAGAATAAGGTGCCAGCAACAAGTTCCTATGGCCATGTTATATACAGCTGGCTTCCCCTCTGTCTTTTTGATGTCGGCTTACACTCGCAACATTTATGAAGTGAATAATTAGCCTTAATGGGGTTGGGGTGGATTTTACTACTGTATGTGAATTCTCCATATGTTATTAGAGATGTTTCTTTTAAGATATTAGTGCTGCATGTTTAGCTGATTGGACCTAGGGCAGTGCAGGAGCATGTAGTTGTGGCAAATTAGTTGCTTTGTGGTTACATGAATTTTTACGTATAACTGCTCCCTATTTTCGATAATGCGCCACTTCATAGGCATGTTCTCAGACTTCCTGCAGTCCATGGAGTCAGATTGTACTGAATTACTAGTTAGGTAATCCCATATTTATTATGTATGTATGAAATCTCTGTCAATACGTTTTAGCTATTACCATGTTGATCATTATATTACACTTTGCTTGTCAAGGTTTGACATTTTACATTCAGCACCGTTTCTTGCACAAATTACATGCTTGTGTTACCTCATTTAATACCAGATGTGTTTCTCCATCATGTGCTTGCTTGATGTGAACATCACGACACGTGTAGTAAATATGAAGTTTCAGGTTGTTCGTGTTTCGCGGTAAACAAACTTTTCAACGATCGAGTCAAGCAGTGGTGTCACTCGGGTTGGTGTCACCCAGTGCGGTAGCTCATGGTGTCACCCCCATGGTCCTCCTTCCGTAAAAGACCATACGGAATCCTTAGTAATGTCATTTTGGTGTCACCCCCTCTGATGGTGTCACCCGGTGCAGTCCGCACCCCCCGCATCCCCCTAGCAACGCCACTGTTGTGCCTGCTAGTCATGTATTTAACTATGATCGGTTATCTGCTTATGAAATCCGACTAGACCGAGCAGTGTGTGCTCTGTAAAATTTGCAATTTTTCATTTTGGTGTCACCCCTCTGAGATGGTGTCACCCGGTGCGGTCCGCACCACCCTAGCGATGCCACTGGAGTCAAGTTCTTATGGACGCCGTTTTTGTTCGTTTGTGACACATGACCTTGATGGTTAGATATTACAGGTATGTGATTCACATACATTTACACTCAGATGAAATCACAGTGAACTTATTGCCGAAAGTAATATCTTAAATATACCATCTTTATATAAAAACTGTTAGATTTATTGAGTAATGTAATTTGTGTTGTGCATAGTAGCAACCTTCCCAGCAACTGCAATTCTTTTAGTATCATTATACCCTGTCATTGGTTTGCCACAGTTTATCCATTCGAGAACTGTTGTTTTGCTACTGAAAACTATATAGAAATATTAGGATACAGAGTTTTTGTCTCAGAGTTTTGTACAGAATAAGATATAAGATGTGAGAATATTTTATATGCTGGAATATATTGAACCTTGTTCATATGTGATTAATATTGCAAGATTTGCGATAGACTGAGGTTTGCCAGTTTGCCACATCTGATTCGTTGGCGGATTCGGTCTGCCAATTCTGATTGGTTCAGTACTGTCACGTGGTATAAAACCGAAGGTTATATATTGGAGTGGAAGACAGTACTTGTCAGATAACTGCAGAGCACGGTCAAATTCAAAACCAGAACTAACATCTGTGAAGTCCAGTACTCCTTTTAGGTAATGATATATATAAATTGCTAAATAATAATAATAGTATAGGAGTGACAAAGTAATAATAATACTCTGAATTATTTGGACATTAATTAGGTGAAAAGCTAGTAAAATAAGCAATACTTGGAACATTTGAACGTCCGTGTTTTTAACAATATGCAGAGGCAAGCATTTTGGAAAATTACATAGAAATGTTGAGTAAGTAAATTAATCTTCAGAATTATCGTGCAGTTATTTCCCACCACATTGGTAACCTGGGTTAAACGAATACAAAGCAAATCTTCAACTCTCGTCTGTCGGGATCACTCTATGATTTCCAATCGTTATTTAATTTATTTAACATTGAAACAGACTATTATGTGCTGAGACATTTTATTGAAAAGATCCTGGAACAAGACATCGGAAATTAATGTCAGTATCAAATTTTTACAATACAAGAGTGCAAGCAACGAGTGTTTCATGAGCATATTTGTCTTATTCCAATGAATATTGTGTACTGGTAACAGTTTTCCAGTTTGTTAGTTATGTTACTTTCATTAAACATTTTTGGTTGACTTTACTTTTGAGTGGAACTTCTTCAATTAACCCTCCCTAGCAGACAGGAATTAGAGGTCGCTTACAATATCAGTTTTACTTTATGGCAACCAGATGTCACGCTGACTTGAGCTGAACAATACTTTGCTTTTCAGTTGTTAGTTTTTGTCATCTTGATAATTGTCAGTGGCAATAATAGCCAGTAATTATCAAAGTGACTAACCCTAACATCTGAGGAACACACAGCACAAAGCATAATCAGATTACATACCCCTTTGTATGGATTAAAAACATCAGGTATTAAGCAAATCTATATTATGTATATTATTTTACAACTAATAGTTTTGTAAGGAACTTTAGTTAGTGATATTTTATTACTAAAACCCTATCATCGTACTTTGCAATATATGATAAGTGACATATAATGCGACCATTGATTTCTTGCATTTAGGAATTAACCCCCCACCCCCATGGCTAGCTTCACAAAGTACATCTCCATCAACCAGGAGTTCAGAAATTTATTTTTGCCACGCTTTACATGCTTTGCTTGTAGTGAATTGCTTCCTAAATCCCAAGAATGATCACTGAATGCTGTAGATTTTTTCTCAACAAGCAAACCAGGATCGCTATTCCCACCAATGAAACTTACACGAGTCATCACCTGGCATTAATGTACCATTTATATAAGCATTGATTACTATCATTAAACTAAAAGAAGGAATGAAGAAACTTATCACAGAGCATATGCACCCTCCCAAAAAAATAATTTGGAATAAATATGTTATTTTGTAAGCAGTATTATATGCATATATGAGTTGGCAATAAAGAAATAAAGTGCGATATAAAATGTGGGAAATAGTTATTACATGTATGGCGGCTTGAGACCACATTTGAACTGTTAACATAAATTCACACCCATTTTAGGCATTGTTAATTATAACAAAAAAGGGCATTGTTTATTTGTCAATCAATTTCTAGTGCTTTTGCTCACTGTAGAACAGGCATTTTTTTTAAGTATGTTGAAGAGGCTTGAGATAAACCTTTAGCTATTGTGCAGTTTGGGCACAGCTGACCAGAATATGAAATGGGGGCACATTGGGGGAGGGGGGAATCATGTACTCCACATGAAGAAACAGTGTGTCTTTTGAGAATTTAATGTGTATTGGACCCCAGAAATCTGTGAATATTTAATGAAAATGATGCTTACTGGTAAATATGCCTCAAAAAACTTCCCGATGGTAGGTCCCAATCTGCGTGTTTTCGGATTCAATCTCCCAAATTGGTTTTTGAAAAGATTTATTTTTTGCATGACAGTCTAGAATAACTGATCGGTATTAACCAAGTTTATTCAATGACTATTTGAATTCTTTGGAAATCTTTCTGTACATTTGAAACTTCAACACAGAATGGGCATTTTTCGTTGGAACGTATTTGGATTTCTTGGAATTGAAAGGACTTTTAGGAAATAGGAATTCATTCACCATGTTGTAAATTAATTTAATTCTTTCACTCTTGTATTTTGAGAAATAAATTAAATTTTCAATTATACAAAACTTGTAGTTTTAGTCCCTGGAGTCGTAACATGGGAATGATGGCAAAAGTAAAAGATCAATGAGCAAAATTACCATATATTACTTACCCCGCCTGGATTCCTGTTTGGTGACACACTCCTTCAAAATATCACAACCAGTTGTAAATGAATTGACGACTTGTGCCTTGATACATATATCACAGAACATCTGCTTTAACTTTATATCATAATCTCTTGAAGCATTACTGCAATCACTACATGTAGATGATGTTGGACTGTCAGGTATAACATCAGGTTCAGTGACTGTGTTTTCTGTTGAATTTGCACTAAACCCAAATGCTGTTAATTCTGTTAACTTACTCTTAGGATGACACGATGAACACACAGTGTCTGACTTAGTTTACCCATGATAAAGTTGCACTGTTGACAGTATATAATTCTTATTGAGATTTTTTCCATTTGCTTTGTATTCATACACAGCAATCAGTACTTCAAAGGTGATCAGGTTTCTCTGAAGTTTCAGCAAAACTGTTTATTGGTACATTTAAAAAACAAGAGAAGGATTAGCCATTGTTCAGTTAATTGTAGCTGGTTCTGTTCGCATCTTCAGAGGTCGGTCAATTGTAGGTATAGTCTAGTAGCATGACTGAGTGTATCACAGCATACAGTACTCAGGCCAGATGCAACATAAGCAGATTATAATGTAACAATGCACTATAAAGATGGGTTTGTCAATATGAATAAAGGATTTGTTTATGTAACAGATAGATTCCAGTGCATTGTGTGTCCAAGTTCACGGCTTCCTTTCATGGTCCCTTTGAATGTCTCCACTCCAAAATACATGATTATATGTACAAATTAAACAGCCAAATAGGTTGTCGCAAAAAAAAATCGGCAGATGGTATATTTTGTTTCCAATAAGGGAAAAAATCGCAATTTGTGACCCATAGATAAGAGAACTTACAAAGCTAAATATTCATTGGGCATGACATATCAAATGATCACATATTTGCTGTTTGGATCTGAAACTTGCAATTTAGTTGAGTTTGTATAATAAAAAAATGAATGCTGTAAACTGTGTTCATAAAGATGTAAGATTTTTTAAAAATTTAACATGGTCATTTGTTTCTCCTTTCCAATATCTTGGCAAAGTTATTTTAAATAAAATGGATTATTTTAGCTAATTCAATAAATTAATATAGAAAAGAAACTTGAATCTTCTCCTTGATTCTTTCTATCCACAAACAAAATTAAGAATAACAAGGTAAAACCTTTGAGAATCATTCACTGGTGATAGTTGTACCATCACAAATAATCCCATTTATCACTTTTCTTGGTTACCTTTGATTTTTATTCTTTTATAATAATGCTAAATAATCCCCAATGAAAGAGCATTGGCAATCTGATGATATTTTATATTGGTGACAGAACTATGCATAATGCCCTGAATTACTGGTATTGCAAGGTCTCATTGGGACTCCTATTTATAGGGCTGGCAACAACAACTTTTTCAGCAAAAGAGTCCTGAACTCCAGTTTTAAAAGTCCATTGAAAAACCTTGTGTTTCTTAGCACATGCTTTATAACAATATTTTCAGGGGTAGGTTCCCTAGCAATGGTGCAGCTTCCTTAGAAACCATTTGCAAAACCAATATACACCTTATTTAAAATGGCTGGTCCAGATAGAGACAGACATAAACAAATAACTTTGGTATAAGTGTTTATTGAGACATGCTTGAACAAAACTTGGTCTGAGGTGACCATCCTTGCAGTTATGTGGCTTGCATAGCAACCATATCGACAACCTATTTTAGTCGATAGTGGTTAGTAAAACGTATGAGTCACTTTCCCTATGGCATTACTATAACATTATTGTCAGCAGTCATGGTTTTGGCTAACATTTTTCATATTCATATATTTTCTGAACCTCTTGATATATTCTCATCATATTTGGCATGAATTGTTATGAAGCCAAGCCAGTTCATTCTATTACTTACTTGCTCACCCTTTGAATAGATTGAGGTCAAGGTCATAGAAAATATGTGTCTAGGTTTTGGTCAAAGAGCATAAGTGAGTGCAGTAAGAATAGCATGTGCCTTTTTGAAAGACATTTTCTAATAATGAGGAGTCTGTTTACACATTGGACTGCAGTGTTCTTCAGCATGCCGCATGATTAGGTACATTGTACATTGTTCTTCTATTTACTCTACAGGTCAAGATTTATATGGAAAGTTGATAATGATATCAAATATTAGAAATAAAAGAAACATGAAATAAACTTAGACATGGATTTTGCATGAGTCTTTTTTTTGTGTGTGTTGTCCTCCCTAACCCAACCACATAGGTCATTACTTCATTTTACTCCAGTCCTTAAAGTGCAAAGTACAGCCATGACACTTGTTTCCAAGTAGTTTTCTGTTGCTATATCCATATTGAGTTGCAGTAAAGAATTGAAAGGCACCTTTACAAGTAAAGTCAGCTTTCATTTCTGTAACAGATTAAACTAATAAAGAATATTATGGTTAGGGGACAGAAGTTCCTTAAGGTCACATCTATTTATCATGCAACCATGCATTGGCTTAGTCATCAGCATATAAAAGTCACACTTTGCAACTGTACAGTTTGCTTTAGTCAAAACATGTTGATTAAAAAAATAGATGAAATAATGCTCAGGATCATCTTAGTAGATATTTAACTTTATATGATGTAAAATCATATCACAGGGATGTGAATTAGCCATTTAATGTCTAAAAGCTTATAAAGAATAAAATATAATTATCTGACTAAGAAACAGCATAAATTGCTTGAATTTATTCATGATGCATTGCTATTAAGTATCTAGAGTTAAGCATAGACTCCTGTGTGTGATGGAAAAATTAAAATCTAAATTAAAATCTAGATTATTCAACTTTGTCATAATGTACCACTAATGACTCTCACTGCTTAAATTATGGTGTATTGATATAGATTAATTTTAACAAGGTTGTTTGAGTGCAAAAGAAAATTAAATCTTTATTTTAAGCTATGCAGACATTAGGTTTGTGTCGACATAAAAGAATTGCATTTTAAAAAAGTAAATAAGCACAAGACTTTGTTCCCATGATGATGTAAATTTAAAATCAACTACAGTAAAACCTCTTTTGAGAAATTTCTCCTTTTGCTGTTAAAAATGAATTGTCTTCCAAGACAGAAGCTGTCTCAATAATGGTTGTTAAATTATGTATCAAATTTGATCCATGCATTAAGAGTGTGATCATTCATGACGTGGTCTTCTATAAAGTGATCTTTAAAGTCAGATTTTAATGGAGCTACTTTCAAGAAAGCAGGTACTCAAAAATTAAAAGTCAGGTCAGTCTTGAAAGTATGTCTACCTTAAAAGTAAGTTATCCAATTTGTTCCATGCTTTCCTCATCGATTAATAAGAAAGTATGCCATTTTAGATACTTTTGAAAATCTGGCACATATTCTGCATGAGAGACATTTCATTATTTTTTTACTCCATCCACCATTTACTAACATTATTAATAATAGTTGTACCTCAAAAGATAGTTGTTCTTAAAAAGAAGCTGCAAAAGATTTCCCAGTTAATAAAATTCACTAATTTTCTTGCAGAATAATAAGGTATACATCAGTTATTTTTTTCTATCATTACCATAGTGTTTTCTTTTGTATAGATATTGAAACTTTGGTTAAATGAACACTAAATCATGTCAACCTTTATGAATGAGAATATATATGATATTAAATTATCTTGGGATTCAGAGTTTTACTTTTTGTTCTGACTCAATTTGAAGATTTGTTTCACAAAATTACAGATATTTCAGTAAGTTTGTCATATCCATGCTTCTCTATTTTTCTTTGTTTGTCAGTATTATAGTAAGTAATTGATGTGTTTCAAATCTGTCTTGCAGGTTGTTGTAACAGACCTGAAGCACCCCAAATGGAAATACTTTTTCCCTTGTGGCCAGTGGCTATCCAGAGATGAGGGTGATAGGGCCATTTCTCGGTATCTCCTAGGCAGTCGTGATCCATTTGCTGTCAGAAAGGGTTGAGTTGTTTTTTTAAATTCCATTTCAAATTTATTCCCGTCCCCCATCATTTATTTTGCTGATGGTAGGATATAAATATTACTTTTCAAGTCATGACAGTGTCAATGTCAGTGTTTGTGTTCTCTTTTAAAGTTTTGTGCTTAGTATTTTGAAAGTTGGATACAGTAAGGATACATAAAAAACACTGCATTCCAATAATCTTTGTGTTTCACCTTTTTTCCCTCTATCAGAAGCCTCTAGCCACAACTGCATTTTTTAAAAATTTGTTTTCACTTATTAAGCTTTGATGAGCGATTAATAGAATCCATTATATGAACTGGTGTGGGATAGGGAAATCCCATCAGAGGATCAGAATTTATAATCATGAACATGGTTCATTCCCATATATTTTGGGTGGGACTTCGTTATTGCACACCAAAACATGTTAGAGACCGCCCCGGTGGCGTGGTGGTTAGAGTGTCTGTCTTGGATGCAGGAGGTCGTGGGTTTGATTCCCAGCCAAGTCATACCAATGACTTACAAAATTGGTACTAACAGCTGCCTTGCTTGGCGTTCAGCATTAAGAGGTTAGTGTTAGGACTGGTCGGTCTGGTGTCAGGATAATGTGACTGGATGGGACATCATGCTACATGTCTGCGGCATGATGCCCAGTGCTAGACATGACTATAAACTGTCACACTGCAGACATTGTAGTGATGACTGAAAAATTGTTAAAGCTACATTAAAAATCCAAATCACACACACACACAAAACATGTTAGATTATTTTTTCTCACTTCTGGTCAAAAATCACTTTTGGAAAAAATGGCAGATCATTTTTGTCTTATAACTACATAAAGACATAAGTATTTTGTGAAAGGTTTGATATCATTAAAATAGCATTAAATGAATACTACAAAGAATTTGTTGTAATTAAGAATTATGTGTAAAAAATGGGCAGATTTGTCGAAACACTCGGAACTTCACTGAGTCTCATGACATAAAGATACTGATGTCTTCCTTAATGTCATCGAGCGCACTTATGGATCAGTTATAAGGTCTGATGCCAATGTGTTTGCCACAGGATCATGCATTTGGCAAAATGTTCATCCTTCTGGCTGATGGCTAATCCCTTTTTTAAATACTGTAACTAACTCATCTTGAGTGCAACAAAAGTCTAACCATGCAAATTAAACAAAATCTGTTCTTGCTCTTCTTCTTCTACTTTTTCTGTTTTTGCCTCTGGGTTGAACCATGCAGACATCTTAAATTTGCAAATCATGTCAGAAGTGAAATCTGAACATTGGTTTATGCTAAAACATCTTGCATGCCTACTTGTATGGAGTACCAATAAATATTGCCAATTCCAAATGATAAGTACAGTGTCTGTTTTTCTATTTCTAAAACTTTTTCTTTTTAACCAGAGAGTAGATACAAAATCAGTGTTTACACTGGCGATAAGAGAGGAGCTGGAACTGATGCCAACGTGTACATTATTCTGTTTGGAGAAAATGGGGATTCTGGTCAAAAGTACCTGGACGACTCCAAAAACAACTTTGAAAGGAAAAGGTTTGTAACCTTTTAATTTTGAGTTTGCTTAATTCTATAGCACAGACTTATAGCATTGTTTTGATTTTCTCCAAAGATTTTTCCAGGCTGGAGAGCATTTTGTGCACATTTTTCTATGAAGTCAAATTTTATCATTGATTTTGTGAGATATCATAAACACCGTTTGTAGAAGATCAAGACTTAGAATTTGTTTGTATAGTTTTGAAGTTTGTATGATTTCTCAGGGAAGGTACATCCTACATCAATGGAATGCAAATATTTATGATAAAATTATGTCTTCTCATGCAGTTGAGTAACAATATTTTACAGGGATCTTAGGTGGATCAGGTTATTATTTTCACAGTTAATTGATAATTTCTATAAGTAACCATTTTTTCCATTGGCCATAAGAGGTTATCTCATACAAAGTCAAATATAAGTTCATTATGTATTGAAAGATTAGCAGTGGAGTTTAGCACTTCATTCATTTGCAATAAATTGCTTGGATAACAAGATTTCATTTTATTGTGTTACTCATTTTAGTTGAATTCACTTAGTGGGAAGTGAGACATGGCAGTCAGTTTTCCAAAGGTGGCAAAGGCAGCAACATTTTGTCATGGTTTTGGTTGTAGTTTTCATTTGCCTGTGTTTGCTAAGGTGCCATAAAACACTACCACATGCATGCATACATACATTTCCTAAACTGTGATGGTTTTTCATCATACTTGGCATGAATGATTATGAAGCTAAGACAATTGATTCTATGACATGTTCACTCACTCATTTTGGAATCAAGTTCACAGTCACAGATAAGTTATGTCAAGGTTTTGGTTAAAGTTGTTTTCATTTGCTTATATTTAAATAATCCTTAGATGGATTTTCATTTTACTGGAATGTATCATTATGAGCTAAGATAATCCATCCAGTGACGTGCAAGTTTGTTCCTTTGACCTTGGGGTCAAGGCCATAGTCATAGAAAATTTGCATTAAGGGTTTGGTTTAAACAAATTTGCTTTGCTTATATTTAACAAACTTCTTCATGGAATTTCTTCATAGATGACATAACTATTATGATGCTAATACAGTTCATTCTGTAACATGCGCTGTCACCATTTGACCTTGGAATCAAGGACAGACATTTTACAGCAGTACTTTAATATTGAGTTTGACATGCATGTCCTGCCCTTTTTGCATGTTTCATTTTTTTTCTTCAGATGAAGTATAAACTCTAGCTTTTAAAAGTTCTTTTGTCATATACCATAAATTCATTCATTTTCTGGGATATAAATTTTCATGGATTTAGGGGGAAAATAACATTTCTTGGTTCTTAAATTTTTGGTCTTAGAGGAAGGGGTCTGATTGTTTTTGTAGAAGGATAGTTGTTCATTGGGTTTTAAATGCATTGTTTGATGCAACACTAAAATCCATGAAAAGTTGTATCTTCAAAAATAGTACATTCACAGTATCCAACAGGTTCCATGCCATGGTTATAGCTAATAAATATGAATTTGAGTTGATGCTTCTTTCATTTAACTTGCAAACCAATATGGTGCTTTCCAATGAAATTCCAATTACTTGCTTTCATTAGCGTTAATTAAGCAGTCTAATGACTGCACTCTGTGTTCTTTAATGGCCATTAGGAAAATGAAACTGGATGATAGCATTTTTCAGAGATAAAAAAATGATGGCAACATACATTTATGAGATTATACCAGAAATAGGTATACAACATTTTTGACAAAAAGTTGAATGTTTTTCTCAAAGCTCAACATGTTTGCATGATGCATATGCTATTTTAGCTTTTGAAGTTACCATACCTTATCAATTATGTTTCATTATTTTATTTTGAATAGGTATGTTTTATTAGATCATGCAGTACTGTGTCTTACATGCTAAATAAGCACATTAGCACATATTTTAACAAGATGGTTACAGTCTTTTAAAGTTCCAATAATTTGTTGACCATTTATGATATTTAATAGGAATGATACAAGGTATTATTCATGTGGTAGTTGTGATTTGCTATCTGCACTCTTGAAATGAATGTTATTTTAGTTGTCTTCCCTTCACTTTAGTCGGAATGTAGTTATGGATCCTTTGTGGACAGTGGAATTTAGGACATGATCTTCTGTTGTAGTACAAGTCACATGGGTCATGTATGCGCATTTACTCATTTTAAATTAAATATAAATTGTTCTTTTAAAATTCTCTTTAACCCAAGTGTATTTATTCCTGATTATTGAATGCTCTGCACCTTTACTGTCGCCAAACTTCCAGACAAAATTTATCTATCACTATGGACATTTACAATGGTAGTCATGTACTAAACTTGGGTCAAAATAAGAGCACTTAAAGTGGAATCATCACAATCAAGGGTAGGCCCCCTAGTATGAATTTGTTTATCAATATGCGTAGCTTTCAGTGTGACATCACAGTGCATGACATTCAATCCAGATTGTACTGGATCACACCTTTAGATTCATTTTGTCCAAAAATGTTTTCGTACTTTAACATTGATTTTGCCATATGCACCACTTGGGGCATCTAAATAATGACTGACCATCATGTATAGCCTATCATGTACTCAAAAGTGGTGTTAACCCACCCCCACCCTCCAAAACTCCAAATTAATTTCCTACATTTCTTCTGAAAAGTAGATGAAAGTAACAAAAATTCTATCACATATAAATGCTACTTTTTAAAATATTAAAATACATGTTCAGTAATAAAAGACTTATAAATTAAGTGGCAAGACTGTTACATTTTCACACAGTAAAAGACATGTTCAGTAATAAAAGGTTTATAAATTAAGTTGCAAGACTGTCAAATTTTCACACAGTAAAATACATGTTCATTAATAAAAGGCTTATAAATTTAGTGGTAAGACTTGGATGCATTTGGTCACCTAGGACATCTTACTTTTGTCTTGCATGATGTCAGTACTTTTTATTACACACAGGTACTATGAGAAACATCAAACTATCTTTGAAGTCATGATATAAAATGCATTATTGTACATATTACGTGATCATTATACATTTATTATACAAAGTGATATGACACAGAGTTTCTATCGGTAACATGAAACTTTATAGCTTTGAAGTCGTCTTATAAACTATTACTGTGCATATTAAGTGATCATTATATATTCATTATACACTGGGATACATAAAGCAGATAAAATGGCAGTCAAACATAGCTTCCATTCTTCACGATTTTGGGAACCATGATATTCAGTTAATTTAAAGCATTTTATCATCTTCCAGTTTGGACGAGTTTACAATCACTTGTCCATGTGTGGGCAGACTCCAGAAAATTAGGATAGGCCATGACAACTCAGGGTTCGGACCAGGATGGTTTTTAGATAAGGTATGTAACAAATATTAGTACAATAAAAACTTCCCCAAACTGGACACCATTGGAGCAGATATTTTGGTTGCTTTATAGAGGTTTCTGGTGTACAAGGGTTTGAATATAGTTGTTTTCACTGGCATCATAACTGATAACTAATGCTGTATCTAAGACTGTATTTCTGCAGATGTGCTGAAAAATGACAACCACCAATTTCTCCATTAATGTGGACACTTTGCATTCCATTTGTCTTCAATAGTTCAAGGCTTTCATAATGGTAATTTTTAGCAACCAAGACGAGTGGTCAGAAGTTGGTATAACCCTACAGGAGTGATGTCCCTTGATTAATCATCCACAGGTTCCTGATTATTTGTAGAAATAATATTTGCTGTTATAATAATTTAAAGATTATTTGAGGGAAAACAAAGCTAGTTGTAAAACTAAATTAAATGTTCAAGACAAATTACTGAAATAAATATTGACTGGAAATCACTTTTAATGTGGTATAGAGTGAAATCTTGTTAATCTGGATACATTCAGTTTCACTCTTTTTGTTGGGATAAGTGGGAATTACTAATTTATGATTAGCTTCAAAGAATAATAGAGGTGATTTGTATCTTGAAATTAACATATGGATATACCAAGATTTTCCAGTGTATAATACCAGGGCCATATGTGAATTTTCTCTTTATCAAACCATTCTATAACTATACTCTACTCCACATTATAATTGATTCCATTTGAAATACTTTTTCATCACCATGGTTTACAGTGCTACTAACAGATAATGTTCTGTGTGATTCATAACCTCTGACAGTCTGATGATACTAGAAATTCACTAAATGTTAAGTTTCAGAGTGCTGATCATTGATTGGTGAACCAGTCTATTGTCAGAGCTACTATTTCTCTTATGTGAGCCACTGTTTCTTGAGTGGACAGAGAATTTTGTTCATCATAACAGAAGATTGTTACAGTACTGTAAATCACAAAGTATTCACAAGAAGTTTCTTGAATTTAGTGAGAGAACTTGAGTTTTGATCGTACTTTTCATGGTGAAGACTTAGATACATAATACAAATTAATTGATCAATAAATTGTGATAAATTTTTGTTGCACATATGCTGCGTTTATTTGTTGAAAAATATATTAATGCTGCAAAAAATGTTATAATTTACAGTAACTGGGACAGATAAATATATGCATGGTTTTTCAAGGGATATTCAGAGTTCCTGTTCTATTGAAAATATTTCAAAATTATAAAGTTTTCAGTAATCTAGCATTTTTTCAAAGTGATCAGACTAGACCCCATTCCCAATCCTTCTATAGATTTGGGGTTAGAGATTGCCCATTCATGTTAAAGGGGGTGGAGATTGACCATCATTGCTTGGAAGTTCTTACAGGACACTCTGTAAGATCATACATTATTCTGTAAAATTTGAACATTTTCAGGAATGTATGAAGAAAATATTAAACTCAAAAGTGAAGCCATTAGCAAAAGGAACATCCTGGCAAATAGATTATTTTTTGAGAATATTATTTCCTTTTTGTTATATATGCAGTTTAACAGTATTCCATAAAAATGAAGCATACTTTATAAATTTGTATAAAAAGATAAGTACATATGATAAATTTAAACTCAGGAAATAATGCCTGAACAGACAGTAGAACAAAAAGAAAATTGCAGAACCTTTTAAGACTGGGAGTGCAAAATTGTGGCACTTTTAAAATAACCTGCTTCACATTACTTACAATGCAAAATATTTGCAAATGTACCTAGAGAGGTCCTTTAGCTTGTACAGTGTATCAACAATAGTCAAAATAGTAAGAGTATGTAATAATATCCAAGGAAGCCTTGATGAGCTTAATATGAATAAGAAGTGAATAAAATTATCTAAAATAAAATCTTTTTGAAGGCCAGGAAGAACTAACTGCAAGAGATTGTTCAAGTGCATGTGAGATGAAAGCTAGATTGCAAAGGATATTGCAGGTGCATTTAATCATCAAGAATATAGGTTTTGATGTAGAGTAGTTGGATGGGGGGAGGGTGAAAGGAAATATGCAGGTGGTCTTGAAATTTGATGATGTTTTAGATTGCCACTTAATTTATGTTAAAGTTTTAACATACCATGAGACTTTTTTTTGTATTTCACAAAATGGTAATTTGGAAACTGACAATGAATTTGATTTTCTGACTTAAAACTTTTTTGACAATGATTGTACATCAGATTCTCACATCTGGTATTTACTACACTTGACAGCTCTGACTTTGTTGTTTGATAGTCTCTGATATAGAAGAAGTTTGAGAACCTGGTATAAACTGATTACATTAGACAGGTTATCACTTTCCATGACACATATTGGATCAAACCTAAAACTGCTAGGTGCCAAATGCATGTTAGCACTCCACTATGCTGACCTGAAGTGAAAAATTATGAGTATCATGGCCATAGCTGGGCATACCAGATACTTGTGTAAAAAAGAGCTTACAACATTCCAGACATGTAGCAGACTTGAAACTTAGATGCTCAAGATCAGTGAACTTTAAACACTGAATTTTAATGTGGAACCAATTCTCATGGCATCAGCATTTTGGCTGCTACCAACCATGAAATTAAAGACCCAGCAAACAGTTATGTTCTTTGCAAACATAATAGGTTCCCTTTCCAATCTAAAAAATTAAGTACAAATGAAAATATTATTTTTTAAAAACCACAGTAAACTGAAATTATGTAGAAACTGAAATATAATTTTGCACAAAACCACAATAATTGAAATTAAGTATAAACAGAAATATCATTTTGAAAAAAAACCACAGTAAACTGATACCCATGAAAAAAATTCTGCCCTTATTGCCTTTTAAATACCTTTTTAAGTTGAAATAAATTCTGATACTGTGCAAGAACCCACACATGAAGTGCAAAATTGCAGGCTGAGAAGTAAATGCACTCATTTAGTTGCTCTGTTTTCACTCTGTAATTAATAAACTGCAAATACACTTTGTCAGATTTTAGATGCATCTTATTACTCATGTATGAATGGTATTAGTTGTATATCCCTGAGTGTATGCCTACATTTAGTTATCACTGCCTGATAATATTTAGATGCCAAGTTTTCAGATGTATCAACCAGCACTGCCTGATAATAGTTTTCAAGTGTATTGGTAAGCATTATTTAGATGCAGAGTTTTCATATGCAGCTGATACATCAAAACAAATAATAAATGCTATTGATTAATCATTATCAGTTGAAAAGGTCTAAATGCTGGACATGGTCAACAGATCAAAGGGTTTAACAGGCACATACAGTTACATCGGTCATATGATATCTTGAATGTCATTATATCCAATTGTTTTTAATTTCTTTATCCATTAAAGTGTTTTTAAAATAATTGTTCAAAGAAAAATTCAGAGGTGATTATCTTTAAACATAGCACATTGTTTTTTTATCAGACAGTCAGGGCAGGTATCGATTTAACTAAGTGTGCTGCCTCTTAAGTGCTGGAGGGTCATACTAATTACAGTCAGCTGGTTAAAACAGAAGTAGAGGGGCGCAACTTGATTGTTTAATGAACAATAGTGTGGTAAATTTCAAAGATCATCTTCTCAGTAAAGATATATGTCTGCTAGTCACCATCATTCCAGCAAATTGAAAAAATGGAAAAGCTTAAAATTGAATGATTGTCCAAGGGTCGATTCTGTAAACATTGGACTAATCATTGTTGATGACTTATGCTTTTAACACTGTGTCATTTTGTCAGCATTTTAGTAACAACAGCAACTAACCATTATTATCATCTTCCAACGAATGAGAGAGGACCTGAGCAATTAAAACTTTACCATCAAACTTGACTGGAAATTCCCGTCAAGTAAGTGTTATATATTTTGATGTAGTAAGTCTCCATGTTGTAAGAAAATAAATAATGTTTAGAGTGGAATAATATACTGTTATATATTGGGTTAAATTCTTTTGTATAATTTTCTGAAAGAAGAAAAACAGATTGTTTTACATAAATTGATTGATAGTTAACTAGTGTAGTATGGATGGATGATACTAAAAATAACACTGATACTAAAACTGAAGGAACACCTAATCTAGAACTAAAAATTACCTACTTTCTGATATGTTTAATAATTGAGTACATTGATGTTTCTTATTTGTTACATTTTTTATAAATTCTTGGAATATCTTTATATTAATTTTTACAAATATGTTGCCACCTTTGTTAATTTCCAAGAACATATATCTGACAGGAGTCATCAGAATTTTGGGTCACCTGATATATGCTCATGTATATCAAGAAGAAGGTTACATTGTGTGGGTCATGGTCAGGGCAGATATAATTTATAGGGGTGTGGTGGCCAGGGTTTCAGGGGTTGGTAGATGGTCACATAAAGATAGTACATGCTATTCTTTCCTGCAATTTGCCATCTTTTACTGGGTATATAATTATATTGCAGATGTCATTACTGTCAGTAATATTAAAAATTTTGTGCCTTAGTTTTGGAAGGTCATGTGTAAGATATCATAATACTAATGATGGCAAGACATAGTGTTTTGAGAGATTTATATAAAATAATTTTTTAAACAAAATTTCTAATTTATGTACACGGCCTCTGCAGCCTTGATGTTTGAACTCCTTGACAGTCTATATAACATGGCATAACATTTTCCCCCACAAATAAATGCAGTCTCGTATAGCAGGGCTCCAAGTGCTTTTCCAGATTCCCAAATGATGGTTTTATAAGATTACAAACACTTTCCCTTTGATAATTTAATGCATCCTGGATTTCACCAGATTAGAAACATGCTCTCTATTTTTATGATCCAAACTTTTATACTGATAATATTCAAGCCTTGCCTCCCCCTTTCAGAGTTTTTAAATGACTGCTTTGCCATGAATTTACAGTATTTCTTCCATGATAAGCTTTGGGGAGCCTACCTTATAAAGGTGTGGAGTTGGGTGGGTGGAATGCTTCTCATGGGGCAAGGTTCTCTCTTATTAAAATTTGCCTAAGTTTGATAATCAGATGCTCTTGGTGAAACTTATGCCAGATATTAAAATGCAGTTTCTTAAACATTAATTGCTAAAAACAGTAAATAACAACAATATTGTAGTCTGATTCAGAGCAAATATGTTACAGATGTAACCAGTCTCTTTCGTTTTTGCTCAAGGTGATACAAAACATTTTTTAAAGCACTTGTAATGGATCTGTTTGCAGTAATTGCAGATGTGCATTAAATGCAGATGAAGATGTGTTAACAATAAAGTAACCATAGCAAAAATGATGTAATAACACAGCTTGACATATAGATTACTATTGCCTAATTCCACGCTGTTGAAAGTCAGCAAAACATCAGTTTTGTTTTAAAAAAAGTTACTTATGTAAACATTTGACTAGCATATTGATGATATAAAATACAAGTGCTTCAAAAACAATTATTCCAGCAGAAAATGAAACCCAAATAGATTTCTCTACAATGTACATAGAGATTAAGTATTTAAGGTTACCATATTTATTAAAATGGTAGTACTGGGGGCTATTTTACAAAAGTGGGGGATAGGCTGTTATTTATATGGCCTAGTCATATAAGAGTAAAATGTTCAAATATTGGTTACTATTCTTTACATTCCAGACACTTATAGTAAATTGTGCGCCATTCCTATAAACTCCATTATTTACCCTTCAGATGAAATATCTTCATCATATAAACAAAGAAGAATCATTGTGGATTGTACTAAAATCCACACCAGTCCTGCTTCCTTAGTGGTTGCAGACCTAATAAAAGAAGTATTGCGTGTAGAATATTTTGTTAACAAATAACATGGCATTTAAAGTGCTCTCAGGTCTTGCGTATTCTATATTATTTTGAATTAAAAAGCATTCGCATTAGAATGTGATTATTTTTGTGATTTGTTTGATGCAAGGTTTTGGTACTTAATTGCCCATACAGTGGTTCATTTCTTCCCTGACAAAGTTTTTGGCTTATCTGGAATGGGATGGCATTTGAACTGTGACCAGGGAATATTATCTCATTTTGTATATTAAAATTGCAAAGTTGTGCAGTTTCCAAGTTCAGAGAAATTATTGTGTTTAGAAAAGTGACAAGGCTGTTTGATTCCTGATGTTCAGGATCTATTCTGAAAATGTGTACAAATCAACCAAGTACAGCAGTTTCCGTGTTCAGTGAAATTGTTGTGTGTCTGAAAAAGTGCATTAAATGCAGATGAAGATGTGTTAACGATAAAGTAACCATAGCAAAAGTGATGTAATAACACAGCTTGACATATAGAGTACTATTGCCTAATTCCACGCTGTTGAAAGTCAGTAAAACATTAGCTTTGTTTTAAAAAAAGTTACTTATGTAAAAATTTGACTAGCATATTGATGATATAAAATACAAGTGCTTCAAAAACAATTATTCCAGCAGAAAATGAAACCCAAATAGATTTCTCTACAATGTACATAGAGATTAAGTATTTAAGGTTACCATATTTATTAAAATGGTAGTACTGGGGGCTATTTTACAAAAGTGGGGGATAGGCTGTTATTTATATGGCCTAGTCATATAAGAGTAAAATGTTCAAATATTGGTTACTATTCTTTACATTCCAGACACTTATAGTAAATTGTGCGCCATTCCTATAAACTCCATTATTTATCTTTCAGATGAAATATCTTTATCATATAAACAAAGAAGAATCATTGTGGATTGTACTACAATCCACACCAGGCCTGCTTCCTTAGTGGTTGCAGACCTAACAAAAAGAGTATTGTGTGTAGAATATTTTGTTAACAAATAACATGACATTTAAAGTGCTCTCAGGTCTTGCGTATTCTACATTATTTTGAATTAAAAAGCATTCGCATTAGAATGTGATTATTTTTGTGATTTGTTTGATGCAAGGTTTTGGTACTTAATTGCCCATACAGTGGTTCATTTCTTCCCTGACAAAGTTTTTGGCTTATCTGGAATGGGATGGCATTTGAACTGTGACCAGGGAATATTATCTCATTTTGTATATTAAAATTGCAAAGTTGTGCAGTTTCCAAGTTCAGAGAAATTATTGTGTTTAGAAAAGTGACAAGGCTGTTTGATTCCTGATGTTCAGGATCTATTCTGAAAATGTGTACAAATCAACCAAGTACAGCAGTTTCCGTGTTCAGTGAAATTGTTGTGTGTCTGAAAAGTGATAAGACTGTTTGAGTCCTGATATTCAGGACCTGTTCAGAAAAAGTGAACAAATCAGCCAAGTAAAGTGTAGTTTGTACTATGGGTCAGTGACAATGTTAGCTGAACCAGAGAAAGTATTTGGACAGTGGCTATCCTAATGAATAGTGATAGATGCAGGGATAGATGTAGGACTCCAGGTATCAAAGCTCAATTAAAGCCTTAACCAGTGAGACCTTTGATTTTAAAGGAATTATAGCATAACATCTAAGATGAAATTGAGAACACAAGATAGTAAGAGTGTAAGAGCTGTAATTAACATCTCAGATGAAAGAAACAGCCAAGGTGAATAGTGTTAATCAGGTTATTCAGTATATGAACAGTGTATAATAAACAATGTGTGGAGTGGTGTTTAAGTTACCCATGATCCCAAACATGATGTTATAAACACCCATATAGTCAAACTAACCATGAAAGCACTGGGTTTGGTTATCAATTTGATCTTCAGATATGAAGAAAGAATATTTTTGACTATCAACAAACTTTAGATGATGTAATTGCTAGAATTAATAACAGTTTGTTTAATACCTCTTTGTATTAGGAATGCTACCAAATTTTGTAAGATGATTAATAGTTACAAGGCAATTAAATGTTTGACACTAAAACAGTGTGACATTTGAGACAGATGATAGGTTTTAAAATATTGTTTTTAAAAATGAATAATTGATTTTAAAAGAACAGCTGATTGTCACTTTAAGAAACAATATCACCAACTTTTGTTATGATTTAGTGAAAATTAAAAAAGTAAATAACAGTTTTCATGCAACTGGCACTATAAAATTGCAAACTGAATGTATTGATTCTTGAATTAAACCACAAAACACAAATGTTTGAATACATTGTTTGTTCAGAAAAAATATCAACAAAATCATTTGTCCAATTCACTGATATTGCTCTTTAAATATAAGTATTCATTAATAAAATTATTTTTGTTAACATTCACTTTTGGTGACAGAATTGTATAAAATTTATTGAATAATGATGTTTTTCATTCATTCACAAGGCAGAAATTCAACATTTTCTTTGTAGCCTCAAGTAGATTGAGAACTTTGCTAGCATGCAAAATCTTCACTAGTCCTTCCCACAAAATGATGTGAGAGACATATCAAGATCAACATCATGTTTATTTCTTAAATATCTTTGATAGTTAAGGAATTAGCTTTGTGAAAATTTATATTTAATCAATTAAAAAACAGTAAATAAAACCTCATTTTGAAGTACAAGAAGTAAAATTCCAAATATTCCAACCCTCCAGGGAGAAACTGAATCTTGGGAATGTATGCAGTTAGCACTGAAAGAACGTGGACATACCCATTCATTCATATTTTAACAAGTTACCTACAGTAGCATAAACAAACACTGACTGCCAATATCTGAAACTTTACTAGTCATGGAACTGTTGAAATTATGAAGACTTCTAGTCTGCCTGGAAGCTTACTTGCCTCAGTCTAGTGGACTACAGCTAATTCGAGCCCTGCATTATTTCATTAATTCTTTTGATATATTTTTGGGGTCAAGATACCCTATCTCAGAGTATCTTATCTTGGAGTCTAATTGATGGATCAGTATGGTATAAAAGAAGGAACTATTACTTGTATGAGCTGCAGTTAGCATCTTGACTAACTGATGATTGTTTTCCTTTTGCCCAATGTTTTGTTATACCCACTATTAATTAGCCACTTTGCTAAAAGTAAGGCATCTTTTAAGTACTGTATATACTCACATATAAGTTGAGCCACACTGCAAACAACAAATATCCTGTTCTGCCATAACATATGCACCTGCAGATCCAAGTCTTTGTTGTTTGTTCTACTGATTACTTCTAACAAACTGCGCAGACCCAGATCTAGGTCTGTGCATTTTGCAGTTGGACTTGACTTAGGAGCGAGTGCATAGGTAAGCCCTTCCACATTTGAGGGGGAATGGTCTTTCACCAGGATAAAGAGGAATCATTGTTTACAAACTTTTTGGGGTAGGTGGGGGGAATTACTGGTAGTCACATTTTATAGATTGGCTTTGGAATTATGGCCATTAGGCATGTCCTTTTTTTATCAATTTTTGGAGAAAGTGCTTAATTCACTACCCATCTACTACTTGTCCATTTCCATTCTGCCCTGTCCACCACAGATTTCATTTATTTGCAGTAATTTTCAGAGGATCTCCTGAATTGAAACCAAATAGCTATGAGGCTATATATTAAGAAAACAGCTCAGTTTAATTTTTCTATATTTTCAAGCAACATTTGACTGAGTTATGCTCTCCTGTTCACCAAAACTTTCCCCAAGCTTTCTTCAGTTGAATCATATTGTCCAAGGTATTAATGTTGTAGCTGTGCCTGTCCCCAAGATCAAGGTCACATTAAATGAAAATGTAACTTAATTAGACCTTTATCATTGCCTCGAGTATAAAGTTTGAACCAGTGAAGATATTTTATTGAAATTTGAACCTGTTATGTATCATGAATAGATGCAACAGACAATACCCCCCCCCATGCCTCAAGGTCAATATCATGACAATGGATAGTTTAATGCCAGTGGCCTATTTCTTTTCCAGAATTCATTTTTTAAGCCCTGCAGATCTTTTGATGAAACTTGACCCAGGTCCAAACATTATCAAACAGCAATCAAGACCACATCTCAAGATCAAGGTCATTAGTAGGGAAAAAGTCATGGGATAGCCATATAATGTACTGTTTGTAGAACTCTTGAACTTATTTTGTTCTATAACTTCAAAAACAAGAAACAGATAATGGTTTTGCTTTTCGCTTTATTTATATAATTTCAAAACAAAAATTAAGAGAAGCTCTAATTATATAATGTTCAGTAAGTAATTTTAATTAAATGGTGGTTACACATGTGGAAGGGTCAAGGAGCTAAAGGTTGCTCTAGCCCCTTTATAAGTGCACATATACATACAGGCACTTCAAGCACACACATATAGAATAGAAAAAATGGGCAAGTGACAAAAATAATGAAAAACCATTCACTATGGCAAATATATACATGCCTATCATGTCCTGGACTCACTTTGCACCATACATACTTGATATTTTTTTGACTTGATTGTAGATTATTGAACTCTGACTGACAAAGGATATGCATCTCATGCATGGCACTTCTTGTTAATTACATTTTATTATCCACAAAAGTTTGATCTTTTTGCAGTTATACATAGTTGTATTCAACGACATGTTAGTGTTAGAAAATATTTACACTTACCTGTTTGGTTACATCGGATTGAGACAACTAAAGACATTTAAATGTATCATAACTGAATCAGTTAACATACATGTATATCTTGATAATCCTTGCACATATCATGGCAATCTTTTTATTCAATGCCTTGTTCCAAATATACAGCACCCCTTCATTGTAACACCATACATTGGAACAATAAAGTGTACCACCTCATAGTAAACTATCTTATAATGATGTATTTAATAACATTTAATTCTGCTATGTTATAATGAATGGACATCTATTGAAGGAATGCTTTATAAGCAGGCATATACTACTGTACATGCATCTCTTTTTCAGCCAACCACTTCCTCCCACACCCAATTATTTTTAAATGTTGTTTAATTCAACTTGCATTTCACTTGTTCAGAAGTTTTTCACCAACATTTTCAAGTGCTTAATACAAGGGAATATGCGTGGCCATGAATCATTGGATTTTCTGAGAGAAATAATCTTGATAATTCACTGGAATGAAATATATTTTTTCACTGCCTGTCAATAGACATTGATAACATTATGACCAAGAAATGTTAAGCCATTCTTAGACACCTGCATGGTTTAGTAGTATGACCACCTCACATTCAGATGACCAAGATTTAATCCATCAAGGTGCAAATATCTTTGTCAATTTTTTTTTAATTGTGCTGTTTTACCTTGAATTGGGAAGAGAATTATGTTGCTACATATATTTTTGGTGTGCATATACTCAAAACAAAGCAGAACATAAACACTAAACCACTGGCATCATGCTGGATTGAGTAAAAAATTGGCTACTTCAGTTGTTATACATTTTGTTAGCCAATACATTTGAGCATAAATTTTGAAGAAAATTGGCTTGCTCTGAGTCAGTGATGGTTATATTTCATCTCATGAGTGAACAACTTAAGTATTTTCACTCACTTGATGAAATATATCCATTATTCACTTGTTTCAAGGAAATATCTTCTCTATTATGACTAATGATAGGTACAGAATATTAAAAATATGAATTATGTGCTTTTTAGGTGTTTGAAAAACTGATATAAAATAGGTGGTCTTTCATGACAGGAGCCTCTCAAGAAGGGAACTACTTTATATGTAAATATCAAATGTTTAGGTTCACTTAATACATCGGTTGCAGGTTCGAACCCTGGCCGAGTCATACCAAAGACTTATACAAATAGTACTTACAGCTGCCTCACTAGGCACTCAGCATTAAGAGGTAAGTGTTAGCATGCACTGGCTGGCCTGGTGTCAGGATAATGTGACTGGGTGGGACATCATGCCATATGTCTGTGGCATGATGCCCCAGTGCTAGACATCATTATAAACTACCACACAGCAGACATCATAGCAATATGACTGACATTTTTTCATAGCTGTGTTAAAAATCCAAAACACACACTTAATAAATCATTAATTTATTAGATAACAGTATTGTATGTGCATGGAGCCATGGAATCTTACTACCATTATGTGGATTTATATCAGAGTTTTTTGTGTGCAAACATTTGTTGGGGCATGAAGGAAGAAATTGAGTGCAAATGTTCAGGGTCTTTTTTGGAATATGTTGACAAACTTGTACTTCATTATAAGGCAGTCTCACTAGACAGTGATATACTATTGTTCCCATGGACAGTGTTATGATGAGTGAGTATTGTGTGTCCCTAAAGCCTGCAAAATAATTTTTACACACACACACACACACACACACACAAAACTCTACCCAAGCATCACTTGCTATAGGACTAGTTTATGCACAGCAAAATACAGACTTGCATTACGGAATGTTCAATAAATGCCGCGCAAGATAAAAAAACACAAAATGTTCAAAAAGTATTTTACAGCCACTCTCCATCTACACTTCATGTCCTTATTCCATCATTACAAATATTCCAAGTCAATATGTGATAATAATAACAATAACAATTTCACAGCTTAAATAAAAATTAGACTCTCTCAATGAGGGCTACTCATAAGCTAGATTCTGCATGAAACACACTGTACATGACAATGATGATTCCCAATCTGTACTAGGCTGATCTTAGCATTATAGTGTATTCTGGGCTAATGCCAGATTAAGCAGAATATGTGATAAGATGAACCCAGCATTAGAGTGTCTTCTGGGTGATCCCACATTAATGCATTATCTATGCTAGGCTGATCCATCCCAGCATTAGAGTTTATTGATTGGCTGATTCTAGATTAAGTACAACCTGTGCTAGCCTAGGCTTATTCCAGTATTAGAGTGTATTCTTGGCTGATCTTAGATTAAGTAGAATCTTCACAGCTGATCCCAGCATCTGTGAGTTAATCATAGGTTTCAAATTGCATTGTTCAAGACAGGAAACAGTCCTCATTCAAGATCCATGTTGCACAGTGGAGAATCTTTTGCTTTTGTTGCAATAGGAAATGTGTTAATCCTAGTTTTTTCTCTGTGAGTGCAATGGCAGACTCACTTCTCTTCTTGTCCTGTTTAAAGAGAGAGAATGTTTGGTCTCTACTGTGAAGAGTACCCCTATCAAATGCACTCAAGTTCTTAAGGTCCAGCCATTTGTTCCAAACCTAAATATTTCTGATCTTATCAGGCATTCTGAGCAGCAGCTACTTGTTTTGCTTTGATGAAATCTCATGCATGTTATGGTTTTTGATGCCTTGTATTTCGAGAGATTGTTGATGGCTTCCTTTGGTAGCTTTACCCCCTATAGACATCCCCAGTGTTAGTCATATCTATACTGGCAATGATTAGGATATACTCTTTTGCCATGTTATTGGCTTTATGGTTCTCTTGGGTTGGAGGAAGAAAAAAAGGAAACGTCTTTTCCTTCCCATTAAGGGCTCTTGTGATATTTGGCATCCACATTTTCCAGTGGATTGTCCTCCTGATCAAATAGACTTATCAATCCCTTGCTTAGAAGGACATTTCATTAAAGAAGTTTAAATGTTGTGCACAAGGTGTTGCATGTAAATTACATTTTTGCCATCATATTAATGCCTAACATTTCCCTCCAAGTTATTGTATAAATATTAGTCATCATTAAGACAAGAGGCATGGATGTATATGGTAGTTTTAGTTTAAAGGACATGAAGCAGTCTGAATGATAATGTTAGAGCCATATTCTGCCTAATTCACACTGCTGATACTGACTAACAGTCTGTCCTATAGGACTTGGGTCTGTGTTTGTCATCACTGTATAAATTCTAGTCTACTTCATTGTAGAATTAAGGCCTTCACTTTAAAGGCAAGAATTTATACTGTTAATGAACACTGATTTAGTGCAGGATTAAGGCCTTCACTTTAAAGGCAAGAATTTATACTGTTAATGAACGCTGATTTAGTGCAGGATTAAGGCCTTCACTTTAAAGGCAAGAACTTACACTGTTAATGAACACTAATTTAGTGCAGGATTAAGGCCTTTCAGGGGCCTAAGCACTGAAAATATAATAGTGTACACACACACATAAACAGTGAAACTAAAAAAACATTAAACAATATTTAAAGCGAAAAAAGTGGGAAAATACCAGTGTTGACATCATTCCAAATCAGAATACTTCTACATGCAGATAGAAAGGGTCATATATAATTTATTAAGCTTTATCATCAACAATTATTTTGAATTGTTTCTGGTGCCTTAGTTGAGTTGTTGCCCTGAGCACATGTTTAGTGTGCTTAATGGGTAATCTGGCACTGCCTGACTTTGTATTCTATAGCTTTGATAAACTATTGCCCTGGTGTAAATACACCAATCTGTTCTTTGTACTGACAGTCGGGTCTTAAGCCCTGTGCTTGTTATTTCATGGTATGTTGAAAAGAAATCCCTGTAACAACATTATATGCATGAATAGCATCAGGGTGACATCCTAACATTGGCTTTACACAATATTGGCAGTAACATCTATGGTGTATGAATAAATCTCTGAGTATTGAATTTCATGTCCACATAATCTCACATTATACATATACTTAAATTTTTTGATGTATTATGAAATTCAAAAAGAACTGGTTGCATATTGAAACTAAACACTTAACTGTGAAAAGTTCTAAATCACACACACACACACACAAAAGCACACACACATAATATGTTGCAAATAGCCATAGTCCACATAACATTTGACACAAAAATCTCTTCACACTTAACCATACATCTATTCAGATGCATTGTACTGACATGCCATTAAACCCTGTAAATGCATACTATTCAGATGCATCGTTTTTGGATACATGTCCACGTCTGCTGAGAATATGTTTTAACTATACATTCTTCATGTAACCCTTGACTTAGGAAATTTCTCAGCAGGTTGTTTTCGCATTCACTTAAATGAAACAAGTTTGGCCAAGATGGCTATTACTACTATTGCTGAGAAATTTCACCCATTCATGCTCCACAGAGTTTTTTGGCATGGAAAATTCCTTCACATACAGTATATTCACTTGCCACAAATTTGGAATATGTTCCTAATCTTGCTTCTGCTGCCATTCATTGAATTTATTGCAGGTCAGGGTATAGTGAGACCACACTCATACCAGGCTGGTATAGGGTTGATAAAAGAAATTATTCCAAGTCTTGGCACCTCACCCCAATCACTTCTTTTATAACCTGCAATTAAAAAAAAACAGAAACATTTCTTCAACAGGAAGAAATTGTGTGCTTTTACTTAATACTGTAACTGGAAATTTTAGATTTCTGAAATATTCTCTTAATTCATCGCTTGAATTAGTATATTTTTCTCAAAGGTGAAGTTTAGTGTAGATACAGCCTGTATTATACGAGTTCTTTAGGCTGTAAATATTTTATTTTTCCATGATATGCTCTGATTGATTAAATGATAGAGCCAATACAACTTCTTTTGTTATTCATATTTGCCAATGTTTTTTAACTTTTCAACCAGCGTGTAAGCAATATAGAGAAAACTAACCTGAAGCTTTTGTCCTCATGCTAAGGACTTCATCAGCAGACTGATTTAATCTCTAATGACTGTAAACATTGCTCGATGTTTGGGTATCCAGTGTTTAAAACCTTGTTTACAAAATAAGAAGACATTAGTCTGGAAGGCCCAAACTTCTACCCTGAATTATGGACAAAGGTTAATCACACAATACAAATTTTATATATATATATATGCAATAAGCTGACAACAAACAGTGCAAAACTAGTATCTAACTAACCTAAGTGCTTTCAACTGTCAATTTGCCTTTTTCAAAGGCAAATATAAAACATAGACAAGACAAACAATAAAAACAAATTACTACTATAACAATGAAATTTCCAGATATAATTTGTCCTTACATAAATTTACAAAAAACATCAGATGTCATTATGGCTCATCGATTTCTAGGTTAATAAAAATATTTTCCAACATCCACAACAAGTTGAAATAAACTAGTTGAAACATAATACATTTAAAGGTTTAATTCTTGTAGAAATAGCCATGTAAAGTTTTGGAAACACAATGGTTTTTTTGTTTTATTTGTTTGTCTTGTCTGTGTTTTGCATTTGCCTTTGAAAAAGGCTCATTGAGAGTCGAAAGTGCTTAGGCTAGTTGGATACTAGTTTTGAACTTCGTTTTCAGTTTATTGCAGTTATGTTAATCAATCCCTGACACATGTGATCCCTTGCTAGATCCAGTGCACTTGAAACGACTGTTATTCACCATATGATTTGTAGTCTTTATATATGCATATACACTGTGTATATATATATGTATATATGTGTGTGTGTGTTTGTGTGTGTATTATTGTTTTAATGCATATTCATGTTGGATGAGGAAATCTTGTCATTGGCAGCCACAAATGTAATAGATGTAAAAAGAGCATAATGGATTCTTATATGTGGCTTGTGACTCTGTGGTTGGTCAGATATCAGCCATTCCTCTGATGAGTTTTATTTTTTAAATGGGGGCAAGGGAGGGGTAAATTCTCCCAGTCCTCCAGTTTCTCCAGTAGAATAGAATAGATCCTTCTGGTCCATTTTCCCAACTTAGGAATTTAAGTACTGGTGAAATAGTCACTTATGACAAACCACGAGAATCAATAAATTCAAAGTATTCCTTTGCCTAGGCTGAAACCTGCCTAAACATACAGTTTTCCCTGTCTAAAATAGCTACAAAACATCTGTGTAATATATTTTTATCATCAGTATTAATGGGAAAAGCATGTTAGTTTCAGTGTTTCTTTTTCACTTTGACTTGAAAATGAAAATGTGTCTATAAATGTACTTAAGATAGACGATCAAGGTACTAATCTTCAGTTTTATTAGTTACTGTATGTTTTAATGGCATTTTTAACACATTATCAAATCTACCATTCAGAGTAAATGGGGGCTTATTGCCCAAGGACACACTAGGCAGCATATTTGATTTGCAAAGAATATTAATGTCATGTTTTTTGTCAAGTAAAATAAATGCTTTCCACATAAATAGAGAAACATGTCCTGTTTCAACTTGCACAACTCAATGGTTAATCAAGTACAGTACAGGATTTTGATCAGTTCATATTTTAAATAATATACAAAGAGTGAAATGTGAATAATATTTATTTATGTGGAAATAAAAAATAGAAAAGTATTTTTCTCAAGCAAAAATTGATCTGATAGAGGTTTGCCAAATTTGTATTGATTCCAGTAGCTACCAGTCAAGTTGAAAATTTCATGACTCAGCTTATCTGTAGCTTCAGATAATTGTATAATCCAGATGCAGTTTTATTACACATAAGCATAAAATTACAGATAAACAGATATCTATATTTACTTATCAATTCAAGTCAAGCCAATTTAAAATCAAATGTAAATTTATTTTTTGCTGTGATGAATTAGTTTCTTGAGGTTGTGCTTTATACTTCAGTAGGGTGTTTTGACTGTGTGTGTTTATACATCCCATGATCCTTCAGTCATGACTATCTTATCATATCTTAGTGTTTTCTGCTTGCTATAGATATATAAAAATAAAAAAGTAAATGATTAAAATTGACTGGCAGTTACTATAACTATGGGGTTATTTATTTATGTTGGTATCTTTTAGGCTGTTATGTCCAATTACTGCATTACTACTTGGAAAATAGCTTCTCGTGGGTCAGTGGTTCTTCCTGGGGTTTTCCCAGGTTCTTCCTCCACGATTAATACTGGCCGCCATGCATAGCCTATTTTATGAATTTGAAGGGATGACAGGGTTCATAAACTTTATACTTCTGATCTAAGATCTCCACTCAGAAACAAACTCACAGGTTGACAGTAAACTCTTAATGTGCCCCACAAGTTAAATACAATTTTTGTAATGAGTAGCTTGACCAATTCTGCTTGTATTTGTTTAAATTGTGAAGGAGATGATTTGTTGACATTGTGCTAAGCATGATCTTCTGAATGAAAAGTACAACAAACAAAAAACAGATTGAATGTGGATATGGTATGAATGGAATTTGATCACTCTCTTAAATGTGTACATGTAAAGGAAATGTAAAAAAATTTAAAACCATGAATAGAGCTTTTCTTCCAACTGTTAAACTTGATGGCTGTGTGAAATACATATGTATATGTTTACATATATCTAATCCAGATGAGACACATGATGGCAGCAGTTTATGTAAATGCTGAAATGCTGCATTAATAGGAAGTCATAGAGTGTACTGGGGGTTCTCAGAAAAAGACAGGTTGTGAGTACATAATTAAATTTGTCAGTATACCATTGAGAGTGGAATAGGTCAAATTTTATTGATAGAATTTGATCCTTTTTTTTTGTTGGGTCTGAAATTTTTTTATTAGTATTAACCATAAATCTATGAAAATTGTTATCCCACAAATAAAAGTGATCATAACAGTACATTAGAAGTGATGGGTCATTGGATTCCTTTTATTAGGGTGGGTTTCGTTGTTTTTATTTTGATAAATACAGCAATTTATTTTAAAATATGCTTCTTACAAAATTAGGGTCCTGTTTTCTTCACAGATTGATCGCTAAACATCGGATATCTACACATGTGATTTGATGTGGCTAGGATAGATTTTAAAATAATCATACCCCATGAAGTCACTACACTCTTTGGTTTTCTTTCTAGTTCCTAAAAACTGCTGTAAATCAATAAACATATTCTTGACCCAGTTAAAGTGGTAAACAATATAAATAGGTTTGCTATGAGATGAGGCAACAAAGGTTTATTTTGTTTAATATAGGCATATATTTATAGGTAATTATAGATACTGTGTATACTCACTTATAAGTGGAGTCAGACTGCAAACAACAGACCCAGATCTGACATAGCATAATGCACCTGCAGATCAGGGTATATTTTGTTTGTTCTACAGTTTTCTCCTGACAAACTGCAGAGACCCAGATCTGCCTGTGCATAATTCAACACCAGATCTGGGTCTGTGCAGTTTGCAGTTGAACTGGTAAGCCAGTATATATGGTAAGTCAGGGGACCAGGGACTTGACTACTTGCTTGGCTTCTAACTCCAAGCTAGCTGTTGATTTTGATAGCCCCCACCTCTTATTTACTCGTTCATTTCTCTCTCCTTCTATCTTCAGACCCCTCCATAACTTTAAAACTTTTGAATAGTAAACTGGTTTTGTAAAACTAAAAACTTGTATGTGAACATCAGTCAATACAGTTACTATAAGCACCAATTAATGGGGATTTTTCCGAAGCAACCTAGTGTTGGGTCTAGCTTTGGCACTCATTTCAACGTATTACAAAATGTATGCCATGTATGTACCTCCCACAAACAGCATGTACAGTATTACAAACAGGTATGCAATTAATGCTAACCAGAATTCTGCTTTTAAAGAAATCCCCTTGTGTAAAATAATAAAAATAATAATAATAATAATAATAATAATAATAATAAAGACTTTATTTAGAGACGGTAACTCAGTTATAGAACTAATGTACCTTGAGGCCTTCTATCTCTTATGTACAATATACGCAGCATACACAACATGATAATTAAGTGATTCTAAAAATCAAAGTATCAAACGTAGAAATATGCACAGGCATCTGTGAACACATAAACATATATAAAATATAAAATATCATCCTGCATTGAAAAATTCAACTGTGAAAATGATGCAAAATTACAGAAAAGAAAAGCAGGCAGTATTTATTGTACTAGAACTGTTCAGTTGTCTAAAGATTTCATAAATTTGAGACATTGATTATGAAAAGAAGAAATACTAGGAGCCTGCCTTATGTCACTATGTCACTGGGATATTGTTCCATACTAGAGAACCACTATACTGAAAACGTTTTTTTTAACATTTCCTTCTTTGGCCTTGGTATAATGTAATTTTTACTTCTTATGGACCTTAAATTTGGAGTACCATCAGAATCTCTTTGGTGAAAGATATTGCTTAGATAGACAGGAATGACTTTTCTGGATACTTTATACATGAATTTGACCTTTCTAAGAAATATTCTTTCATGTATTGGTAAAATCCTTATTTTATTCATTGCATCCTGGAAATTGTCTTTACATTGATCTAGAATTAAATGGCAAGCCCTCTTTTGGAGTCTTAAAAGTGTTGTTGTGTTTGAATTAGAGGTATTACCCCAAATTACATTTCAATAGTCCAGATATGGCTGAATATAACTTTTATAAAAGATGACCCTATACAGAAGAGGAATGTAGGTTTTGATTTTCCTCAGTAGCCAAAGATAAGATTTAACCTTTTTTGAAACATGTTTAATGTGAATAGACCAAGTAAGATTGTTATCTATGAATACATCAAGAATTTTATCATGAAAGGTCATATTAAGGCTCACATTGTCAAATAGAACCTGGAGTATGTCGCTATCTAGGCTTGCTCGTTTTTGTTGCATGGTAACTAGTAGGGCTTTCATATTTTCTGTATTTATGATCATACTGTTTTCCTTGCACCATACTTGAAGTCTGTTGAGAGCATCTTGTAAGTTATTTTCAAGTACTGTTTTGGTTTTACCCATCTCAGAAAGTGTAGTATCATCTGCATAGAGGTCAGTGGAAGAAATTGAAGTTCCAATCTTAAGAGGTAAGTCATTGATAAATAGAATGAAAAACAGAGGTCCAAGGATAGAGCCCTGTGGTACTCCACAATTAATATTTTTACTTTGAGAAAGTTGACCATTTAAAGATACTTTTTGCACTCTATCTGTTAAGTAAGAAGTAAACCACTTTAAGGAGTTTTCACTGCATTGATAGATTTTTAGTTTTTCTAGCAAAATTTCATGGTCTACAAGATCAAAAGCTTTATGAAAATCAACCATAATAGTGCCGTCCATTTCTCCTTGATCTAATGCATTCAGTCATTTATCAATCAAAGATACAAGTGCAGTTTCACAGGAGTGATTCTGTCAAAAGCCAGACTGATTATCATGAATAAGATCATAAGTGTTTAAATAGTTGAGAAAAGAATCATGTACATGTTTTTCTAGTAATTTGGAGAGACAAGGAAAGATAGAGATGGTTCTGTAGTTATTTACATCATCTTTTGTTCCCACCTTATGCAATGGTGTAACCTTGGCAGTTTTCCATGTTTGTGGAAATTTATTAGACCTAATATTTTCATTGCAAATGAAAGCTATACTCTCTACAATTGCAGGTGCAGGTACCTTTAGTAGCCTTGGTCCAATCATTTCAAGTCCTGTAGCTTTACAGTCGTCCGATTTTTAAACATATTTCAACACAGATTCTAGACTCATTTAAGGAATTTCAAACTTTATATTGTTTGGTTGATTTTTAGCACAAAAATGTTTGAGTTCCAGATGATCAGATGAAGTTCTGAATTCTTTAAGTTTTTCAGCAATTTGAACAAAAAAGTCGTTAAAAATATTTGAGATGTCAGTTGGATTATCAGTATAAATGCCCTCATGATTGAGGGATAAAATTTCAGTTTTACTCTTACATTTCCATACAAGTAACTCTGTAAATGCTTTCCAGATAGCTTTCGTGTTATTTTGATTTTCATCCAGCACTTTTTTGTAGTGCGCTTGTTTGGCTTGACATATCATTTTATTAACTTTATTCCTCCAAACTCTATATTCAGTCTGATTTCCTACTGATTTTAGTTTGTTTCTTTGCTTTATTGTTTCTAAAATTTCTGGATAGATCAGCTTGGCTGGTGGTCTTTCTTTATCCTGTGTGTTTTTAAAGGGGCATGTTTGTTCACTATACTGATGAACAGATCTGTCTAAGTATCTAAAACATCATCAGTATCTTCAAAGATTTGGACTGTTTTCCATGGAATCTGTTTCAGATCTTCCAGGAATTTAACAGTATCAAAGTTTTGAAAAGATCTATAAGTAATGGATTTATGGATATTATTTGCCATTGACTTTATGTGTTAGAAAAATTGCAAAGTGGTCACTTATAAAATGAATCTTTCCTATGCAGTTTGAAGTGACTTGACCATTTCATTGTGATGTCACTATCACATTTTACCCAGGTGTATTGTAAAATTGTAAACTTGAGAGCGATCGGACATATCAAGACATAGTTGAGACTTCTGGCTCTTAATAATATTAACTAATGAATATAAAAATGCTTATACAGTTTTGCTGTATGCAATAAATAACAGTCCTGTGAAAGAAAATAATAAAGTCAATGAAAAGAAAGTAAAATAGATCTTGGGAAATCAATTTATGACCTGCCCATACAGGCTTCTTGTTGCAGACAACTAGAGTGATTTCAGTACTTGTGTCTACTTAATAAAGTACATCAACAACATAACCTTGGCTTGGTGTATTTGATAAGAGGGGTCTATGACCTTCAACTAGAACAATTTTATGAATTTATTCAAATACTTTTTCAGCTATTATTTTATGAACAATTAGTGACAGTGTACTTGTTTTGATAATGTTTCTTTGTAATAACACATACATGGTGATAGATATTCAGTTAAATATAGTACAAGAAAGTGCACAACAACCATTTGGATTGCCATGCTGACTTACTATGCTAAGTTAAAATGTGCTGTTACCAGTCCTTGACACAGTAAAGCCAAGTATATTTTGACTTCCATTTATCACACAGATGCTTTATTTTGATGATGTGGATGAAAATAATTCTTTAAAATCATTGATAATAAATATTAAACTCATTTTATCTCACATTTGATCATTTTCTATATCCAGCATTTATGGCAGTAGTTGGCATTATTTCAGTTCAGTGTTGGTGTCAGTTCAGTGCTTTGTTATTGATAGATTATACATGTAGCAATAGTTAAGACTGAGAACAAAAGGTTGATATTGTGTTGATTTCATCTAGAAACTGAACGTTTCAAACAGCATGTGTTACAAAAAGCTAACTGAAACTTGTTACGCTTTAAAATGCAGAGATAAAGGTTTTAGAATTTGACTCTCAAACTTTTAGATGTGATGAGAAAAGGTATGTTCCCATAATAAATGCAGAGCATTTTAATCAACAGGTACCATAGAAAGATTGTGTCTGTTTGATAGGTAAATTTACAAAAGATTGTTTTGATGTTTGTACATACTGATTTTATTTCAAATTTTAAATTGCATCTTAGAGACCTCAAAGATGTGTATCAAAAAGGTAAAATATCAATGTTTAGATGTACAAGAATGTTGTCATCAATTCTGCATGACAATGCTCATTTGCAAAGTAGTGGCAAAGGAAATATACCAATAATCTCTGCTAGTCATAGGCTAGAATTGCTTATGTGATGACCTATATATCCAGTAACTGGCTGGTCAGCATCCATTAGCACAAGATTGTTATCACTATTTAAACTACTGCAAGCAATGTTTGAAACTTTTAAGACAGATTCATCCTAAGGTCTAGTTGGTCCTAAATAAAAATGGTGCTAATCTTACATCCAACATGGCTGCAGTGGTTGCCATCTTGAAAGCCTTGCAACGGCTACACCTCATGGACAGATGGTCTTATTGATACATTGTTCTCACAAAAAGATTTTCTTGTTATGTCTAGTTACACCTCACATATAGTTATATCAGTATGGGGCTTTAACTAAAAAATAATTTGTAATCAGTAGCTGGTCCTAAATGAAAAAGGTGTTGATCTAACATCTCAGAACTTTTGTTGTCACAACTTCACCAGAATGGATGGTCATATTGACATGAGCTTTTTATTGAAAGACATCTTATTATCTCTTATTAGTCTTAAGTACATATGCCAGGAGCTTCCCATGGGTCAGTGGTTCTTCCTGGGGTTTTCCAGGGTTCTTCCTCCACCAGATATACTGGCCACCATGTATAGCCTCTCATATGTTGAAACAACCAACCAACCAACCAACCTAAATGAATATTGTGTCACATCAGATATGCTGTTGTGCATCCAATATTGCTGCCCTTGTGGCCATCTTGAAAGTCATATTATCTTCACTCATCATGAATGGACAGTCATATCATCATGGATTTTCACAATCAATTTTGTACTAAATGAAAATAGTGCCAGTCTGACCTCCATTATGACCACCAGATCATGTTATTGTTATTTCTTCCAAATGGATAGATAAGCTGTGTGGTTTTCACCAAAAGACCTCTTGTCTTGTTTGGTTGCTTCTTAAAGAAAATGATACTGATCTATCATACAGTGTGGATACTGATCTATCATACAGTGTGGATGGTATGGCGGCCAACTTGACGATGCTGTTCTGATTTCATAGCTATATTGAATTAAGATGAAGACTTCTTATGATACCTAGTTGGCCCTTAAGAAAGGTGGGGATGATGTGACATTCATTATTACTGCTGAATATCATGCTTTAGTTCTATGTGCCTTTCTTTATTATGTGTACATCTAGATATTACTATATGTATATAAATATGCAGATAATATCGGGCCACAAGGATTAGTGTCATGCATCTTATTGTTTAGCCCGCTTTATGCGAAGCCATTCTTCTTCTTATAGCTGCTTCTCTTGAATGGATAGTTGTTGTGACAGAGGGTCTTTGCGAAAAGAGTTATGTTATCTAGTTGCTACCAAATGAATTGGTGCCAATCAGACAGGTTAATTCAAAGATAAGAAAATAGTATTGTTACCGAATTTGGTATGTTGGTGTCACTTGCAAATGCTGAGCAGTAAAAAGAAGAAAAATTCTTATCTGTGAATTTCAGGAATTTCTTGTCAGCTAGTAGGGATTTCTTGTCAGCTAGTGGGGTTTTCTTGTCAGCTAGTAGGGATTTCTTTTCAACTAGTAGGGATTTCTTGTCAGCTAGTATAGCATCTGAGTACCTCCCAGGGACTCTTGTTATGGAGGTACTCAGTAACTATCTCCAAAACTATACATAAATACACAGTAAAACTTACCTAAACTGGATACGGTTGAGAGTTTTAAAAATTGATTATTTATATAAAAAAAGGTCATTATATATATATATATATATATATATATATATATATATATATATATATATATATATATATATATATATATATAAAATCTTAAACGATTTTCTGTAATTTGCTGCTATCATGATCATATGCATCATATGTACCATGCAGTATATAATGTTGCATTGTTTTGGAATTTACTCAGTAGTCGCCAAGTCAAATATAATATAAAGTTTCTCATATAGAATGCAAACCTAACTCAGAATAGCACAAACCCAAATCCGCTATTATGGAATGTCAGTGTTTTCTCATGCTTTCCCAGAAATGGTGCCTAAAGGGCTCACGCAGTTGAATTTATGGGGCTCCATTATGGTTGCAGTGGGTTTTCTTCAAGAGAGAAGCCCTTATCGATTTGTAACTATTCAAGGTTGACCAAAATTTCTTGCAGAAACCCATGTGCAGCTGGAGACTGGTTTTTGGTTTTTTTTGCAGCAATGCATCATCTGCTATTATATAGCTAAAACACAAACTAACCATTGCTTTGGACTTGTGTACTGACCAGACAGGTTAGATATGTCATCTCATGGAATCCCTTATAGAACGGTTACTGAAATTATTGTTCAGTTATTATCATATGTTCATATTCAGTAAAAGATTTTACACTGTTCAGATGCATTAGAATTGAAATAACAGTGTTGAGAATTACAGTAGCCCTAGCCTGGGTGTTTTCTTTTAAATTGCTGAACAGTGTTTACAGAATGACATTTTATTTTTCATTTTGGTCATCTTGAAGTTATTCTCTTTATTTGTGATATAAGCAGTATGATTATTCCATTTCATTTTCAGGTATTGTAATCATATGTTGAGAGAATGCCCTAATTGTCATCATGATTAATATCAATTAATTTGTTTCCTCTGATATTTAAATTTATATTCCTTTCATTTAGACTTTCATTCATTTTCACTTTTTTATGACTTGTATATTCAGGAGTAATAAGCAAGAGTTTTAAAAAAAAATCTTTATGATCCATTTATTTAGAGCTTAATCAAAGGATAATTAAGCTTGACTGATGCCAAGAATAATAGAATGATACATTTTGATGACTTGGAAGACATACTTAATAGTTATGATGCAAAAGCATAAGATAGCAAATAATAAATGGGTATTTATTGTGTACCTCTTACAACAAGTTGCTGATTTTGTATATATGTCTTTTCACATTTTCCTGTGATAAAAGCATAAAGGCACAGTCTGGATAAAACACCAATAATGTGCCAAAAGATTATGGACTACATTGTTCATATAGTTACAGTATAAAATACATTTTGTATGTCTTGATCTACTGATGCATTATGGGATGACAGATTAGAGTCTATGCCAATTAAACACAACAAAGAGCTGTGGACCATGAGCAGCTATGGACACATTTGTGCAATCCACAGTCTGTATTCTTACTATACATGTGTATTTAGCTTTTATTATAGGTATACAACTTTTGCAGCCACTTTGTTCCCATCAAGGTTGAGTCTAGTGCATGCAAACATTTGAGTTATGCATCCTTGGTCTATACTATTCATTTAGTTATGATTTTGAATAAACATGGTAAATCTTGATATACTGGTACATTATTTGATGAAAAATCTTGGTCTGTACTATTCATCTGGTTTTTGGTTTCGGACCAAAAATAATAGATCTTGATCCACTGGCTTATTATGCAATGGCAGGTATGGGTCTGTACTGTTTGCAATTGGATGTGTTGTATGTATGGTTAAAAAAATGATATGACTTAAACAGCTCCAGAGTCCAAAAATGAAATCTTCTAATTCAAAACATCAAAAGTGACAATTTTTCTCACCTATTATTCTCTTTTGTTGACCAATCCTGCCCACTTTGGCTCTGGCTTCATTTTTGGCACCAACAAATTCACAATGGTCCTCTCCCATTCTGCGTGTGTCACCAATATCTCGAAAAGGCTCTCTTAAAGACTCGCCAAGAAGTATTTTATATTTCTCAGGAGAACATAGCACCACACCGACAATTTTACCAAGTTCATAATTTGTTTTTTTAACATATTTGTTACCATAGCAATCAGAATGCTGATGTTCATACTCAAAATTGAATTCCGTCCACTTTTGGTCTGAGATTTGTAACTCCAAAAGATCTAGTTGAATATAATTTACAGATTTTGTCACATTTTCAACTGCATTTCTTATTACATCCATTCTTTCATTTTGAGTCATTTGTGAAATTTGAATTTCAGAAACATTTATCTGCAGTAGCAATATAGTTGCCACTAATTTTGATATGTCAATTGAATGTTTAACTTCTAGACCATCCACATTTTCTTTAGTATTTGCAATTAAATTTTCTAAATTTTTCACTTTATCCATTGTGTATCTTAAATTAATTCCTTCACCAATAATTTCAGAATGACCTTTGCCTGCATTACTAATAGATGCAAACTTCGTAAGATTGAAACTTGTTTCATTTTTAAAGTCATTCAGATTGTTTCTCACTTCATGAACAAACTCTAACAATTTGGTCAAGTTAGTTTTAATAGTATTCATATAGGTCATTGTCTGGTTTTGATTGAAAAGCATTGTATTTTCTAAATCTACCTGATAATGCTGAACCCTTTCGTACTTTTTTGTTAAGTCTTGTATGTCAGATTTGACAGAACTTGTTACACTTGTGAATTTGGTCATTAGACTTGACTCCCATGTGTCTATTGTTTCACGCATTGTTCGCTGAAATTCTGTGTTGTTCTGCATAGTTTCTACACTTGCTCTAAAGTCTTGTAGCTGTTGAGTGTTGGTACTCATTCTTTTCAGCAGAGATGTATGAGCATTTTGGTATAGGCCTTCAAACTGTTGCATGCGATTTTCCAAGAATGAAGCCCTGTTCTCAGAAACCTTTGAAAATTCATCTACTTTTTTGTCAATTTCCTCTCTGTATACTTTGACACTTTCTCTTAACTGTTGTATCCTAGAATCTATCATATTAATCATGTCTGTTTTTAGTGTCTCCAAAATTTGGTCATCCTTGGGAGTTTCAGGTTTGCTTGGATCTTGTGCTTGGTTCCTTTCAGGAGTTTGATGTGCACGGGGGTGGTATATTGCAGATCTTGGATGGCCTGGTTCCCAGTCTTTCTGAAGGTGGTACTGTTGATTCTGGCCAGTATCAGGAAACTCTTTTCCTAATGGAAAAGGATTATCCATGTTGTCTTTCTTAAGATTTTGATCATCTCCTGCAGTTTCAGATTTGATACTTTCTTGATGATGCTGATGGTGCTGATGATAAGAATGGTGTTGATTATGATGATTTTGCCTGTGTTTGTCAATATGATCAGGAAAATGGCTAATCTCTGAGCTGCCATTAAATGGTGGTTCTTTGTTGTTTTCTTTTAAATTATCTTGCCTGTTTCTTACAGGAATATCATTGTTTCTGATGGTTTGCAACGTGGCATCCCAAATTTCTTTTCTTATTTCCTCTTTAAATGTTTCTAGCTCCTTCCTGATAAGTGGATGTAAATACTGGTGAAATCTGTCCTTTAGAATATCCTCAAATTCATAGGGTTGGTCACCTGCTGTCCTCTGACCATTATCAGCATTTCTGCTTGGCATTTGTCGATGTTTTACTTGGGATAAATCACCCTTTAATACATCTGTTTGTTGCAATCTTTGTTCTATTGCATTGATTCTGTCTTTAAGATTGTCTCTTGAAAATGCATAAAGAGATCTCATCTGAGCATTTCTCGCATCTCTTTCAAGCTGTGAGATTTGATTTTCCATAATGGAGAGTTTTCTTTCAAATGTAGCTGAAGTTCCACAAGATGCTGTGATAGCTGTTTTTGGAACCACTATATTTAGAATACAAGTCTCATCTGAGTTTTCAGACTCAGCTCCAGATGATGTAGAGAATACTGATATTGCAAGCAACAATGAACAGGAGAAAACATGCATTTTTTTCAATTTCATCTTGTGGCATTGTACACATTCAAAATAGTCATGGTAGCTCACATTTTGAGTATTCAGTGGTAGATATTTTATATGTGCTGAAAATCAGATTACTTAATTGGCACATCATAGGTGTTAATTTTTCATACAGTCTGTATATAAACTGTTGGTACCATCAGTGATCTTAGCACATGAATGTTTCATTTCCAAGCATGTAGAGCTGTAAACTTTGTTATGGAAGTACAGTTTGCTTAAATAAGCAATCATGTATTCATGTATGCCCCTGTAATTCTATTCACAAAAGATGTTAGCCAGAAAGACCACACATGGAAACAGAAATGTGTCTGATTTCATCTTTGCAGAAGATTGTTTTCTTCACCACAGTTACATAAATTAAGCTTTCAAAAAATATGGTCTTGAAAATCTCAGAACTCCAGAATGTGCATCAGCAGAATAAACCATTCCTTGCCAGTAGATTTAAAGAAGAAAGATTTTAAATCATACTTTTCTTCTTCTTTGGATTTCACTGGTTGAGGTGGTTGTGCAAATTATCACATTTCCAGTCTTCAGATAAAAATATTACAAGTCTGATGGTGTTATGAAATGATTTCTCCAGACTTCCTCCTCTCCAGTTGTCTGCAAATGAAAAATGGCATAGTCAAGGTTATCTAAGTATAGACTACATGATAACACTGAAGTACAGTGAGCAAAAAGAACTTCTGGCTCAATACAGCCTTTCTTCACACATTGCATTCAACCAGAAAATAGGTTTTAAAAAAACATTGAACATTTATACTGGGGCAATACAGCTACTGTAATGAACTGAAATATTTTGTGTAGAGTCCAATTAGAGGATTGATGATGTTCATATTCATAACTGTTTGACTTGTGAAAATGTCTGAAGTACTTTTATGAGCAAGAGTATTGAAAATATTTATGAAAAATTTGATTAATGAACTTTAACATGTTTTAGATGCAATTTCCATTTTGAAATAGGTAAGAAAATATATTATAAACATAGAAAAAAACATGTAGGGCCAAACAGAAAATATGTGTGTTTCCAATCAGCCGATCATCCATGTTTCTTAATGCTGACCCTAGCACATTTTTTCTCCATTGTTAAAATAAAAGATCACAAAAAATCACATTAAAATATAATGTCTAAACAAAATTACTAACCTGCCTACCCTTATTTTAAAACCAGCACAACTTCAAACACACTTATTTTTCTGATTGGCCTAGTAGGGAATTTTATATAAATTGTTATAAATTGTTTGTGATATTTTGGGAAAAGAGCTACTGACTCAAATTTTAAGATAAATAAAAAAGATTTGGTAGAGCTGACACATTAATTGATAATAGATATGAGATTTCAATAAGATCTTAAAAGATAATGTGAACCTAGAAGTATATTTTAACTGTTACAAAACTACCCTTTTTTTGCAGAAACATTGACAAAACATATCCTTCAAGAATCAGTAGGTAAAATGATAAATTGATTTTTTGTCATGTGTGTATACTTTCACAAGGACAAAAATACTCCACTGTGTAATACCATGCATGAAAACATTTATACTGTTTGAAAGAAATTTAGGCAGTGTTGGGTTTTTGTTGTTTTGTATAAGGTGTATTTGATTATGTTACAAAAGGATTGAGATAATGAGAGCTCGAATATATCAGGTGCTCAGAATCTGAAACTTGCTCCCCTCCCTCTTTTTTTTTCATATTTCAATACTTACATTGTCTGGATAATAAATCCTACCAGATTGTTGTTCTGGTTGTTTGCTTAAATAAATGTCCAGCTACTTTTTCACATCAGAATCTCTCACTGGTGTTTTGTCTTTTATCTTTCCCTTTTTTTTATTGAAACTGTCACCTCCTTTTTAACGAAGCACAAATTTTGCTGTGTCAGATCAGAATGGGTCCCTTTTCAGTGTTCAGTTCAGGAAGGAATATCTAGTAGCTTAAGTTCACAGCCTCAGATCAGATTTCAGTGCCAGGACATTGTCCAGGTGCCTTGCTTTTCTAATAGTCACAAAATTGACAGCACCATAAAATTTTACATTATTTAGAAACCATTCAGTCTTCTTTCTTATTCTGGTTAGCTCTCCCACAGTAGTCTGTACATATAATAAAATATTTATTCTCATTATTTATCTTGTCTTTCTCACAAAAATCTCCAATTCTTGTACAATACAGCTATAGTCAAACAACTATGAATCATTAACTTACAGCTTCCTACTGTGATGGCTGTCAAAATATCACCATGCAGTGGGCCAAGTCAAAATCCCTTTCCCTCTGATGGGTTCTTCTGTTTAGTCTGTTTATTTTCTTTGGCACTCATTCATTCTGTTCTCCTTGCATTGCTCTCAAATTCCACAATCCTCCAGAATTCTAGCCTCTGAAATGCCACTAAAATATCCAGTGGAGACCCCACATTTAATTGCAGATAAATTGCAGTGGATGAGTTTCCTCCCCATCCCTATAATATACTGTATGTGGAGTTCACATGTTCACACTTTACCACATTTAACTCAGGTTGTTTAATACATTATGCAAGTTACAGTATATGTTCTAATAGAAGAACTCTTTATTTGAGGATATAGTATGATCTCACTGTAAATTATGTATAGGTCAGCATTCTCCATGTAACTGTCTTCTTGTACAGGTAGGTGTTAGTATATTAAATAAAATGGCTGCATCTTGATATGTATACCTGCCTACCAATGAAACTACCTACCTACCTATCTACCATAGTTACCTGTTATATGTACACATGCTGTGTCAAGTTAAATACACATTTCCCCTTGGTATAACACACTCTTTGTATGCTAAGTCCACACTATCATTTCAAAAGATCACTATATACTTTTATTGACAAGCCAGCTTGGGGGAAGCTCGGCAATGCAATCACTTTGATGTCCATGTGTGTCTCTACATCTGTCTGTGTGTATGTCCACACTCTAGCTTAATTTTGTGTTATAGCAATTATGCCCTTCCACACACACACAGATGCACGTGATGGGTCATCAGGTATTTGGGTAATGTATGTTTGTGTGTGTATGTGGACAGCTTTGATTAAAGTTTGTTGTTTATTTTTCAGCACATGTAGCTCAGTAACCCCATACTCAATTTACTTTATATTTGGAATATGCAGTAAAACTCCTCAAAACCGAAACTTCAGTATAGCAGAATCCCCTCAAGACTGATTTTTTTTTTAGTCTAGGATTTTTCCTTCTTTAATATCGTCATATTTTTTCATGTAAAACAAAACTCATCTCTATGCTTGGAAAATCTATCATAAAAACAAATATCAAAATCAAACTTGGAAATATTCTAGAATGAATATTGTTACCTGCAACTGCCATTGGCAATAAAACTAAGAATATATACCTTTCTGTTTCATTATAGGTTATGACTTCTTAGCTTTCGACTGTATCACAAAGCCTTCATCAAAGGAATGGCTTCTGGACTGGAGTCATGTTATTAACTAAATGTTGACCACATGACAAAAACCTTCTGCACAAGGGCATAAGTTGGAAATATAATTTTGCTCCTAAGTGCCTGACACACACTGGAACATAATCATTAGGGTTAGCAAGTATTCAATTAAGATGATGTGTGAGACAAAGACCTGAAAAATGTCCCAGTGGCATGCATGGTTAAAATAATTCTTAACATATAGATTAGGGCCAACAATAGGTTAATCTGGAGTCTTTGCATCATAAGAAAGAGTCACCTTTTAAGGCAAAGAATTAACAACTACATGCTTGTAGGTAAGCCATTTATAAAAGACTATGTTTATCTTCTTATTATCTAACTATGATTGATGCTGTTCGTTCATTTGTACACTGGATAAATCAAACACTGTTTACTTGATTTTTTTAATTGAATATAAGTTTTTTTTTTAACCAGGCATGTAGCCTCACTTTGCCAATGGAGACTGACTAAAGCAATATTTTAAAAGTCAGATTAACTAATTGATGTACCCTGACATTTTAGATCTTATACAGAGGTTAAAAAGTTAACTACTGCTTAGGATTGGCATTATTTGGCTACAGCAACAGAAATGGAGTTATTAACATAAGTCACATTAGTGAAAGATGTAAGAAGAAACAGACAAAGCTCCACACCTTCTTCAAGCCGGGCTCTTGAACTGTAAATGTTTTGAATTATTATTTGGAGTATTTAAACATTATAGAGCATTAAATATAGTAAAGTTATAAAAGTGTTTCATTTCTCAGATTGTTCTTGTGACAAAGACTGTATTTCTTTGTGGAAGAACCATATTTATTTATGTGACGGTGTGATTTTATATTGTTTAGCAAATTCTTGATTAAATGTATTTAAAAAAAATACATAAAAACAATTTTCTTAATTTTGTGCACTCTTAGATACGCACAGACACTGAATGCTCTGATAATTACATCTCTCTCTCTCTCATCACATATGTGCATAGAAAACGTTTTTCACATCAGCAAAAACCTCAGTAATCTGAAAACTTCTCAAAACTGACAATTTTTGGGGAGTCACAAGGGTTTTGGTTTTTGTGGGGTTTCACTGTAGTATCATCACATACTCTCCTTCTCTCAGTACCACTCCTGCCCATGGGTGGGGTCAGGGCTTAAAAATTATAATGTGGACACATTTTGGCACAAGTTTTTCAATGGCTTATCTTTCCTTAATTCCTTTACCAGTTTCCTTGGTTAAACTTGTTTCCAGGACTATTGCTCAGTAACTCCTTATCTGATTCCACTCATATTTTTTAATATAATGTCGGTACATACTCCCGTTCTCCCAGTACTATTTCTGGCCCAAGAGTTATAATGGGGGGATTCAATTTGCCTAAATTCTTTTGTGAAAAGTTTTTACATCACCTGTCTTTCAACATCTCCTTTACTGACTCACTGTATGTTTATAATATCATCGTATACACCTCTTCATATACTGTACTTATTCAACAAATTTTCTTTTTAAACCAGGACAGTTGATTAACCTTTTATATCCAATATAAAATAAAATTTCAGCAAATGAACAAAAACCATTATAATTATGCTAGCTGTGTTTTTTCTCTTAATTTGTATCATGTTGCCAAAATAGATTGCTCTATGTATATACTGATGTTTATGGGAGTCAGAAAAGTGACCCATATTACAAGCGAGGGATATTCTAACATGGCTGTGTCACAATAATGCATGAAACACAAAAACTGCATTTAATTATGTGAAATGACATCATTATTGTTTCTCATTAGCCAATAGCTAAAATTCAGTAAAATAATTTTTTTTAAAAACCCAGTAACATATGTCAAATATATTAAATTTGTATTGGTTTTTTTTTTCTTTTTTTTTTTCTTGAGTATATGTTATATATAATTATATTTTGGACTTGACCTAGTCCAAATTCAAGTTCATTGTGTACCTGACCAGTACAAATTTTTTGTTAACAAATAATACATAGTTAATATTTCTCTATGAGTGTGGGTTAAATATTATGATCATTATCAATGGAGGTAAATATGTTTATTTGGGTCTAGGTATAGGACATTTTATTTGCTAGAAATGAACTTGCAACCCTCATCCTGGTTCTAATTGTATGCCTTAGTTTTGATATGCTCTTGTTTACTTGAAAAATTACTCATTCTTGCATTGAACGTCTGAGGCTGAATCAGTCTTATTGTTGTGTTCAGTATTTCATTGGGTGGAACTATTTATTCAGATTATTATTTACTGGAAATACAAAGTGCTCGTTTATAATATCCTTGGACTGGATTATGAATTTGGAATTATGGTGATCTCAGATGAGAACATTTTTGGATTGTATTATTCATATATATCGAAAGACTGTTGGCACATTATCACAATTCAGGCCATTGGCATATTACCATGTTTGAGATTATAGTCACATCAACACATTCAGAGTTGAAGGTTTTGTGGAACACCACTGGAATTTAATTAGACATTTATTCATTAGGACTGGAGATAGAACTGTTTTAACTATTTGGAATTTAATTCACATTACTGTAAGTGAGGACCACTTTACTAAATTGCTATCATACTTACACTGTATATGTCATCTATTTCATAGCAAGATTTATGTAATCATTTTTGTCCATAGCACTTAATATTGCATGCATAAGAAGGCAGGTCGTTCAAGGACATGCTTGAGTTGCACTTGAAAGAATAAAAGATCCTTTGATATCTAGAAAGGAAATTGGCACTTGTTATACTTGTAAAAGTCTTATGCTCTGCAGAAGGAGATTTTTCTGGTCACCCATGAAATTGTTATGGGTTCTTTATCACCATGGATTATTGCAGTCAATAAATAATATAGCAAAAAGATTAAATATAAATTTTTTAAAGCAGCTTTAATTTTTAATCCTGTCTGGCTCACATGAGGTAGGAGAGATTTCACTAAATGGCTGCAGATAAGATAAAAAGTAGGCCTTCAACTTCACAAAAATGTCAGTGCCTTTAGGATGTTTCTGTTCAGACTTCAATTAGGGGGTCAGTTTGGTGATAAAATAGACATTTAACACAGTGTTAACCCTGTTTATTTGGTAGATAATTGCAAGGTAGCAGCATAGATACCTAATTAGAACTGGATGCAAAATATTTATAGCCTGACCCTTTCTAAAGTAAATACCACACTTATTTGGCAAATTGAAGATTTTGAACAGATTTAGCAGCTGTGATGTCCTCTGTTAAAATGGACCAAGGAAAAACTCCACTCTGTAGTCATGTCTGTTCATCAAGATAATCTTTACGAATTGCTACTGTCTCTACAATGAAGAAACCATATTTAGCTCTTACAATGTTTATAGATAGGTATGGTAGTGTAGAGCCATGATTGAGCATTTTTTTAAAGACTGAGTTTCAAGTATTGAAGAAGAAAATTAGACATAATCATCTCAGAGACTTTCCTTCATCAGCTTAAAGATCTTACCAAACATACAATATCTAATGGAAATTTATAAACAAGCATTCTTTTTCCTATTATTATTATTATTATTATTATTTAATCCTATGTTTTTTGTCACTGGGACCTAATATGGAATGTACATTTGCTTCATAATGCTATCACAAACACGTGTTTGAGAATAAAATTATTTTGTGTTCTCATTGTTGTTTTATGCAACCTTTTATGTACAAGGATAGTAATAAGTATTGCATAATAAAGATAAAAATACCAAGTGAGCAGGTTTTGCATAATTTGACTGTTGATATACCTGCTCAGTAAAAGAGTAAATCATCATAATTGATAGATTTAAATTATACTTCCTTGCATTTTCATCCTGCAGCATTTCTTTTCCTGTCACCCATGGAAAGCAATTTACTAGAATTGATCTATTTAGCCTATAGCAAAACAAAACAATTATGACCTTAACATGTTTTAAGTAAAATTATTTGCATGTCATTTAAGAACTAAATAACTAAATAACTAAATAAATTTTGCATGACATTGACCAAACAGGATACAAATTTTTACATACCTGTGCAACTGGAAATTGACTACTGGTAAATATTTATTTGTGGTCCACTATATACAGAGCACCTGTCCATGAAGGACAAGTTTGTAGCTCCTAGAGTGACCTTTATTGACAGATTTTACTGTTTAGTAGGACCATTATATAAAGAGCACCTGTCCATAAAGGACAAATTTGTGGCCTTTTGTGTGTTCTTTATAGACGGATTTCACTAATTAGAACATCTAGGTAAAGAGCATCTGTCCACAAAGGACAGAAGTTTTGGTTCATTGAATGACCTTTATGGATAAATTTTATTCTACATTGAGAATGAAATGTTAAGGGCTCCTATCCACTAAGGACAAATTTTGTGGTGCTGTGAATGAGCTTTGTAGATTGATTTCTCTGTTCATTAGAACCTTAGTATGAAGGGTACCTGGCCATAGAAGACATTTTATGGTCTTTTTTGTGTCTTTTTAATAACAGACTTCATAGTAATAAGTTTACAACAGAAACTTCAGACTTCCATTGTACCCAGATGGGTAAGGATGGGAGGTAGTCAGGAAGAACCAGTTACTGAAATAAAGCTTTGATCATGCTGCTTTCCTGCAGTTGTCTAATTTTTACTTGTAAAAAGAATAATTTTCTTTATTGTATTTTTTTATATTGAGATTTTAACTTGCCTGGATTTAAGGCCAGGTGACCATATGGTATGGCCCTGTATGGTCATGCATCATCCTTTATGTGTCCATCAGTATTTGCTATTTTTAACTTTGCATCAAAATCCACCAGACTGATTTGAGCCAAATATGGCATAGAGGATTCTGACATAAAGCTCATTACAGTTGTAATGTAATGCTGATATGCCATCAAATGTGGTAGCTGTTACAAACAGCTTCTCAAAAACATTTTGAACAGAATTGGACCAGATTTTATGGAAAGCATTCTTGCATAAAAGCCTTGAAAGTTGGTTAAAAAATATCATACTGATCTGATGTTAAATATGGTTGCCATGACTAAAATAAAAACAAATAAACCCAACTTGAAATGGCCTTTTATCCAGAACCACTTGACATAATCATCCAAACTTGAACAAAACATTTTAGCATGAAAACCTTTTATTTTTATATAAATGATGCCAATCTGCACTTAGTTATGGTCACCATAACTTAAAATATACAATCTTCCGAAAAACGCTCAACAGAGTTTGACAAAATATTATGTAATTAAGGCTTTTCAGGTTTGTAAAAATGGTACTGATCCACCATCAAATATGGCAGCTATTGCAAAAAAAAACCCAACAAAGTCTTGAAAGAACTTGTAAGGAAAATCTGCTCAACTAATTTAATCAATTTGACAGAAAAATTGTTGGCATGAAAGCCTTTCAAATGCATCAAATTGGTATCACTCACATTTACATGTAATTCCTTGAATGAAATTAGAAATTAGTATTATGAGTTGTGTCTTCAAGTGAAGGCTATTATCTATCAAAATTTGATTATGAAAATTACTACATTGTCTGTAATGTTTCATAAATACACTTTTCATTATTTTTGGTTGGGATATAAATAAATATATGTAAAAATATTTTAAATGTTAATTTCTACTGATTTTTGTGTATTAGTATTTCTGAAACCTTAACAATACAAATTTCTCTGCACAAAACAAAGCAGAGGGCAAAAATATAACAATGTATTTTCTGGATTGATGATATACAAAAAATGAGTGTATGTGAAAAATTACAGATAATATGGTACATAGAAACTTTCATTGTGCATATTGCTTGGATTTAGCCTGCACTCAAGCAAGGTAACTAAAAATGCGGTGACAGGTGGTATACAGTATTAATTAATTCTGAGCATGATACTTCTCATTTCTTGTACCTCCTTGTGAAAAAGAACCTGTCAGTAGAACTTTTAACATATAACTTCTGGCATGCATGAGATGATTATTGTTTCTTTGGCCAGATATAAGCTATTATTGCACATGCAGATTGAGGGAATGCCATATAATTCTTATGTGCACATTTTTCATGAGAAATATAGTGTTTAAGGGTTGCAGTAATTTGACGGTTCATTAATATGGAATCATTGCATTGGAATGTCACAATATTCATATGACAGTTGGGGTAGATCCAGGATTTTTTGGGATGGGGGTTTCATTATTGTAAGGGGCTAAATTGTTTTGCTTTTTAACAAAAAAGCATGCAATGTAGACTAAAGAATGGTTTTACTGACACCCACCCTACCCCACCCCACCCCACTTCCATCTGGACCAATAATTGATGGTGTCTGGGAATATATTAAGGGATGGGAACTAAAGTATTTAGATTAATAGGGTTTAATTGTATTGTAATGGTCGTTTGAGGGAGGAGGGGTTTGCACAGTTCTAAGTTATTTGTTAAATATGTTGCTTAAAATTTGAGACAAGCAGTCAGGTTAAACCTTACTGTTTCACTGATGAAATCAGACAACTAGTCATGCAAGTTAAATCTGTTTATTAGTGTAGGGTAAAAAAATTTCTAATAAAAATAATAATAATAACAATAATTTATTATTTAGCTAGATATTAGCTAACTGTCCCATGAGGCTCTCAGGGACATACACTATTCTACATATGTATTGGATTTCCTGAAAAATGTTTATATGTACTTAATGTTGTTTTACCTGTATTATTTAATTCTGTCTGTCACAAGGTGAGGGATGTTATTTGAATGATTTATCATATATAATTCCTATTATTATTGTCATTTGTTTTTATTTTGTGCATGTACAGTGTGTATTGTTTTTTATTTTTGTATATGTTTAATATGGTTGATGCTTGTTTTATTTTATATTTAGTACACAAGACCTAAGTTTGAGATTGCATATCATTATGTTACTTTTTGAAAAAAGTGGCTTATACTTGTCCATAATGAGCATGTGTCTGTTATATGAAGGTTTCTGTTACAGCAAGCTTCAGTTTACAAGTATAATATCCATGGTAACTTAGTGATTGAAAGAGGGTTTAATACTCAAGAATAACAAAGTGGTATTATCAAGATAAAGGATATACTCCCACACAGCTCTTCAGAAAAGATTAGTTTCATCCTGTCTTTTTGTTGCCCATGAGTGTTTCTCATGACACTTGATGCTTTTTCAAGATTTGAAGCAAGACTGAGAAGAATTTTACAAATTACATGTATGAATTGTTGCACAAGTCCTAATACTTCATGAATAATGAATACACACAACACAGACCCAGATCTTTCTGCATATAATGTGATGGTAGATCTGGATCACTTCTATTTGTTATTGTTATGGAATTGACATGGATTTCCTGGTACATTTTTGATGATAGATTATATATGTGCTGGTCATTAACTCTAAAAGTCATAGACCAAAAGAGCTTATGGAATGTTCTGTTGACCATCATCCATCATATGTCAGTTGGCACAAGCTTATTATTACTACACATGCTAAACTACTTGGAAGATTGCCATGAAATTGTATGCACACATTCATACAGTGTTCTAGATGTGCCTAAATAAAAATGTTCTAGCTTAGAAATTGAAAATCTTATTATATTTACTTCTCCAGAACTGATGGTTATATCAGCTTTTGGTTCTCACTAGAAGACTTTTTACTATGTCTAGTTCATCTAAAATGAAAATGATCCTTATCTGACATCCATTATGGCCACCACAGCAGCCTATTACAAAATCTTGTTATTGCCACTGCTCCTGAGGAAAAGTCATATTGACAATTTGTATTCATCAGAAGACATCATATGGTGTCTAGTTGGTCATTCAATTGAAATGATGCTGCTTGGACGTCAGTGTGGCTACCACAGTGGCCATCCATAAACTCTTGTTATTGCTATTCCTCCTGAATAGGTGGTCATATCAACAGAGAGCTTTCACTAAAAGACTTGTGACGTGTAGTTGGTTTCAAATGAAAGTGATGCTTTTCACTGGAAGACTTAATGACGTCTAATTGGTCCTAAATAGAAATGATATTGATCTGACATCCAATATAATCTCCACTGCAGCCATATTGAAAATCATTTTTGTTGTTACTTCTGAACAGAAAGTCATATTGATTTGTGGTTTTACCAGAAGACTTCATATGATATATAGTCATTCCTAAATGCAGATGGTCTAGATCTGACCTCTGATAAGGCCACCACACTGGCCATCTTGATAATATTGTTATAGCTACTCCTTCAAGATGAATAGTGTAATATCAAAATTATGATTTCACCAAAAGACTTGTGATGTCTGCTTTCTTGGTCCTACATGTAAATGGTGCCAATCTGTTATCCAGAATGGCCACTATCACATCCATCATGAAGTTTCTGTTATAGCTACTGTTCCTGAACAGAAACAAGAATCAGCATGGGTTTTTCACCAGAAGACTTCTTAAGATGTCAAGTTGGCCTTAAATGAAAATGGTGCCAATCTGACATTCAATATAGCCACCATGGCAGCCATCTTAGAACTCTTGCCACTACTTCTCCTAAATTAAATGTCATTTTGACATATTGTTTTCACCAGAATACTTCATATGGTGTCTAGTAACTCCTAAATAAAAATGAAGCAGTCTCACACACACACACACATGCATACACGGTTGAGCACACACACACACACACACACACACACACTGTCTGGATCAGAAAGGGTCTTATACCATTCTGATTTGTGGAACTTTAAGGATCATTATTTTGGTTCAGCTTTATGTTGTTCATCCATGTGTGTATGTGCCACTCTATTGATTACATGTGCTCTACTACCTTTCAGCTATTATAGAAAGGTATGGTCTGTTTAGGTTACATCTTATTCAGAGATCTTACATATGTAGAACTGACGTAGGATTATATTAGCTCAGACATATTTACACTGTATATCATTAAAAGAACTATATGGTTTAAAACACATTATGAACTGTGCCTTATCTACCCACATGTAGAACTATGTAGATTGCACAGGTTCTACTATATTTATTAAAAATGAATTTATTTTGGATTATTTACATTTTACCATATTTATTATTCCTCATTTGTAAGGTGGACAGTACCAAAAGAAAACAAACTTTTCTCCATTAGTCCATCACAGTGAATTCTTCATAACATAACACACAAACATAATGGCCTACAGGTACATTTTCCCTTAAAGAATATTTTTTAAAGTTAATAATTTTTACATTGCCATTGAGACAATTTTATTGTTTCTGGATATATTAGTTCTGAATCTGTTTGATTGAAGATTACAAAAGTTGATACACATATCAGAGTAGTAGTACAAAGATGCCTTTTGCTACCAAGAATTTGTTGTTTTGGAATTACCCTGGAAACAGTTTGCCAACTGGCCATATTTCTATCATGTGGAATGTGACTCAATATTTTTGCATATCATTACCAGACCCCGTACAAATGTCTAGGTGAAAGCCTGCCTAGAAGTACCTTTTCTTATAAAAAATTTCAACTTTCAATAGTTTTGACATTGTATTTAAAATCTCAGTTTCCATCTAAAAACATTTTGGTTGTTTACAAAGTTTACATTAAAACTGTCTCAGATATCATTTAATCACTACACGGATTTGTGGGTGGGATGGAAGATATAGATAATCCCATCTGCTTGTTTTAGTACTTGATTTTGTTACCTGATGTAATTGATCATTTATTAGGATGTCTTATTGTTACAGTATGAAACACTCAATTTCAGTGATCTAATAAATGCAGAATAGTCAAGGCCTTCATATATTCCAAAATCTTCCACTTTGACTCTTTAGAAAGTATGGCTCCAATTCAATGATCTCATTACATCATGTGATAAATAGTGAGCTTGCATAAAAAATAGAAATTACTAGTATTCAGCTTGCTTGCTAAATTTCATATGAATCAGAAACTCAGCAAACCTCTTTGTTATTTCAGGTCATTGTTGATGATTTGGACAACTCTATAACATATCAGTTCCCCTGTGGCCGCTGGTTGGCTGATGATGAAGATGATGGTCAAATTTTCCGTGACCTTATTGTTGGTGTTGGACCTATGGATGGTGATCCAGGTAAATAGACCTCTTAAATTATTAATGCCAAATGAAGTAAATAAAACTCTTAAATTATTAATGCCAAATGAAGTAAATAAAACTCTTAAATTATTAATGCCAAATGAAGTAAATAAAACTCTTAAATTATTAGTGTCAAATGAAGTAAATACAACTCTTAAATTATTAATGCCAAATGAAGTAAATAAAATTCTAAATTATTAATGCCAGATGAAATTAGTTCTGCACCATTAAATAGTATCCAGGTTCTGTATATTCTACTCATGTTAAAAATACAACCCAGAATATAAAATTTTGAGAATAAATTGTTTTTATAGGCAAAACATTGCCAACTGCATCTGGAATTTAGACGTTCTCTAGCAAAATGTAAAATAGACCAGTCCAAGCGTTATGTGGACAGACGAAACTTTGCATTAAATTTGGATAAGTTTGAGATTTAGGAATAAAGGGGGCCAATAAAGAGAATAAAAGGTCAAATTCTTAGCCATCTCCTCATACGCAGGTAAAATAGCAAATAAAAACCAACTAGTTCTACATGTCTGAATCAGGCCTGCTTGGGTTGAATCAGAGGTAATAATGAAACTTTAACCCCATCTCAGGTGGGAATGAAAAAAATCTCCCAGCCTTGGTGATTTAATTAAAGGGCTGAGTTTCACAGACATAACTTGATTTTAATTTTTATTGCTTATTTTTAAGAAGGCTCAAAAGTCCATTAACTCATTCAGCTCCAGAGGTTTTTCTTTTTTTCACCTGAAATGCGAGTAGGAAAGATATTTTGGGGGCTATTTCTGAATACATCCTAATACATTGGCTTTCAACAGATTTTCCATGAGACTAAAGCCTAGTTGTATTAGAAACATCATTTTCCATTGGTTATTTTGCTTGCGCATGAGCAGAAAGGTAAAAGTTGGAGGTTTTTTTTTTTTGCTTATTGGACCTATCATTTTCATATGGAGACCACTCTTTATTCCAAATGCCCACCTTATCCTAGTTTTTGCAAAGGTTCCCTGTCTGTGTGCAGTTCACACCTGTCTGCCTTAACTCTGAGGCCAAAAGGTCTAAGATCTGGACACAAAATTGCATTCCGACCACGAGCAAATTTTGGGTGAAAAAAAAATGGGTCCAAAAAATTAGGTTTTTCCCCTCTGTATTTTGTAGTGCAACTAGAACTATCTGGTATCATTGTAGAGCTATATCTGTCTGCATTTTTGTAATACCACCCACTTTGGTTTATCTTAAATGACCTTGATGCTGCAGAGCTCGGAAATAGGGTACAGCTTCATCATGCCTACAGGCGGGATTGGGGCTGAATGAGTTAACTCATTAAGGTCAAAAGCCATAGTTTTATTCCATGAGATAGTACCCTTGTTCTAGGATCTGTGACATTATCACAATCCATGATAGACTCAAGCATGTGGTATTAGAGAAAAGAAGAATGGTGCAGCTTTACAAAAGTACCAGGTAATGCAGACATTCTGCATACATTAAAAAATACAGCAAGATAAATAGAACTTTTCAGACCAGACTGTTTAAAGCAAACAATCCCCTGTTCTGGAACCACAATTCTTATCTGGATTTTATACTTCCTGACTAATTAGATCTAAAACAGACTAGTCCAGATGTCACACAGACAAATGAAACTTTGCAAGAGTTAGGATGAGTATGAAATTTGATATCAAAGATGGCATGGAGATGAAAATTATGGGTCCAATTAGCAAACAAAAAAAGTCACCTGAAGATGTGCATTTCAATGAATGAATTTGCTTCATCATTTTTTTAAAGAGTTATTGCACATTTTGCCTTGTAGCTTAATGCAGTCTGTCTCACAATATCATTTGCATAACTAGTCCCACAGGTTTTGATGGAATACAGTGAAACTTTGTAGATTGTAAGGTCATGACCTGAAAATGCACTTGTTGACAAATCAATTTGCTCCTGTCATTTTTGTTAGAGGTATTGCCCTTGCAGCTGAAAGACTGAATCTTATGAGCACAACTTGCACTGCAGTTATTTGTGGATTGCTCTGAAACTGTACATGTTATAGACATCATTTAAAGATGTAAATGTTCACAAACCTTTATGCTGCCTTGAGTTTGGAAGAGTTATTGCCCTTTTTGACTTACAGCTTGGTGCAGTGCATGAAAGAATTTTGTGAATGCAACCACTCTTGCAGTTTTTAGTGGATTGATGTGAAACTTGGTGTATATTATGGTTATCATCAAAAGATATGCCTGTTGACCAGCCATGTTATGGGCATCATCAAAAGATATATGTTGACCAGTCATATTATGGTCATTATCAAAAGATTGTTGACCAATAATGTTATGGTCATAATCAAAGTATATGCCTGTTGACCAATCATTTTATGGTCATAATCAAAGTATATGCCTGTTGACCAATCATTTTAGAGCCATCATCAAAAGATATTAATGTTGACTAGTCATATTACTTAATCAGATTCACAAGAGTTATGACCTTTTTTGACTATAGACTTTATCTCCATCTTGGGGGTGCAGGATAGGCACCAATTCTCTAGTTTGATAATAAATGTAAACTTGTAAATGACCTCCAAAACATTTCTGCTTGTTTCAAGCATTAATTGACTAAAAATCCTTCCTGTTTCTTTTATGCTGAATAAGTCTTCGCTTGTGGAACTCTTTACTGCGCACAAAACATGTTTAAGCAGCAATCAAAGTGTCCTTTTCTTGTTTTGATTCTTTTAATATATCAGCTTTTTTCTGAGCTTAATGTCTAAATATAATCCTATGAGAAACCATTTTGAGAAATGATATTTAATGAAAACTTTATAAACAAATTGTTGAATTAGTATTGTTCTAAGTCATTCATTAGTAGAGCATGGAAAGAACAATAGTCTTCTCATAATGTAGTCAGGTATGATTTGCCTTGCAGTGGGTGGTGGTCCAGATGCAGCTGTCACCAGTGAAAATTTTCTTCATATTGATAAAACTTAACATCATTAGATAAATGCTGTTCTTGTTCCATGCTGTGCATTTTCACAACAATTTCCTCTTTAAAAAAAAGCTCCATGAACAAGAACTAAATGTGATATTTTTCATGAATATCATCAGCTGAAGATTAGGTATCTATGTAATATTGATCTATATAAATATTGTACTACAATGCAGCAACAATTCATGGTCTCTGATGGCCAGCCAGACGACTGTCATTCTATGTGTTGTAAAAAATAAGGTGCAATAGCTGGGACAAAAATTATATTTCGAAAAAAATTAGAAAGAAAGAATTTTGTATGTATTATTCCAACAGCCACTTAACTAATTTTACACCATTTACATTAGTTATTTCTTGTTGATTTTAAAGTATGTTTCTCCTGTTTTACACTATACACATGTTATTCACAGCTTAAAAATTATGAAATATTAACAATTTTGGGTACAATAATAAATGGAGAAATTGAATAGAGTGGCATATTGATAGCAAGATGAAGTCAGTTTCACTTTCCTGACATTTTAAAACAAAATTTCATGAACAAAGACAACTATTTCTTCATATTTGCCTGGTAGTGTGACTCCTGCCATGATTTTCAGTCTTGTATCATGGCAAATTGATATTGTACCTATAATATTGTGCTTAAAATATGTTGTTTTATTCAGCTTTATTTTATTGTTTAATCATATCCTAATATTCTTTACTGGTACAGAAGCCAAAGGTAATGTTAAAAGTGTTTTGTTTGAAACTTCCATTTTATTTGCTTCATTGTGTGCCAGATACTAAGATAGGTGGCATACAAAGCTTCCATATGCAGTGGGTATTAAATTGTACTGTAAGAGTTCATTTTACATATCTGTGTATGTAAAATATTAATTGCCTAATTCTTGTGACAGGTAAAAGTAATGTGCCACCTATTTTTCTCATCTGCCATTCATTTATTCACTATCTATCTATCTATATATATATATATATATATATATATATATATATATATATATATATATATATATATATATATATATATATATATATAAACACAGTGTTTGTTGTCATAAATCTAGTTCCCTGCTAAAACATAATTTTCAATGTAAGGCTTTTCTTTTTAATTTTGCATGTTGTTGCATATTATATTAGAGAAATCTATTACCAGCAAATATATACATGATTGTATTTTTAAAATTTGCATGGGAAAAGTGAAATATTTAAATATTATGGTCAGAATGTGACCAACCAAACTTGAGTCTAGACTGAAACTTTAACCTAGTATCTGGCAATCTGATTGGTTGAAATCTTCCGGCATATATGACCATCATTACAAAAACAAACCCCAGAGAACTGTTAAATGACTACTTTAAAAAAACAACAACATTGGAACAAATTTGACATAAATCATTCTGGTATAAAAGATGCAAATCCACCATGAAATATGACTGTCATTACTAAAAATAGTTAAACTTTTAAGTGATTTTCTTATCAAAAACTGCTTGACAAAATTGAACCAAGCATCCTGACTTGAAGTTTGTAGAAATAATGTTGATCCAACATCAGATATGGCCATCAGACATTACTGTACAGAAAAACATTTAAATTCCATTAAAACAATTTTTATTTCCATAAATTTTGCAATAGGATGGCCTGCAAGTTTTCGCAACTTAGAAAAACACTTTTGTGTATAAATGTTGAACATTATACATGGAAAGCAGCTAACAAATTTCACATTATGATACTATTGCAAAAATGGGTTATGGTTCATATTGAGAGAGGAAACCTTTAAAGACTTTACAAAAACCACTATTCAGAATTGTACCAATTTTACAGCAAGCATCCTGGCTTGAAGGCAATTTGAATTATATCAGTGATGCTAGTCTGCCATGAAATATGGCTGCATAAAGTGAGGTAGAAAATAATTAAAGAACTTTATTAAAAAGCACTCAACAAAATTTGAGATTAACAGAATTTATCTGGCATTGAGACATTTCAATATTGAAGAATCATGCTTATGTGCCATCAAATATGGATAAAGATACAACAAAATGAAAGAAACATTGAAATGATTGTTTTCATAACATAACTGTGCAATCAAAAGCATTAGAATACATTTTTGTAGAAAGCATCATACTGACCCAGACTTCATTACATTTGGCTGTTGGACACATGGCAGCCAGGTGAGTAATCTCAAGTCAACTAGGTCATCATGCTTTTGGTGTTTTTATTGCAGTTTTTTTAAAAACTGCATTTGTTTTGCATCTGTTTTGTAGAAAAGTTCTTACTTCAATAAACTGACAATGAACAGTGCAAAACTAATTTTAAACTAGCCTAAGCTAAGGCACTGTTTGCACTGTTTGTTGTCAGTTATTGCATTTATCTTAATGTTTGATACACACAATCCATTCTATGGTTTCAGTACACTTAGAAGGACTGTTATATAATTTGTATTCTTTATATATATATATATATATATATATATATATATATATATATATATATATATATATATATATATATATATATATATATATATATATATATATATATCACAGATCAGTAATGATCTCTGTACTTCAAAACTTCAGAATAATTTTGGGTCTGGCATCAAAAGAGTGTGGTGACCTTTTTTAGAAGAAAGGAATAAGGAACAAGTTACTGTTTTACATTTCTTTTGTATGCACAAAGGTAATTCTTGATGGTGGTTGTTGTTCTTTCAACAGCACTTGTAACATTTTGGCTTCAACAGGATGGAGCAATATTAACTTTGGAAAGATATTGACTAAAAAATACAGACCTCTTTAATGTTTATCCAGTTTTTCTCCAATCAAGTGAAAATTGTCAAATGACTGAATTGCTTTGTATGTTCTATGTCATTTTGGTAGTATTAGAAGTATTCAGTCAGTGCTTTTCAGATATGTGGCATTATATCTCCTATACTTGATGCTTTTGCAAAATGGTGCATCAAAAACATTTATGTATTCACTGTCTTTTAAATTATTATTCTGTGGTTTCTACTGACCATAAATTCAAAGATCCAATAAATGATGATATTCTTGTGGACTCCGTTGGATTGAATGAATTTAAGTACATGTACATGTACATATTTGGTTTGGTTTGGATTTTTTTTAACGTGGCTTTAACAATTTTTCAGTCATATCGCTACGATGTCTGCAGTGTGCCAGTTTATAGTGATGTCTAGCACTGGGGCATCATACCGCAGACATGTAGCATGATGTCCCACCCAGTCACATTATCCTGACACCAGGCCGACCTGTCCTAACACTAACCTTTTAATGCTGAGCACCAAGCGAGGCATCTGTTAGTATCATTTTTGTAAGTCTTTGGTATGACTCGGTCGGGGATTGAACCCATGACCTCCAACATCCAAGGTGGACACTCTCACCACTAGGCCACTGGAGCAGTCGACATGTACATATAAAAGCATTATTTATTTGTGTGATCATGTGGCCACAAAGATATATGATTTCACCTTAAACATTAGTGGTTAACATTACAGTACATTACAGTGGTTAACATTACATTGGTTAACATTACAGTGGTTAACATTACAGTGGTTAACATTACATTGGTTAACATTACAGTGGTTAACATTACAGTACATTACAGTGGTTAACATTACAGTGGTTAACATTACAGTGGTTAATATTACAGTGGTTAACATTACATTGGTTAACATTACAGTGGTTAACATTACAGTGGATAACATTACAGTACATTACAGTGGTTAACATTACAGTGGTTAACATTACAGTGGTTAACATTACAGTGGTTAATATTACAGTGGTTAACATTACAGTGGTTAACATTACATTGGTTAACATTACAGTGGTTAGCATTACAGTGGTTAACATTCCAGTACATTAGAGTGGTTAACATTACATTGGTTAACATTACAGTGGTTAATGTTACAGTGGTTGACATTACAGTAGTTAATATTACAGTGGTTGACATTATAGTGGTTAATGCATGGCTTGATGCTAAAAATCAAGAAAACTTTACAAAATCAATATTAGATTTAATTCATTTGATAGCAGTATATTCATCCATGTAGAACACCTATCTAGCTTAAAAACAGCGTAAACCTAGATCGGCACAATACTTTGGCTATGCCATTCCTTTTAATTATTGAATTCAATTTAATGGCATAAACTGTAATCTTCTGGTGCATTATTTGACAGCATATCTATCTGGTTCTTTCTGTTTGCAATTAGGTAAGTGTTACATACGTCCATGGTTTTATATGGTGTGAAGAAAATAATGGCAGAAACTCACCTAATCCTACGTTTTTCAGAAGAATCAATTTATCATTGCTAGTTCAAATAATTTTCTCAACATTTAATAGAACCTCCACTTGAAGAATTTGATGTAATGTTATTTTATGTGACCCACAACATGGCAACCATAGTGGTCATTTCAAAAATCTTATCGTCACTACATCTCTTGATAGAATAGTGGAATTGACAAGGAGTTTTCTCTGAAACATCTTGTGCAGTATTTAATTGGACCTGAATGAAAATGGTGCAGATTTGACCACAGATGTCTGCACTATTGTGAACAAGTTTAAAAACCAAACTTACTTGACCTTGACCAAGTCCAACGTAACTGCCTGCATTTTTGTGCTTCATTGAAGTATGAACACAGTGGCTTGTATATATACAAATGAATTTAGTCACACTTGTTATATTGTTCTCTTTCAACCAACAAGATGATAGCACACATTCATTGAGTTCAGGGTTAAAGATCTTGTCATGAGTTTTATCTACAATTGCTTATTAGCATGACAGGTATGAATGGATTCTTATCAACCCAGTTTATGGATACATCTAAATATTATCTTGAATGATAACTTTTAAATAACATGTTTGTTTTGGGGGGTTTTCCTTAATAATAATTGCAGTTTAAACCATAGATAGCACTTGAATATAATGATATTAATGATAACAAGTTCAATGATCGTCAGATTCAAGGTCAAAGGTCATGACAAAGATGGTCGTACTGCACTTGTGAAGATATTAAAATATTTTGCTTACTAAATTTGGCATGCTGGAGCTTTCTCAAAACTATATGAGATGATTTCAGTTTTCAGAAATTAAAAAAGATAGAAGAAGGGAAGGAATTGTTCTGGGTCCACATGCATAATGTGCTTTCAGCAACAATTGCTATTTTAAAAATCTTCCCCCAAAACACTCGTCTAATTTTGACAAGATTTGGCAGTTAGTCACCTGGTATGAAGGGCTTTTAAAAAAGGAACAGCTTTTAAACAACTTTTCAAAAATTGGTGAAAAGAATTTGATCAAATTTAACTAAAGCATCCTGGCATGAAGAACTTTTAAGTTTGTACGATCAGTGCTAATTTGGCTTTAGATATGTACACCATTTCTAACATTAGAAACAACAGTATGTCATTCATCAACTATTCTCATTTTCAAAACCCACCAGAACAGTTTCAGCTAAACTTAGCACAGAGCATCCAGTCATAAGAGCCTTTCATGCCAGTATGCCATCAAATATGGCCATGCTTACTGATAATAGAAAACCTTTATAGAGCTTCATAGTGGAAGTAGAAAGCTTTCAAATTCAGCATAATCTCAAGCACTTTAACATTTAGCTTACTTTGCCATGTCAGGCTTCTATGGAGGTGGGGGCTCAACAATAAGCCCCTCCCCATTGCCTTAACAAAATGTGTATTGGTTGGGCCCCCTTGGCTAATCAGGGAAATACTTTGTGTTAATGGCATAATTTTATTATTTGTTTGAGGTCATTTTTTCAGGAAAATTTCTCACTGTTTATGTCTCTTAATTTTCCTCAAAATAATTCACTTGTGAATTATTGGTCTTGTGACAGCTATAATAGCTACTAATGACTTGTAGGAAACTAACTGAATTGTGGAATGGACTTTTTCCAGAATGGTTGTATGAATCAATTATAAGATTTTGTATGATGTAACAATGTGTGCACTTTCACAATTCATACTTAATGACATAATGGTTCATTCATGATAATCATGCATGCATTATCCTCAGTAAGTACTGTATTAGGCTTTTAATAAATGTACTAAGTTCAGGTTACTAGTACTGCAAGCGAACAACAAAAATGGATCAGTCAGATTCTGTAATGTTGGATACTTATACATTATTCAGTCTAGCTTAAAATTTGGGGAGTGCCTTATATGCTGGAATATACAGTATCAGTCATAAATACACATAATTATAAATCCAGATGGTTGCCACAGAGATATTCTTCTCGGAATAGCATAAAATATGTTGTTTTTTATTTCTCTAGGTATTCCATATGAGATTCGAGTGACAACAGGAAACAAAGCAAATGCTGGCACCAGTGCCAAGGTGTATATCATCATGTACGGTAAAAAAGAAAACAGTGGCAAGGTGTGGCTGCAGGGAGGTGAATTCAAACAGGGGATGACACAAATCTTCAATGTTAGCATCATGGCCCAGATAAGTCCACTTACAAAGCTGGATATTGGCCATGATAACAGTGGAGTGGGACCTGGGTGGTTCCTGGAATCGGTTTGTATATAAATGCTAGTAATATAAAGATTTTAATATATTAAAGATATACGAGTCAGAGAAAACATTAAGATAATGAGAGAACCTCAATCCCTCTTCATTCTGGACTATTAATTTAACACTAAATCTGATAAACGACAAATATAATACACAGTGTTAAGCAAATTCTTGATCAAAATATGTGCTAGCATGTAATTGAATCCTAATGTTTCACATGCTCACCTTTTTAACTTCATTGTCCTATGAGTGTTGTATACATCTTAAAGACAGGCAACCACCACCCATTTGATCAGTCCAGAGGTCCAAGTATCTGAGTTATTTAAATGTGATCGCGCAGTTATAGCATATTTATGTATTAGATAAAGCACATATTCCAGGGCATTCTTTCTAATAATGGCCAAAGCCCATTATGGGAAAATGCTTGCTCATAATACTTTAGCTCACATAAAATGTATCCCCAAAACATAAAAATGTTTTGACACCACCCCATTATGTTGCCTGTATGAGAATCATGTGTAGGCATGGATTATGCAATGTAATTTACTCAGTGAATCTCGTGCAGGCGCTAGATCTGAAAATTAGAAAGTGATTGAAAAGGTCTCAATAATTTGTTCTAAATTACCTGTTATATGACGCGCCCACTCTTTATTCCAGTTACTAAAATCCTAAAACATTTTGTCTTCATCATAATTTAATAAGTGACTACATTTATAACCATGTCATTTTATGTAAAATATCTCCCAGAGTTTTAGCACTGCCATACCTAGGTAAAATATGATGTAATATCAGTGATATCCTCATAATGTTGTGATCACATCATTTGGAATTATGTGGTAAGTGTTGATTTTTCAAAAATAAAATCTATTTCCAGAAATTGTCATATGAATACTGAGACATTCAATAAATGGTATATTGTGACTCAACTTTCTTAGAACTTTTCTATACCTCTGCAGGTTTCAGTGTACTGTCCTAGTACTGGTTTGGAGCAGGTTTTTCCCTGTCACAAATGGCTGGCAAAGGATGAGGGAGACAAACAGATACAAAGGACTTTATACGAAGACAAAGACAAAAGAAAAGAGAGGGAAAAAAGTAAGATTCAAACTAAGAATAAAGTTTTCTTTTGATAACTTTCCTTTCTGCATTGTGATTGTGTCATTGCTGTTTTCAGAAAAATATGAGGATTATACCATATATACTTGTATGTATATAATTTATTGATTTGGTTTTGAATGGCACATCAACACATATAAGGTTCTACCATGGTGAGGCAAGAGTACCAAAGCAGCTAGCTTGGCCTGGTCTGAAGTCCAGTTTGCCAGCCACTATGCCACGGGAACTTCTCGATCCATGTAGAAGGTGATGCTTCCCCCAACATTCAATCTGCAACAGTTTTGATTTTTGTATAACCCTTTTAAAATTTAGGGTTGATATAACCATGAAATGAAATTGGAATGCAGAATGATGCTATATTATGCTAAGGAAATGGGAGATAAGTGATGTTCCTTATAACACACTGAGGCAGCTGACCTGGGGCAGGTATTGAATCTGCAATCCTTGGATTATAAGTCCAACACTCTACCAACTGAGCTACTGCAGTTCTTCTGACACAAATGAAATGATGAATACATTCTGAAGAAATTGGATAGTGCAAATGCATAACAAGAATGATGAATGGAAAATTGAATGAATGTATTATGTGAATGGGTATGAAAATCTAATACATACATTTTCATGCCGGCACTAAATTTCCAAGATGGAAAGTCCTTTTGCATGATACTGCCATTGAATTAAATATCTTGACACTCATATTTTCCAGAAAATTTATTTTTGAATAATTTGCAATCATTTTCACCAGTACACAAAATTTCCAGACACTAAATACGTTTTTTTTAAGTCCAATAAAATATAAAACATTAAAATTAGAACATAAACTAAGGATTGCTTTACAAGTATCCAAAAGTAGGTGTTTTAAAAAGCTGACTATCGAGCTGTGAAACAGTTTTGATTATCCATATTATAACATGGCAATAACTGAAGAATGATGATGTCAGTAGGCAGCAATTAACATAATTACTCATTATAATATATGCCAGAGGACTTGAAGTAGAGAGTTCACATTCTCAGTAAAAAGTATATTAACTTGCATGATAAAAAGTGTTTAAAAACTTGTTTATTATCTTTGTTTTCACTTTTCCACTAAGCTATGTTAACATTTATTTGTGATAAAGCAAGCAACATTTTAGGCACACAACTTTCACAGTTCTTGTTGTCCCAGTTTCATTCAGTGGCAGATTTCCCTTAATAATCTCATTTTGGACATAGTTCAATCTTCATTCCTAAAGTATTATTACAAATAATGGTATTCTGATATTAATATGCTGAACTTGTCTGAGTGATTTGGTTCATTTGAATAGTTACAGCAATCATCACCATTTTTGGAGATGAGGTGTCAATATAGGTTGTAGAATTTTAATAAAGAAACTATGAGTTATTGTTCAGATTTTAAGAATTAAGACGATATGAAGAGATGTATATAATTTTAGCAATACATTCTGATATCTTTATATTATGAAACAATCTTGATATTTTAACTTGCATTTTGCATTCATTGTTTTAATCTGGATCCAGGTAATGATGATTGGACTTGAATCAGTTGATTTTGTTAATCCTTCATGTCCATTCCCACATATTAAACAACACTGATATATACCACAGTTCAAGAAGTTGACCAGCATTTACAGAAATTAAAGTAGTTGTTTAATTTTGGGCTGGTTACTTGAAATATTTGGATACTTTTTGCACTCACCATTGGCAGTAATACATGTATATAATGAACGACTTTCATAGTTTTGCAAACAAAATGAAAAACAAACAACAGACATGCAATCAGGTTTATTTTTTTTGGAAACAAAAAAATGACACATTGTCATGAGAGTGTCATCTGACAAGTATTGAACTGATCATGTGTATCAATACATGATCATTAGTTTTCTTCTGACCAGCATTGAATTTACTGGGTGTATCAATACATGATCATTAGTTTTCTTCTGACCTGCATTGAATTTACTGGGTGTATCAATACATGATCATTAGTGTTCTTCTGACCTGCATTGAATTTACTGGGTGTATCAATACATGATCATTAGTTTTCTTCTGACCTGCATTGAATTTACTGGGTGTATCAATACATGATCATTAGTGTTCTTCTGACCAGCATTGAATTTACTGGGTGTGTCAATACATGATCATTAGTTTTTAGTTCTCTGAAACACTCTAATCATCAGTCATTAACTTCACTGGTGTATATACAGATTTATTTTGGTATCATTAACTTCATTGGTGTATGAAACACCTACTTTTGTATCATTAATTTCACTGGTGTATGAAACAGACATATTTTTGTATGATTAACTTCACTGGTGTATGAAACAGACATATTTTGATATCATTAACTTCACTGGTGTATGAAACAGACATATTTTTGTATCATTAACTCCACTAATGTATGAAACAGACATATATTTGTATCATTAATTTCACTGTTGCATGAAACACATATTTTTGTATCATTAACTTCACTGGTGTATGAAACATATTTTGGTATCATTAACTTCACTGGTATATGAAACATATATCATCAACTTTACTGGTTTATGAAACCGACATATATTTGAATCATTAACTCCGCTGGTGTATGAAACAGATTTATTTAACTCCACTGTTGTATGAAATAGATTTATTTAACTCCACTGGTGTATGAAATAGATGTATTTTTGTATCATTAACTTCACTGGTGAATGAAACACGTTTTTGTATGATTAACTTCACTCGTATATGAAACAGACATTTTGGTATCATTAACTTCACTGGTGTATGAAAACGATTTATTTTTGTATCATTAACTTCACTGGTGTATGAAACACATTTTTGTGTTATTAACTTCTCTGGTGTATGAAACAGACTTTTTTGTATCTTTAACTTCACTTGTTTATGATACAGACATATTTGGTATCATTAACTTCATTAGCATATGAAACATATTTTGGTAAGAATTTTGGTAAGATTATTAGTATAACTGCTTGTAAGTCAAAGATTTTAATATATCTGGCTTTAGGTTGTTGTACTTTGTTTCAGAAATAGATTTTAGCCTTACTGATATAATTTGTACAACAGGCTCATAATTATGATCCACCTACAGTGATCCCCCTCATAAACAGCCCCCCCTGACCAGCTGGCACCCACTCTTTATGGCTAGAATCACTTGGCACTGACGAGTTTGTGTTCAAAAGTACCCCTCAAGAAAGGCCACCCCACTAACACAACCAGGCCACCATATTAGTGCACAAGTATAAAATTTACCCCTCACAAGCAGCCACATTTTTTTAATTAATTTTTCCAGAACCAATATTTAATTATAGTTCGGTAGGTAATCTGAATCTGAATGTTTGCATACATCATGTTTTCGTTACTGAAAGAAGTGTTGGCTAAAGTATATGTACCACTAAGGTTGTTATTATATCATGAACGCCAACACACTGTCAAGAACATAACATGGTCAGATAGAAATGAGGTCAGCAGTATTTTGATAGAGCTTTGGGCTTCATACAGTGGATTTTATTTGTATTTTTCAAATTATGACTGACTTAATTGTCAACATCATAATATGGTCAAATAGGCTAAAAATAGATTTAGCGGATTAACACACACGCAAATACACACACACACTCACACAGAGAAACAATTGACATTAAACAAAACAGGGTACCAGACAAAGACCCAAAAATCATGTGACAGTTCATGTATCACTTCCTGTAAGCCTATAATAAGGCATTTCATTTACAAATGTTTGGTCTGCAAAATTAAATTGCAGTAGTATACATTTAGCCACCTATGAATAAATCCTTACAAAACTTTAGCATGTCATCACGTAAATGAAGAAATAATACTTTAGACGAAAAATACAAGTTATTCAACTTGATAACAATTTGGAGAGTTCACATGATAAAAAATGTATGTTGGGAAGACTCAAATAAACAAGAGCATAAAAAATATGAACATTCTGTAGCAGTGGAAAAACGGAGTAAATGGAATTCTGAATTATTTTAAGTACAAAACAGTGTATGTACCAAGATTCAAATAATGTTTTTGAATGGTTTTGTAATGTTCATGCCAACAATATTCACTCACATTTCACGCCTAAGAATACGAACTATTAATTGATATTACCTTGAAATAAATGTGATTTTAAGACAAGAACATTTGAATAATTAATGCTACTTTTAAATGAAGGTAATAGCTGCTTTAAGTTATATGTAGCTTTCCTACTATATACACATATACATACACATCTCACAAATATAGTCCCCCTCTGGAAAGGCTACCCATCTTATAAGGCCACTTTCCCAGTGCAGATTGGGTGGCTGTATATGAGGGGGACTACTGTATTTCTCCCTATGTTCCACTATATTCCTTTGGTTCAAAGCTAGGATGTGGGTTGGTGTGATTGGGGGTTGGAATTAATGAGACAATAAACATTTGGGTTGTGCTTATTTTCTTCAGGCTTCTAGTTTTTATTCTTTTTCTTACCTGAACCCACACAAATTATATTTTTCTTAGAACTGCATGGTAGTTTTAAGAACTATTACTTCGTCTGTGGCACCAAGTTTCCATTTGAACCAAAATAAACCAAAATTAAAAAAAACAAAAGCCGAACAGAACTAAAATGAAGAGAATTAAAACAAACTGAATTGAACTTTAAATAAAGCTGAAATGAACTGAACAAAAGTCACATCAAATAATATCCTACTAAAAGAGGCTAATATATTTTGTTGAAAGAAATAATTTTGTTTGATAAATCAAACTTTCTGCTTACTGAAAAAAGTCTTTATTTTCAGTTACAAGTTATTACTTGTACAATTTATTAAGCATACACCTCTGGACATTGTACAGTCTCTCTGATAGTAATTTATTTATTTATCTATTTATGGCATATTTTAAACAGCTCTAAAAGTAGTAATAATTGCAAGAGTGAAATCCCTTAACAGGGTAATTTTTACATTCCTCATTCCCATTATCCTTACACCAGTCTCTTTTCCAGTGATAATATGTTGAAGAAATTGGTAGCAAGCTTTGTTTTGTATATTTTCCACTTAGTCTTTTTCTACTCAGCTTGTAGATTCATGTCAGTTAACTTTTTCCACATATGCATGTACTTATCATGCCAACCTGTAAAACTTGAGTATCAGAACTTGTAATAATACCCATTCAGAGTATGCATTTTTTGGGGGTACATAGGGTTAAAGGTTGCTTTTGGATGTAAAAGTTCACATTGCATTAGCAGGAAAGCAATGTTTTGGTCTGCCTGTATCGCTGATTTTGAGGGTCACCTGTTTGAGAATGTTCTCAACTCACAGATTTGAGGAAGCAACAACTTTGGTTCTTTTCTTTGAATAAGCTGATAACTGGAACAAAACTGAACTCAAACAAGGCTTATCATACCTGACCATCAGTAATTACCAAACTAAGGTCATAATCTGCTGTCCTGCTCTTGGTAAATCCTAGTCTCAACACCTTACTGAAGCTGCTTTAAATTGGGACTAATTCGGTCATCCTTATCCTAACTTCTAAAAAACACAACTGATAATTTCAGTTTGAAGTATTCACTTGGAACTTCGAATTTGAAACCCCTTTTGGAAATTACAAACATCAATACGTACTTTTTATTTTTCCCAAATTGATTGACTACTACTCTTGACATGTGCAGTGAGGCCAGGTTGCTTATATTACAGAAGGGTAAAATCAAGGGTTGGACCAAAATGTTGCTTCTTGATAAAAACTGTTCTGCAGAGAAATAGGCAAACAACCCTACTTCCTGAACAGGCAGTGTGACCTCCGAGGATTCTTTTTGAATTGTCATTTCAATCAATTTTTTCATTTAATGTTTGGTTATTAAAAAGAAAGAGAGCAATAACAGTGCTGGTGTTGCTGGCTTAGTGCCATAATAATTCCAAAATTTCAGTTCCTTTTTGCAAATCCCTTTAAATACTAGGCAGAAAACAAGAGCAAGGGTATCTACAAGATCATTGCAGATATCAACTTGTGGTGGTTGGCATTTCAAGAGAAGTGGGAGCATCAACTGGGGAGAAGTTTGACTTGAGGGAGAATGTGGCTGAATCCTATTTTCGGGACCCTTAAGATGATCTCTGAAATTTTACTTGGTCTTCCCTTAGACTGTAGCATAAATGTTGTATGTACTTATTTTTGTGTGTAAGAATATAAGGGATGAAAATTTCAAAAGAAAAGGTCACCATGACTAGAAGAAGAAATATGGTTTCTGAAACAAAGTTTTAGTTCTCAACCATGTACCAACACCAAAGTTTGTGAATAACTTATTATTCAGTAACGTTTGGTAAGAATAAAATCAAATTACTATGGAATCAAATGGTCAGTGGTCATGGTCACAATGTCTGAAAGAAGAAAATCATTTTTATTATTTTTCATAATAGCTTTTGTTCTAGACCTTGTATATTGATTAATATTTGTAGATGACTTGCACTTAAGATATGAAAGAGGGTTTGATTTTGATATTATGTAATGTCCTTATGGGCTAGGAACAGTGTCAAGAACAAATTTTTTAGGCCCTTCCTCTTGAAGTTGATGTCAGGTCAGAAATCACTGCTTGCACATTTGTACTTCTCTGGTCTTATGAGCACAGCAGCTCATGCACATACAGATGAATTTTAACCACACATTTTATTTCATTCTTTTTTCATTTAACAAGTTCATAGTCAGCACTCTGACATTGATTTTAAGGTCAGAGGTCTCTCTGTATGGCCTGTGAGCATGTTAACACACTAATTCTTACTGGATTTTTATCAAACCCAGTTTGTAGGTATATCTTAAGAATACCTTAAATGATGCCAGTTCAGTAACAATATTAATTCTGGATTTTAACAAACTTAAAATGTGGATATATCTTGACCATATCTGAAATGAGTTAAATGATTTATCCATGATTTTACATTCCATATCAAGGGCCATGCCTATTTTGTACTGCATATGATGTTACAATTCAATGGTTTTAAACTTAGTAACAGAAAAGAGCAAAAAGCACCAAGCTTAGTAAAATTCAACAAATAATTTATTTCCCTTGAATACAAAGTGAAAAATTAAAAAGAACTTACAGTATTGTGAATCAAATCACAAAAAAGTACTAAAAGTTTAATCACAAGTCCAAAGGTATAGAGTATTCCAAGTGAATTCCACCAGTGTTCCAAATGAATCTCAGTCTTGAATGTGTTGATGTGTCAGTAGTCTCAGATGTGCTAATGTAGAAATAGCCTTGATTTATCATAATGATACAATCTGAAATGTCTCTAAATGAATTCACACTAATTCCAAAATAGTGATTTAGTCCAAAAGTAATAATGAGCACTTTGTAATTCCAATGAATCATTTAAATAAATCCTCTCAAGTTATGACGTGTTCCAGGTGTTAAGATAAGAATAAATAATTCTGATGTAAACAACATAAAAACCTAAGACACATTGAGACAACAAAGATGAGGGTCAAAAGTTCATTTCCAGAACCTATTAAGTTGTAAACAAGGTCAGACTTTTCACTTAAATTTTAGTAAAGAACATGGAAAACATATAAACTGTATCAACAATCGTAGACAAACAATAGCAATCTAATATTTGTTTACAAAATGACCCTTATAATCATAATCTATAATCATGAACAAAAACAAACATTCAATACAAATTAAATATTCATAACAATATCTTATAAACTCAGAAATATAATAAAATATTTTTGGTTAACCAAATTTAGTATGTTGGAGTATTAAAGAATAGTTGAGATGATTTCTTTATTCATCAATTAAAAAATAAAAGCGATGGACTTTTTGTGAATTGCTGCACATTTTTTTCTGTCAGAAGAGCATCATACTTGTTGTTTGTATTTTTTATCAAAACTTACTTTGAAATATGTAAAGTTATCCTATTGCTTTTGAAGATACCATGTGAATTGTATCCCAATTTTTACATTTTTTTGTTAGAGGTCACATGGTTGGTGTGGGTGAAAACAAGTGATACAAAGCTTGCTGGTACAGACTCCAAAGTTTATATATGTCTTTATGGCAACATGGGCAAGGGTAAAACAGAAGAAGTTCCTCTTGATAACAAAGGAAACCCATTTGAACAAGGACATATTGATCAGTTCAAGGTCAGCCTCGATGATGTTGGCAATCCTTACAAGCTACGAGTTTACCATGACAACAGTGGCAGGTTTGCTGGCTGGCATTTAGACAAGGTAAGAGAAAAATATCAGTTCTGTGGAATCAGTTGGGATAAATATCTTTCTCTGTAAAAAAGCATATTCATATTGTAAATAAATGAGAGAATTCTTAGATATAAGGTCTTTTTAATGATATTATCGTACAATTTCACTGAGATTCTTCTTGGAAAGTTTTATTTGGCCACGGCAATATCTTTCTATTATAGACATAAGAGTATAATGAAATGGTAAAGAATCTTGATAGGTTATCCTTTTCACAGACTTTATCTTGTAAAAGTTTGGTGTACTTGAGAAACTTGTTTAGGCACTATAAATTAAAACACACCTATTAAAGTGAAAAAATCACTTCCACCTCTACATAGTTGCAAAATTAATTGTAGTTAGCTTTTTAGATACAGTATTTGACAAAATGAATTTCTGAGACAACATGTAGTCATTCTCAAAACAATTTTAATTGAAAATTTGTGTTCATGTTATTTATGGTGCTAACCATGTCCTATGAATGCATCTTTAATCTTCAAGGAAGTTACATGTGCTTATTTCTAACAAGAGTATGACTTTTATATGTGAGTAAGTTATAATCACAGTGATATAATGAGGATTATGTTTCATAAAACAACACATTATGGTAGGGTATATTTTTATGTGAAATTACATTATATTCATTGCTGGACGAATCCACCTTCCCAGTGCCCAAGACAAACTTAAACTGACTCAAGAAACTCATGTTGTCAATATAATTGCTGAAGGGCAATTTTTAAAAAAAATGAGAAAGATAGTGTTTAATTCCTAATATTATATGTTCTGCAAATTTTATATTCTTTGAGATTTTCGCAATACATGTATCAGTACTTTTATTTAGCATTTATATGGACCCCATGCTTCTATTACACAAATGCCTGTAGTTTCATTCATCCTTTATTTAACATGATATTCTGTCAAAGTCTGTCCACTTCCATGCTGTAGTCATTGTCAAGGTCAGTCTCACTCACACATAGATTTATCTTGAATTGTTATCAGGATATTGAAACATAACCCGCTAGTGGTGTTTATCATCTATGATTTATGTGGTAGCTTACAAGAGACTGATACATACTGGCTTTATGGCAAATTAATTACATGGATACAAAAGTGTTTTCAAATCATTGAGTTGTATCAGTACATAACCATTACAAAATCACTTTCATTTCCTATAAAAGCTTTCATTATTGTTGATTTAGCTCAGTAGGCAAGTCCGTTAGCATATTTCTGTATCTATCCTGTCTGTCTGTCTATCTGTCTGTCTGTCTATCCTTCATTCTTTCTTTCTTTCTTTCTTTCTTTCTTTGCTGTACTACGTATCTAGGCATTTTGTTTTCCATTTTGTTTTCCATCTATCAATTCAGACCCTTCATTTTTTCTTGTCTACATATCTATTGACATGTACTAATAGACATATCTTTTATAACTTTAATTCTTGGCATAATTTTGTAATTTGCAAATAAATAATAAAAAGAGACAAAATTATCCATTTTATTTCAAAAATGAATATAACATAAGTTCAAAAAACATCCCATATTATATTTTACCTTATTTTTTTAACTTTCATTGTGATAGTGTCATATTTTGGGGCAAGCTCAGATTTCCCAAGGGCAAGTTAAATTTTCTGGTCAGCTTGTGTGCCTGGGTCATGCTGACTTTATTAAACTTGTCCAGACCTGATACTGAATGATTATAAACCAAAAACTTAAACCAAGTGAAATTTATTATGTAATTAATTTAACATCAAAACAAATTCACCCAGTGTAATGGGATTCATGATTATACCTATATTGTTGTTGTTTCTGTTGTTTTGGGGTTAAATCAGCAACCCAAGAGAAGCTACTGGCAGCTTTCTCACATATCCATATTTGCTGAGACTGAGACTCGAACCAGAGCAGACAGAGGTGAGATGGCAGCAATCAGTAAAGGTAAGCATTTTAGACCATGCAGCCACCTGGGGCCCTATAGACCTATGTTCAATCTGGGATCATGTTAGACTGTGGTGCTTTATAGTGAGGGAACACTATATTTCTTTTTGAGGGTTTTCATACAATGAAATTGTTCTTATTTCAGATTGAGATGGAGAATGACAAGAAAGAGCGTTATACATTCCCCTGTAACAGATGGCTAGCTGAAGGTGAAGATGATGGCAGCTGTGTCAGGGAGTTGCCAGCCTCTGGACCAGGCATCAAGAAGCCTTTACCAGGTATCTAGTTAATATGTGCCTATAAAATACTGTTTAATGAACATTTTCATAAAGGTAAAGTAGCATTTTAGATATTCCCCCTTGTCCATATTTGGTTCTTGTAATCATGCTGGAAAGAAAAAGAAAAAACTTATGTTTCAGCATGATCAGTGTTACTCTTGTTCATCTGACCATCAGTCTGACAGCTTCTGTCATTTGGAATATCATCCTTTGTATCCTTTGACTTAACTTGTAGTTCTTAACTGTTTCACAGTGATTAACATTTTTCATCATATAAGTAGTCCTTTGGTTTATCTATGGTCAGATGTAAATATTTTTTTGTGTGTTAATTACTGTTAATGTCTTTTCTCCCCGTTCTTTACATTATTTATGTTTGTGTCCTTTGTAGTTAAATTTGAGAGGTTATTGTACCTATCTAAGGAATCAGTGCTTCTTTGTATTTTATCACAAATTAGTAACCAGTGGTAGCCACGCTCAAAGAATTTTTTTTTTCAGGCACAGGAAAATGGCAAGTGGCTTTTAAAAAATTCACTTGCCCCAATCCAAAATCCATCTGTCCAATAGGGCCATGTTTCTTTTTGCCATTATTTTGACATCTCACATTATTGTACTTTAAGAAAATTTATGTACAGTTTTGATTTGATTTCATTTGATTGACATCAGTGCTTTCTTCAGGTCCTGATGTAAACCAGTACTCAGTAATTTCATTTTTTGAATGCTGCAAAAATGTCCATTTTTTTGTGATCCAGGTTGAAAACAAAATTAATTTTGTTAGAGAGGCATTGGTCATTTCTTATGACAATCAGTAACATCAGTATCTTCAAGCTTTGTAAGTAGTTCATGTCATAGTATTATGGATATGTCACAGTGACAGAGTACACTAACTCCATATATCAAGAGAACCAGTGGCTACCAACTTTACCAACTATATAGATTACAAAACAATGTAATTATCTCAGGTGGAAAGCATTGTACAGAATTGGAAGCTTTTATAAATCATTGATCCCCTAGCTTAGCTTAAAAGTGTCAACTACATAAATGTGTCATGGCCATCATGGACACCAGCTCGAGCATAGCACACGTCAGATGTAAGAGGGTACTCATACCCCTTCTCTTTGCTTGGAAGTCTGTAACTTCCTGCTTTGGGCAGTCTTTGAAGAGATCACTGTCTGAGTCCAACACATTCTGGGTAAGAAAAATATTCTGGTGGAGAGCCTGTCCAGACAGGATCTGGTGGTTTTCACAGAATGGTCCCTTCATCAGTCAGTAGCAGAGATGCTTTTATAACTGTGGGGGAAGCCAGTCACGGATGTGTTTGCTGTGAGGCTGAACAACAAGCTCCCTCTTTATGTCTCACAAATTTTATGTCTATGCCTTCCCATCTTTCAGAATAATCCCTGAAATGTTTTATAGAATCAGGAGTTCATAATCCTGCTTCACCTTGATAGCTCCCCTGTGGCCCCAATAGTCCTGGTTCAACAACTTCCTTGATCTGCAGGTAGCTGAGCCCAGGGAATTAGTGCCAAGGAGTGACCTGCTGTCACAGCAGAGGGTCCTTCCTGCACAACAATCTTCAGATTCTCCACATTCATGCCTAACTCCTGTTAAATGATCTATCTGCCAATAAATTTTTCAGCTAGGATGCCACCCGTATTACTCAGGCTAGAAGACCATCAACTTACAAGGTTTGCAATGTCAAGTAAAAAAATTCTTTAATTGATGCAGTAGGAAACATATCGATCTTGTCTGTCCCCCTTAAACTACAGCTGCAGATTTGTTTTCTTTTTCTTTTTTTAAAAAGAAAAAGGCTTCAGCATCCACAGTTAAGTGTTATTGGGCAGACCTAAAGAGTATTCTTAAGTTTTCTTTGGGCTTGTCATCTGGTCAGCCTGGTGTCAGGATAATGCGACTGGATGGGACATCATGCTACATGTCTGCCGCATGATGCCCCAGTGCTAGACATCACTATAAACTGCCACACTGCAGACATTGTAGCAATATGACTAAAAATTTTTTTAAAGCTATGTTAAAATCCAAATCACACACAGACACACACACACACATCTTTCTATTTCTTTGGGCTCAACCAGTGGGTCAGACCATCTTTCAGAACTGATAGGTACTTTGAGCTTCAGAGACCAGTCTCTTTCTTGTTAATGCTTAGGTGGCACCGTTAATATTTTTTGGGCGGTTATCTAAACCTCCTGATGAAACTTGAGTGAACATTCCTTCGAAAATCTTAGAGGTAAAATAGTTTTTATTCCCTTCCTAGTGTCAGTGAGAAGGAGTTCAATTCATGCCTTCTTTGTGGAAGAGGGTTGTTAATGGTTCAGTTGTAACTGATACAGTTTTTCTTCTTTGCCACCATTATTTTCTTGCCAAGAAATCAACTTAAGTATATGTCAGTGTGGACTTGTAGGTGCATTTACTCATCTAAAATATTAAATTTTGTTCTTAATTTTATATTAATATAGTTTACCCAAAGTCTATTTGGTCCTGATTATTGAATCTCTGTACCTTAACTATCATCAGGAAACTTCCTAATGAAAATTATTGATTTCTATGGACTTTTGCAATGGTGGTCAGGTACTAAACTGTATCAAGAATAGAACACATCAGGTCTAATCATCAAATTATTGGGTAGTATACTTTTTTTTTCAACATGTGTAGCTATCATTGTGACATCATAACTCATGACATTTAATCCAGTTTGTAGTGGATCACACCTTCAGATTGATCTTGTCCAAAAATGACCTTGTACCTTAACATTAAGTTTTACTGTATGTATTTCTCAGGGGGTGTAAAAATAATTACCTTACAAAGGAATTACTATATAGATCCATATAAGGTGAAAAATTGACATTTAAAGATGTGTGTTATCAAACTCTTATACTCTCCCTTTGGAAACCCCAGTTCCATTTGAAATTAGTTTTAGTCATATCTGTGCTGGGATGATGAAGATAAGCTCCATTGCCCAGTGAGTACTTTATGACTCTACTTTGCTAAGTCAGAAGGAAAAGAAAGAGTCAACACTATCTTTTTCTCACTCTAAAAGGCATCTTTGATGTTTGGATTGTTTTGAATATCAAAAAATATTATCAGTCTCTCGATGAGAGAGATCTTTCATGAGAATCCAAGCCCCTGAGCTTATGGCTATTGCTGCATCTTGGGCCTTTCCTAATCGTTTTCTGGATATGTAATGAAAGCTATCATCTGGTGGTCTCACTCAACCTTCTCTTCATTCTACCTTCAATCAATGTCATACTAGAGTAAAAGCATTTATGCATCAGGTCCAGTTGTTTTTTTTTAACAAGATCTCAGTTGAGCACAGAGCTGACAAGAAAGGGTATGTTAACTTGACAGCTTTTTTTGTTGACCTTCATCCTCCCAGCTGGCTGGCAAATTGAGCAATGTAATGATAACAGGTAATCTGTCACTATATAATGTATTGGGAGAGAGATAAAGATATTTACTTTAGACATTATGTATTTTCTCAGTTGTAAATATTTTGTATCAATTAGTGATTAAAAAACAAAACAATGATTTTTCCTTTATTCTTTGTTTCAGTCGAGAAATATTTGGTACAGGTGTACACAGGGAAGAAATTCAAGGCTGGTACAAATGCTAATGTTTACATCAACATATTTGGAGAAAGGGGAGACACTGGAATTAGGTACCTCACTAGATCCAAGACAAATAAGGACAAATTTGAATCTGGAAAGGTAAGATAAGATAAAAATTATTTTGAACAAATATTATTAAGGAGATTCAATTCAATTGACTGAGGAATAAAGATGGTTCATAGGGACAAATGTTTATAGATCTGTCATACTTTTGTTCTTAATGTTGAGCAAGGTCAGTTTTTAATTGAGTTATTTATATTAATTGATTCTTTTGGTTTAAGATAAGAATATTTATTGTCTCCATAAATTTCTGAGTTTACATTCATTCATATAAACTTCAAAAACAAGATTGAACCATTTCACAGATATGAGAATTTTAAATATTATTCCAGTTGTCTGGATTTATTTTGTTTCCTTGTTCATTATAAATCAGCAATTTTCTATTTTTTTATTTCTCTTCTCAGTATTTTGTACCAATGGTATATAGATCACTGTGACCTACTTTATTATATCCCCATGTCATTATTGATGGGGTATATAAGAGTCCATTGTGTCCAGTCATCATTCCATCTATCACAGTTTGTGAGCACAACTAGTTTTTGATGGATTACAATGACATTTGGTAAATATTATCCAATAATGCACATATGGACAAATCACTTTCATCTGACAATTTTTGTTAAGAGTTACTGCCCTTTTTGTATTGCTGGTAATGCTGTGTCCAATAGAATCTTATTAATGCAATTAGCCCCACAGTTTTTGATGGATTGTACTGAAACTTGCTATATATTATGGCCATCATATAAAGATGTACATATCAACACGTCTCTGTGCAGAGTTGTTGCCCTTGTTTACTTAAATCTTGGTTTGTTGAATATGACAAAATATTGTGCATGAAACAGTTTTCACTGGATCACCATGAAACTTTGTATGTGTCATGGTTATCATTCTGAAGATGTTCATACATGTATTAAGAAATCATTATGCTCTGTAATATTTGCTTGAGTTTTTGTTTTATTGTCTTGCAGCAGAATGCAATTTAAGACAGACTCATGTGAACATGTTGTTTTTAAGTAACTTTGTGGAGAACTATTAAATTTGTACATGGTATGGTCATCATCTAACGGTAAACATATTGCCAAATCTTTGAGCTTCAGTTATTTTTTGAAGCGGTATTACCCATTTTCATTTTCGAGTGGATGTAATATATAGCTAAACTTTGTCAGTGTAACTACTCTTGCAGTTGTCAGTGAATTGCTATAAAACTAAGTACATATTACAGTTAACATCAGAAGATATGCCTTTTTACCAGTCAAGGTACTCACGTTATTTTTGAGAGTTATGCACTTATTTGACTCTAGATTTATCTCCATCCTGTGGTAAGGGTAGAGATATGTATATGTAGGGGGTTTAATGGTACATTTGAACAATCCTAGCTACAGTGTGACCCTGCTATAGTATGCTTCGTTATAACACAGTCGTGGTTTGGCTCCCGAAATTTCATATGGATGTATTTTTTTCATACACAAAAAAAATTATTTCTTAAAAGTACAAAAAAACATACAAAGTTTATTATTATTTTTGGGAAGATATCGCATATGAATAATACAAGACAATTGTGGCATTGCACGAAAAAATATTTTTCTCTTTGTAAAAGTACGAAAAATAACGTGTAAAAAGTTTATTCAGGGATCACACAGGGCTTCGCCAATGTCATAAATTGTGATTTTTTTCTTATTGGCAGCAAAATATACTGTCTGGCCGATTTTTTTTATTGGTGACATTGTTGTTCTGTTTAAACTTGTATATACAACCATTGGTTTGAAGTGGAGAAATTCAAAGGCCCTATGAAAGGAAGACAAAAACTTGATGTAAAAATGCACTGAAATTTATCTATTGTTACATGAACAAATTCTTTGTTGATATTAACAAACCGTCTTAACAGTGCTTTGTTATATCATAATTCGCTTATCTTGACATCTAGCATGAGTAGTGTATGTTGTGAGATATCTGTTTTTTTATTTATTTTTTTTCTTCTGACATTTCTGGTAGTGGAGATCAACTAGACAAGTCATTAGCTCATAAACTATCTTTCATAGGATTTTTGGCTGCTCGCTAGTAATTAATATATTTACATAGACTGACATTTGTGTGTGGATGGTAAGTAAAATTCCTCTTCTTTTCACTCAGAATTAAATCCTTCAGAACACTCACATTTTCTGTAGTAATCCCTGTCATCAGACCAGAACACCTGCGTGTCTATTGTCCTTTGACCCTTTTTTAAATTTCTGATGCATGCATGGAAGGCAGAATCACTCCACTACCACAAATGTAAAAAAAAAAAAAAAAAACAAGCAAAAACAACCCAAAACAAGATATTAGATGTTGGCCTATTCAGTAGGCAGGGAGGAACAGTAACTACAATTGACCAAATGACGGCAATTCCTTTTTAAAAATGTATCCAGCTAAAATAGTTTGCTGAAATTTCAAAGAAAACAGATTACCTTTGAAGAACCAGATGTTATGAAAACGTGCTTAGCAAATGGGAAAAAAATCAGTCTAATCATGCAGTATAATTTTTTGATGTTGCCACCACAAATAAGAAATGGGCATTTGTTTGGTTCTCCAAAGCTGTCTTTTAGCGGTGACTTCAATAACGCATGCACCCTTCATCAAAGAAAGCTGACTGCAGTCTTCAATTAAAACAAAGAACCTGTCTTCATAGGAAGTCTGTGCCAAACTTAAATAATAGCAGTGGAATCTGATGGATTGTTTCATTTTCCAAAGTGACTGGAACATGTTTACTGTGCCATGAAAGTTTACTTTTTGCAGGAAAAAAGTTAATGCTTATGAACGCTACCAATGTTAGCTTAAAACGCAAACTAATTGTTACTGACTTGGGGCATACTGAAAGCAAATGTGCTTCATCATTTGTTATGTAACTGTGCTATTTTTTCCCACTGAATTCAAACCTGTTTGACCTATGACAAAATTAATGAATATTTTAAAGCTGTGTGTATACATATTTTCGATGGAATCACTTGTATTGTGGATTCAATGTATATGATGAGATTTGCAGGTGAGTGCATGGTGTTGATACTCTATTCATACAATACATTAGGCATGTATATATAAACAGTATACAAGTATATGTACCAATGCGTGGTTCTCTGAATAAAGTAAAATATATATGCCTTCTCTGGTTTCACTACAGGTGTATTTCTCATTTAATATGCATCAATTTAAGATGGTAACTGTGCTAATGAAGCACATATTTGTGCGCCTGCATTTATTACGTAAACCTCGCCCCCCCAAAAAAATTTTGGGGCGAAAATGCATCATTTTCTTCAGCTAACTGACCTGGTTGCTTATAACAAGGTTTGGTCTATAACACAGTCAGGGTCTATGGTTCCCAACTACCATGTTATAGCAGGGTCACACTGTATATAGTTCTCACTAATTTTAGGTATCCCAGAAAGGTGCACTGAATAAAGAGATGGGCAGAAAGGTGTGTGTTATTTGGATTTTTAATGTAGCTTTAACAGTTTTATTCATATCGCTTCATTGTCTGCATTGTGGCAGCTTATAGTGATGTCTAGCACTGGGGCATCATGCTGCAGACATTTAGCATCATGTCTCATCCAGTCACATTATCCAGACAACAGGCCAACCAGTCCTAACACTATCGAACCTCTTAGAGCTGAGCGCCAAGCGAGGCAGCTGCTAGTACTATTTTTATGTCTTTGACATCAGCCAGGGTTCATATCTGTGACCTCCTGCATCCGAGGCAGGTGCTCTAAGACAGGCAGAAAGAGTGAAATCCTTAAAATGCAGTCTGACATTTTTTTCTAAAAGCTGCACTTTTTAAAAAGTTTAAAACCTTCTCAGCTGATATATCATGTAATGCATTCCAGGGCGTAAAGGACATCCCCATTAGTCACCTCTTACAATATGCAGGGAATAATTTAGGCCTCGTCTACATCCCTGAGCCTGCTGGAGGAAGAATGCAGGAGATGAGGGAGTATCTTTATGTGTGCAAATTGCTCACCATTCCTGTAATTTAACTATTTTGATCTTACTCAGGTATCACCACCATCATCATTGAGTATTGCAAAACCCATCTTCCCTTTCAGATGGATGAATTTGAGATTGAGGCAGTGTCACTGCTGAAGCTGAAGAAGATAAGAATTGGCCATGATGGGAAGGGAGTTGGAGCAGGTTGGTTCCTGGGAAAGGTTGTTGTCAAACAGATGGGGCACCCAGAGTATGACACAGAATTTACATGCAACAGGTATGTGGATCTACAGAAAAGAATTATTGCGTGTGATTTATTTCTGTTAAGTATCCTAATCTGTTTTAGTCTTGTCTACAGTATCATAGCAGTTCATAGGTATTACTTTTCCAAAAGTGATAACAGTGTTAATGATGGCAGCATCAACAATATTAAATAATTTAAAAAGTTATTTAACATACATCATAGCACTGTTTGCAGCCAAGACATTGCAATCAGCTGATCCCACCATCTTTGAGTTTGTCCTTCATAGGTTTGTATCCAAAGTGATGAAAAACAACAAACACATGGTCTCTTTATCTGTCATGGATCTTCTGTTCTGTGTTTCTCCACCACTATCATGTGATTTCAAGAGACTGTTCTAAATCTAATTTTCAGTGCTGAAATTAAGCTGTTTCGGAGAATAGAATTGAATGAAGGTGGCTTATGATACCATATTTGGTTTTCTAGTACCTTTTACCATCAGCAAGCAAGTACCAATAGAAGCTATGTTCAATATGTTAAATACTTTCAATACAAATGTTTGTCTACTTGAACTAAATTTATTCCATTTTTAGCTTACCTGGTCAAAGGCTGTGTGAGTTTATGGTATGGTATTACATTGGCCACAGAATCCTGCTTGTCTTTATATCTGACTATATGCAATTCATTTCGTTTCCTTAACTTTTGTTGCAAAGTTGGTGATGACTTCTGGTAGTAACACCTTTACACTTTATTTAAGAAGTAATAGACTCAAACTTTGAGGACTTGACCAGAATTGAATAAGGCAGATTGGGAAATATTTCAGTCTCTGTAAATCTAATCTGACAGCTGCATACATGCACAGAACAGTCAGTTTAGGACAAATCTGGAGATTTGTAAAATTTAGTCAGGAGTTTTGACTTCAAAAGAGGTTGGATTTTCAATGAGAATGAAAGTTTTCATTGTGGTACATGTCTTTGACTTTCTTAACCCAAAGATGACCCAGAGATTGGGTCACTATATGAGTAGTTTTTGTCATTTTGTATGAGTACTGTTGTGTGATTTCCAAGTCAGGGAACATTATTTTGACTAGATCTGAAAAAGGAACAATCAGAAAAAGGAGACTATGTCCAGCTATAAAGGTGCATACCAGTGCACAAAACATCCAATAGCCTGATGCCTAGTGCCACTCTAAATCAGATTGGGCCCCGCTGTTTCTAAGCAAGGTGCCCATTGGGCTTGTAAAAAAAAAATTAATTTGCATTTAAAGCTTCAGTTACACTGATGAAATGTGCAATTTTATTTTCAAACTTTTGAAAGACTTGTAAATTATTAATATTTATTTCTATGTTTGCCCCTTACCTATAGAAAGCTGTAAACTTCCAGTACAAAGCAAAGCTTGTGACCCATGAATAGGGAATGGATTGACTGGATTATCTATAATTAGTGTATGCCAAAAATATTGTTGTACAGTTCAAATATACTGCTTTTTAAATTTAACAGAACTTTTCAAAATTGAAAAAAGAAACAAAAAAGAAAGAAAAACATTTTCATGCATTCATTCCATGCATTTACAACAGCAGTGTGAACCAGTCAACAGAGAACCAAAACTATTACATCAGCCCTTGCAACTGGTGCAGTGATACATGGCTGAGTAATCAAACTAAGGCTATCATGTATACACAACAAGCTGTTAATTGATTACCTTATTGTTTTAATCTGGAAAATTGAGGTCAAATATGAGATGTTTTCTGAGGTGTTATAAGTAATAAATTGATCATAGGTGGTCCATGATGGTTTTTGAGTCTTTGAATAAAAGTCACCTGTCTTTTGCAGAGGTGAGATATAAAGGAAAGACTGATAAATAAAATGGTTTCATAAAAAACACTTGAGAAAGTGACACAACACTAGTTAAACATATTAAGAGGGTCCTATGAACAACATCACAAGTGTAAACAGAAGCTGTATAAAGCAAGACATACTTAAGATGCTAATGAACATCAGCACTGCTCATTATTGAGTAAGGAGGACCTTGATAGAGCAGTTTGACAATGGTTGACATCAGTACCTGGAGGAAAACATTGCGTTAAGTGATATATTTTGAAATCTGAATAAACGCAAAAGTCAGTTTAATATAATTATGTTTCTTCCTGTTCATATTTAAAGTACATCAGTTGCCATGTTGTGTGACAAATAATAGTTTTAAAAGAAGGGCCTTTTGGGCACATGGAATTTGAGTCAGAGCTTGTGAAATATGAGTCCAGGCATGTGATTTTTTTTGAAAGTCATCAGCCCTGGGCTTGCATCTGAGAAAATTTTTCTTTGAGCACTGCCAACAGTGCCTCAGCATGCATGTCTTTGATACAGATTCTGCAAACATGGATTTCAATGACGGCATATTTATTGTTGCATTTAAATATGACGCTAACTCATTTGCCACAAAAAAATGTAGACAGCACATTTTACCATTCAACCCTAACTGTAGTTCAGTGGTGTATGGATCAGCTCAAATATAATTTTACAGATGCTTGATCCGATGCCTAATCATGGACTTAAACTCTGTCTGGGAGCATTTATAACTTCCCCTTCAGAAAGTCCCTCATACAAAAAGAAGCAGCAAAACTTAGTCTAGCCAATACTGCAAAATTGTCCACTCCCTAGTCCAGCTTGGTTATTACAAAAAAGGGCTCTATCAGTCCTCTCATTTTCAGAATAAGTTCAATAAAATCAAAGCCTCCTATTGTGGCCATGTATCCTTATATGTAGATGGTTCAAAAGATGGATAAAAGGTTGCGGTTACTGTTGCAGCATTTCATGATACCATCTTAACTGGTTACCAGATTAAATTTTCAGCTTTACAGCATAAATTAAAGTCATACTTATATCTTTGAACTACATCAAAACCTACCAAGAAACAAATTTCAACATCTTTTCAGATTCCCTTTCAACACTGAACGCCTTGCAGAACTTTAGATTTGAAAACACATTAATATATCAGATTTAAACAGCAGCTTATCTGCTTATAAAATCTGGAAAAAATATTCTGTATTGTTGGCTACCTTGTCGTGTTCTTATTAATGGTAGTAAAAGAGAAGGTAAAGTGGCCAAAGTTGCCCTTCAATCACCCATTTATGACTGGAAGATTTCATATGGTCACTTCAAATATTGTATAAATTGGCATGTTCTGTATGCTTTGCAGAATACTTTGAGTGAAAACTCCACAAATGTGCCTGAGAACATCGGACCCATCTTTGGAGTGTGGTATCCCTCATATATAATAATCACCCAGATGAAGTGGAATGATCCACTTATGCATTGGACGCACATGAGCTATACATAGTTTATGACGGGTGAATCTCAAATAAAAGTTGTCCATTGCCCTCCATTATGTTGATATGTGTCATTTTCGTAAATGTTGCTCATAGCACAGTGCTTGAAAAATCTACATGTTTGCTTATGCTGTAAATGATGGGTAGGTAAAGACCATAGTGTCTTTTTAACAAACGAATAAAACTATGTGCAGATTATTGTTTCCATTCTGCACAAAAAAGTGAGTATTAAAAAGACTTGTCAAGGCCAGTAGTCAGTAAGGAATCTGGGAATGGACAACAAAGTTTTTCTTGTATATTCTAATCGAGATTTTTAGCATCAGTCCAAAAACTTCCAAGTTGGTTGATTACTTTGATTAGGGAAATAGATCTCTAACAATTACAAGGCATCAAATAATTGGCCATGCAGCTAGTGTACAAAGCTATTTTGTATGAATATTTACAAGAACAGATTTAAAAATTCATTCATAGAAAGTTGTTTATTTTGCACTTATTTTAATTTCTTATTAAAGATGGCTAGCAACAGATGAAGATGATGGTTTAATTGAAAGGGAGATAACTGCTTCTGGTTCACAAATGCTTACAAGTAAGTTCAACATATCATTTTGTTTAGTAAACCTTTGTCATTTATTAAAAATTGTTCTATCTCTTGCAAAACCATCACATTTTGCACCTTCTTTCTGAAATTTAATGTATCGGTGACACTTGATTTACACCATAGATGCATTCCTAAGGTTATGGTATAAAAGATGGCATAAATCAAAGTAATTTTCCCATAAGGTTATGGTATAAAAGATGGCATAAATCAAAGTAATTTTCCCATAGGGTGCTTGTAAATTAAGGAAGTTCTTGGGCAAATCATACTTCTAAGCTTTCAAGTAATGATTATTTATGCCTAATTTTCAAACAAATTAATACATATAATATGTAAGTGAGCTGTGTGCAAGTCACAGCACATGGTGCAAGCAACAGCATAAAAATGAGCCAAGTGGTGCAAATTCATTGTAAATAGCATAAAAAATAAAAGCGCATAAATTGAATTGGTGTAAAGCGAGTGTCACCTGTATTGATGCAACTTATACTACACCATTCTACTACTATATTCAAAATGTACTTCATAATATGCTAAATTAGCATGCCATAACATTTGTTTAATCAGGATGTTATAATCTCCCATTGCCTTCATTTTCTTCTATCCCTTTAATATTAAAATCATTCATACCTCTAGTTAAATCTATCCTTTTGATGTAGTTCTATATTCATTCTTTTTGCTTTCTAATAATAATGAATTTAGTCTAAAATACCACACTATTTTGACTTTTGCTACTCTAATGATCTTCCAAGCTGTCCTCAGTTTTTTTCTGAGCACACTGCATTCCACTCCTTTTACCTGTCAGCATTTCATGAAAAGTTTAGTGTTTGATCAATGACTAGGGAGTCATCAACAAATAAACAAGTGAATAAGTCGAACCACAGTTATATGAAAGATGTCAGTTATTAGTGTAATTAGCATTTTGTCATGGTACACAATACAAAGATCAGTGATTTTTAGATTTTTAACTCTGCCGATTATAGACCAGAAGAGCATATGGTTTGGTCTGTTGTCCATTGTTCATCTGTCCATTAGCACAAATTTGTTATCGCTACTCCTTCTAAACTACTTAGATTATTGCCATGAAACTGTACACACACATTTATCCCATGGTCTATTTGGTCGTAAAAGAAAATGGTATTGCTTGGACATCCAATATGGCCACCATAGCAGTCATCTTGAAAATTTTGTTATCACTGCATCTTCTGCTTGGTTGGTCATATCAACATGGTGGTTTTTTCACTAAAAGACTTCTTATGATGTCTAGTTGGTCCTAAATGAAAATGGTGCAAAAGTGACATCCAATATGGCCACCATGGCAGCCATCTTGAAAATCATATTATCACTACATTTCCTAAGTGGCTGGTCATATCTACAACGGATTTTCACTAAGAGACTTCTGATTGTATCTAGTTGGTCCTAAATAAATATGGTGCCAATGTGACATAATGTGGCCACCATGACAGCCATCTTGAAAATCTTGGTATCCATCTTGAAAATCTTAATCACTACTCCTCCTGGATGGTGCCAATCTGACATTGCATATGGCTACCACACAGTAGTCATTTTGAAAATCCTATTGCTACTCTTCCTGAATGGATGATCATGTCAACATGAGGTTTCCTATGATGTGTATTTGGTCTTAAATAAAAAATGGTACTGATCTAGTGTCCAATATGGCCACCACAGCAGCCATCTTGAAAATATTTCTTGCTACTCTGGAACAGAGATTCATATCTTGAAAATATTGTTATCTCTACTCCTTCCAGATTGAAGGCTATATCAGCAATGGGTTTTAACCAGTAGCTTATTATGATATCTAATTGGTCCTAAATGAAAATGGTGCCAATCACACATCCAATATGGCTGCCATGATGACAGTCATACAAATCTTTTGGTCTCAACTTATCCTGAATGGATGAGGATTATGACATGGGGTTTTCATCACAATACTTTTAATTATTTTTTATTTCTCTTAAATGAAAATGTTGCCAAGTTACATGCAGTATATTTACCAAGGCAGCTAATTTGAAGAAAAAAATTTATCACTGAAGACTATCATAGATGGTTTCATCACTCAGCAGTTAAAGGAAGAAAGAGTTTCATCTTGAATTCCTGGAAATGATTTTCACCCAATAGAGCATCAGTATATGAAAATTTCCCATTTTGTAACCTTTCTTTGCAGCAATCAACGAGTGCATTTAAAATATTCTCCCCATTATGCTCTCATATTTGTTAGATTTATTATGCTTTTTTATTCTTCTCATATTTAGATTTTGATGTCAATTCTTTATATTATTAGCCTCTGAGAGTAAGTTCTCTTTTATCTTAATATTTAAATTGCTTATTCTCACCCTCAAATGCTCTTATGTTCCCATTCTATTGTATTGTGCAGATATTTAATTTTTGTTGCTGCATGCATGGCACTGATTATGTGAAAATGTGCATGTAACCAGTGGAAGTTAGATTTATTTGCAGACTGTATGTAATTAATATTGAGAAAAATATATATAATTTAGGAAATCGGTAAAATGTTCAGTTTTCAATTCGTATTACTGCAAATTCATTATAGTTGATGGGTTACCACTTTTATGGTTGTCATTGGCAAGCTTGACATGAATTTAAAGTTGTAACAAAATATGAACCATGTAGTTATTTCTCACAACCTGATATGTGATGGTAAAATATCACTTGTTTTTTATTTTAATACCAACTGTATTTATATCTTTATAGCACTAAGAAATATGTCTTGATTTGTTTATGAAAGATGAGGTACAATGGAAATTGAATGATTGTGATTTAATTGGCATCAATAATTGCATAAACGTGAAAACCCCATTCTAGCTATAGTAATAAAGGCAGAAACTCTAAAACTTTATGCAGTCCAATGAAATTTGAAAACATCTGAAAAATGTGACAGCAATGAAGTTCAAGAAAATTAAATGTCAATCACATTTTGCACCTTTTCTGAAAACACATATCCATGAATAACATTATTTCCTATTTATTCATGAAAGGTCCAAAATAATATATTGGTCATCAGAGGACTGTATTCTCTACTGTTAGACACTTTTTTGCATATTGGATAGACATATTGACTTGAAAGCAATAACTGTCTTATTGAAACATTAATTGTTTCATCAAAAAAAATTAATATTTTCATTACTTATTTTATTCTGTTTATCACAATTACTATTCCATTGAGCAAACAGAACATAGAGTACTTTGTTATTGCTAAATATATTTCATATATATATATATATATATATATATATATATATATATATATATATATATATATATATATATATATATATATATATATATATATATAACCAGTTACTGAATAAACATTTGTCAGATTAATCTATCTTTGTCAAAACGTATTTTAATTACATCCATCAGTAGTGACACTATCAGGTGTGGAGATATTTGCCTGTGAATGAATTGGTTTAAGGAATAAGTTTCCTCCATGTTCATTTCACCTGGGCTGTAACTTGCAATCACATTGCACCTTATCCATTCCTTTAAATGAGACAGCAGCCTCTCCCCTCAGTATGCTATGAAAACAGTGCTAGTGCCTTACCTGGGCTGTAACTTGAAATCATATTGCACCTTATCCATTCCTTTAAATGAGACAGCAGCCTCTCCCCTCAGTATGCTGTGAAAACAGTGCTAGAGCCTTCTGATCTGATTTGGGTGCAGTGAGTCAAGTACAGAGTTCACATGGAATCCGATTCCTATCATCAAACTACTCCTTAGAATCTAGCAGGTTCATAGCAAAAGATTTCACTTCAAATCTCCCACACTTTTACCACTGAGTGAGTGACATTATGATAGGAAAGTGAAACTTGATTTCAGCATTACAGTTTACATATAGAAAAGATATGAACTTTATTTCAAGAAAGCTTGCTTTGCTGTCCATGTTTTTGTTTTAGTGCCTAATCCCCAATTGTAAAGAGCTTTATGTTTTGATTGTGGTGTTTAAGAAGAATGAAAAACCTATTTGAAATCTTAATTATAGCAGTGTAATTAAGTTTGTTTGCTTGCAGATACATGCAAAACGATGTCAGCATCTTTAATTGCTTTGCAATGAATAACTTTTTTGAGCCTAATTACTGCTGTAGAAATGTTGGTATAATCTTTTATAGATATATACCATATATAGTCGCTTATGAGTCATGTGAAACTGTAAACAACAAAGATCCTAATCTGCTGTAGCATAATGTGCCTGCAGATCAGGTTCTGTTTTTTTTGTTCTACTGATTACTGCTAAGAAACTGCACAGACCCAGATCTGCTGATGTATTATGCGATGGCAGATCTGAGGTTTGTGCAATTTGCAGTTGGACTTGTCTTGTAAGTAAGTATATATGGTATATAAATGACAAATACACAAAATTAAATACTCACAGATATGTGTTTTTTGCTACCAAAACATTAATTTCAATTTTGATACATGCAGACTTAATTGCTCAGAATCATCTTTTGATAAATTGTAGAATTTAAGTTGAATAATTTTTACTGAATTATTGGTCACATGATGACTGCAATAACTATGCACATTATGAAGAACTATGTCAAATATGGTCAAGGCTAATTATTATACAATGTCTTAATTGTTAATAAAACTTTATGTTAGACCATGCGATTTGATTTTTGCATCCAGTTTTGGATATCGTTAATGTTTTATTTTATATCTCTGATTATCCATGTAATGCATTCATTTGTCAAAAAAGAAAATGGCCTATATACAGCCATTTCATCTTCTAAAAAAATAAAACTGAAATGCCAAGAAAAACCCATGCTCATGCACAAGTTCCTTTATCCTGGACACTAGTTACTTAATTTATAACATAATTACCATGATGTCTATCATTTTTTGATGCACCAATGTTTCATACACCATCACTCCATAGAAATTATTATTAGTTTTTGTCATCTAATTTCTTAAAATTGTTCAGGTTTGAGGTGCCTAAGAAATCATTAATAAATCTTTTATTTATACTTATTGGTATACCAATTACGGACAATCTGGTACTTTGCCAGATTTGTGATAACATCTAATTCCCGCAGGAGAAAAGCAGCTTGAATCAAGAGAAGAAGAGAGTCCATATATTCTGGCATTGTACTAAATGTTGATCACATTGCTTATTTAATTACCCTGTATTATAATTTAGTATCTTACACCTTGTGTTCAAAACAAGGGTATGTCTGGACATCACTTTTCCATCAGCAATTCCGACATCAGCATTAAGATTCTGTATTAAAATGTTGTGTTAAGATTTTTACAAGTCTGAAACATACACAGTAATACATACATGCTTTGTTCCAAATCATAGAAAGAGCAGGGTCATGATAGTATTGGGAAACATTGAGGATCCTCAGGATGAGACATATTCTTACACCATATCAAAACAGTCCTTTCCCTCAACTTGGAACACAAGATGTATATGGTTTTGTATTTATTACATACCCCTCTTATATAATTTTGAACAAAATTATTTTTTAGCTCTTAGAAACCAAACCCAATGGGAATTTATGGAAATACAAGCCAGACAAATGAATTAAAGGTATTGATGCATGAACTGATTAGTTCTAGACTGGGTGTGTGATTCAGTAATACAGATTGAACATCCTTATCAAACACTAGATCCAAGATGTAAGGTTAAATAGGTTTGTAATAAATACAGGTTATAAGTACAGTAACTTCATCTGTTTTCTTGTATTGTGTCAACGGACATTGGATCTTATGATACCCAAAGGGTCAAGCATGATCCGAGGTTGTTCAGCTTTCAGATGAGATATGATATAAGCATCCAGATCAAGTTACCTTACTGTTAATGAATTTATTACATACCCTAAATTATTTCATAATAAATACAGACGTTTTTATGTTGATCTTCTTTTTACTTGATTCCATCCATATATTCACATTGTACATAGCATCTGAATCTAGCATAACTGCAGTAGTCCTTTCATGCAACTGTTGTTAGGTGACATCATCCATAACAACAATGAATTTAAATTTTTATCAAATGCACATCTGATACAAAGTTTCAGATCAACCTTGGGAAAATAACCTTTGTCATGAATTGTATAATGATATTATGTAATGAAGTGAAATATATGTACCTTTTTGCAGGTGAGGCACCCTTTTCCACACAACCCTCATGCTTGATACAATTCAACACCTTCATATGGGCTGGAGCATGCATAACAGCATCTTCTCAAAAACTTTAAACAATTTTCTCCTCAGGCTTGTTATAGCATGCAAAAATATAGGAGATTTCTTAAATCATTGATTTGAATCCACATAATAATGTGAATCCATTCTTCTTTGTGGAGGTAACAGTTTATCATGGATTTCATGGTTGCAACAAGCTATCGATTTAAAGACCCACTGAATAGTAATTTTACTGTGGAAGCAATGGGCTACTTCACAAAATTTGTGAATTTAAATGCCAACCAAAAGATAATATTTTGTAAAACCATGAAAATTTATACCTACAAAAGTAAATGAATTTTCAGTATGCCTACCAGAATGATTTATTCTGAACAATTGTATATTAATAATTATAATGAGAAGCAGACAGTATATACCATAGCATTTTCTTTGTCCAGCCATTATTCCATCTCTCTGTGTGTGTAGGGGGGCTCTAAGTCCTATATTGCTAAGTCTCTAATTTCTATATTACTTTAACCTACTGACATTAAAACTTGCACTGTGCAGCTTTTGATGTACAAGTGTCTTGCTTCAGGACTAGGTCACTGTTACTTACTTCCTGGATTTATTAAAAATTTATTTTAAAAGTTGTGTCCCGGTGTCTAACTCCAATATCTGTTCACCTTATTGCTACAAAACTTACCTTGAGGATGCATCTTTAGGTGAATGTATGCTGTGCACCAAAACTAGGTTATTGTGACATGACTTCTTGGATATGAAAAAATTGCTTAAAAATTGTGTCCATCCTTCTGTCAGAGCTGCAACTTTTATTCCACTGTTACATCTGTTGACATCACACATGTACCTTGTGTGTATATATTGTGCACCAAAACTGGATCATAGGGACCAACTTTTCAGGATGTTAGGAAATAAAACATTTCTGCATTTATGTCTGGGATCAGATTTCAGTTCTTTTGGACCAACTGTTACAAAACTTTTCAGGATGTTAGGAAATAAAACATTTCTGCATTTATGTCTGGGATCAGATTTCAATTCCTTTGGACCAACTGCTACAAAACTTACATTTATGGTCATTTTAGAGTAAAAATATTTCATAAATCAAAACTGAATCACTATAATCATTTCCCACTGCCAAGGTTAACCCTTAAAATTAACCCAAGGCAACAGTCTTTCAAATCTAGTGTAAGAAATAGTGATTTTTCAAATATTTATTGGAGCATGATAGAAGAATGAGTATTTTTGCATGCTTGCTTTTTCACGCTTATATGTCCTTGTTTTGGACATTAAATAACCATACAAATGCAACTTTAGTATTGTTATAATTGTAATTTCATGTTAAATTGATTTTTATGATTAAGTGCATGCCATGGTTCCTTTGCTGAGAGGAATTTTTATACACTGTGACAGATTTAGTATCATTGCGTTGAGTCCAGTTTAATGGAAATGGGGACATAGCAGTCAGTTTTCTGGCAGTGACTTTGATTGTGGTGGCAGGATCAACAGGTTTAGGCTCTGTTTAAAGATTTTCTTTTGCATATACTTGCTATACCTCTTGACAGATTCTTATCATACTTGGTATATATAATTATGAACCTAAAACAATCTATTATGTTATATGTTCTTACCCCATTGCCCTTGGGATCAAGGTCACATTTATAGAAAATTTGCATGAAGGTATTGGATAAAGTTTTTTCATAAGGTTATATTTAATAAGCCCATTCAAGTGGATGGATTTTTATTTTCATACCTGAGTGAATTATATATGAAGTATAGACAATTTGTTTTCACAATATGCTCACTCAACCTTTTGACTTTGGAACCAAGATTCCTCAGCAATGCTCAGATTGTTGGTTTGGCATGAAGGTCTTAGCCGTCTTGTTACAACCAGTTGTTCACTACCTTTGATAAGTTATTTATGACAACACTGATGTTGATTAGGGTAGATGTGGTAGCTGTGACGATGATAATGATGATAATGTTCATGACAATTATTGTATTAATTATAATTGTCTTCATAATTGTCAACAGCATTATCTTAAGAAACAGAACAACATTATAATTAGTGTTGTAATCTTGATTGTTAATGTCAGTATGGTCTTTAATTATAAACATTTCAAATTGATATTAACTTCAAAACTTAAGGATTTGTTACTTACAGATGTCTTTTAGTACTGAATTCTCACAGTATTTAACAAGTTATGATGATAAGTTGAATATTATAATTCAGTGTTTGTTACTTACCCAGATTTTTGTTTTTTTTTTGTTAGTTTTTTTGTGTAAATTTCAATGAGTTAATTAGTCATAACATGTGGTATATTCTTCTTTCTCTAATACAGATACCTCTTACCGCATACACGTCAAAACGGGTGATGTTCGTGGTGCTGGGACTGATGCCAATGTGTATATAATTATCTTTGGTACAAAGGGTGATACTGGTACCAAGCAGTTGAAGGATTCATCAACCTACATCAACAAATTTGAAAAAGGAAAAGAGGACATCTTCACTGTTGAGGCAGCTGACATTGGTCAGGTAAATGCATGGCAATTAAATAATTTGTGACCTCTGCCTTTCTGTGAAAAGCTGGGGACATGGTATTTGCATCTCTATCTGTTCATGTTGCCATTGATTCATCCATCAATCACACTTGTTAATGTGCAACTTTTATGCCATTTGAGTTAAACTGATGAAACTTGGTACACTTACATATCATTGATAGAGGGTATATTCTGTTTGACAGGTAAAGTCTAAGCTTCATAGTCAAAGTCAAAGGTCAACGTTTGCAACTTTTTTCTGTTTCTACCCTTTACCTCTCTTGTTTTTTTTTTGCAATAGAGGTATGAACAGTTATATATCTTGACTAGAAAGAATTTTTATGATCACATTCAGGGTCATTATTTCAAGGTCACGGCCACAGATAAAAGTATTTACATTTTGTGAAGCCTACATTTGTGTTTTTGCTAAAAAACTCAATAGCTTTTTGAGACAGAAGAATGAAACTTACCAATAGTTATGTATCTTTTCTTCAAGGTTGTTAATTCAGGGTTTAGGTCACAGATCAAAGTATTGATTTTCTGTTGAGCCCATGTTAGTGGAAAGTGAGATACAACAGTTATTATTCTGCTGGCAGTGTTGGTTTGTTATGATTTGATTAAAGTTTTTTATTTGCATATATTTCCTAAACCACATGACATATTCTTGTAATACTGGTTGGCATGAATCATTATGACCCTAAGACAATTAATTTTCTGACAGTCAAGCTCACCCCTTTCGCCTTGGGATCTAGAGAATGGTCTTAGAAAATTTACTTTAATGTTTTGTAAAATCAATTGATAGATTTTATTTTCATGCTTGAGATGAATCATTATGAATTTAAGACAATTTTGTGACATGCTTTGGTTGCCCTTTTGACCTTGGTGATTGATAATGTGGGTTATGGTTTTGGTCAGTCTCATTTTTGTCTGTTTATATTTTCTAAACCCCTTTATGGATTTTTTTATAATTCTGATGAATCATTCTGAAGCTAAGATAGTTCAGTTAACTGCATACTCAACCTTCTCACTTTTGTTTATGTCAGTCACTTTGCACCAATACTTCGATCATGGACTTGACATCTAGGTTCAGGTCACCTTCTTTTTCTGCAGCTTTACAATTCTGAAGCCCTTTCAGATACTACCATGAAAGGGTTTACTTATATATACATTTCCACAACGAAGTTGAGTATCATATGTGGGGCTATTATTTTAAAGTACAGGTTAAAGGTCTTCAGCAGATGAGCAGGGATATAAAGCACTGAATTTGTTTGCTACATAATGGAATGAAATGTTTCTGTTGAAATTTCCTTATATAGTAGGGTGTTCACTTAAGTAAATAAAGTTGGCACAATGGTATTTATTATTAAAGTTTAAGTCTACATACGTAATCGAGCAAGTTGCAGCAGCTTTGATGCATGCAACTTTTAATGATCTAGGTTACCCACTATCAAATTTATAACAGTGTAGTTTCTTACTCATCTGGTTGAAGGCTTAGTGAACACATGCAATGGCCCTACATCTGTTGTTCTCTAATCATGTGTCATGCTTCATGCACTTGCTTGTTACCACTTTTGAGACTGTATTTATGATTGAAGTTTGATCATAGATGGTATACAAGTTTATATCATCAGGATCTCAGATTTCTTATTATAAAAAATGTCTGCCATTCTTAGTGAGACCAGATGAGCTATATCATGGTCACTGGGCCTCTTGATATAATATTTTCTACTTTGCATTCAGGGTTTATGCTAGACATGGCAAACATTGTCATGTTTTCCTCTGTATTTTAGATTAATAGGATCAAAATTGGACATGATGGTTCCAAGCCAGGATCTGGATGGTTTTTGGATGAGGTGAAAATCGTTGTGCCATCCCGAGGTGAACAATACATGTTTGCCTGTCATCGTTGGCTTGACACCAAAGAGGAAGATGGACAGATTGAAGTTGAATTGGAGGTTTCAGTGAAAGACAAGATAGAGAAAAGTAAGTCCATGTATATATATATATTAAAACCTATCACAAGTAGCCCCTCTTGAGAAAAGGCAAAACTGGTCACTGCACACAGGTGACCACTTAGATACGTTCACCTTTTAAAATTGGTTTTTGAACAAGTACCATGTGCAGAATATTTTTATTATTATTATTATTATTATTATTATTATTTTATGTACACTCTACAACAAAATTATAATTATGAGTATATGTTGTTCTCTTGCAGATTTATGTTCCACACAAAATGACTGTATCCTACTGATTTTAATCTATCCCATAAATGACATCATCACCAACTTAAAAATATACACCAATCTTTGTTTGTTCATATTTAGAACAATATCTGTGTTAGTTAGTTGCTCAACTCACCAGGATCATAACACAGTAGGATTATGCAATAAGCCTGTGATGAACATAAAAGAAGTTTTATATGGCTATTCATTTTGACCCATGAACCAAAACTTCACCTGCCTTTACAGACACATTTTGAATATTGAATGAAACCTGACCATAGTGAAATGTGATGTAACTCATATCTCTTCACAAAGATGAACATTTTTCTTCAGAGATTGCTTTAATTCACAAGATTTCTGACTACGCCTGTCACATTAGCATTTCTGCTGTGATAATACAACTACTTCTCCCACCATCCAGAAAACGAATTGCTATGACACTCTACCCTAATGATAAAAACTACCTCATTTTCAAATTGAACATACTGAAATGTTTGAGTTACACTGTCAACATGACTAGAGTTATGAATACAAGCTAGATAAGAAATGTTTGCACATTGATTCACATTATATTTCTTCATGAAGCAAAAATTCAGTTTGCATAGTCTAACAGTCAGTGTAGACATGCTCTAGGGACTGCTTAAAGCAGGCAGAAACCATTGTTTGGTCAGGAAACACCTGCCTGCTGTCCATGGAAGGCAGGTGACCATTACATACAGGAGCCATTGTGAACAGGTGACACTGAGTAAAGGTGATACGCAGGATAGGTTTGACTGTATATGTATATAAAATTATTTCTCTGACTCAGTGCTTTCTTTATTTCCCAGTTTCCAAACTTTTAAATACATAATACTTAAAAGTTGTCTAATTAAGTTAAAAATACTACTGGTCCTGGACCAATGCATGGATTGTGTGGACCTGGGTAGTGTTGGATCCTACTAGTCCCAAACCATTAAGTCAGAAATAAAATTGTCAAGCCCTGTTGGTTGTATTTGTATTCTATTATAATGAAGATAACCATGCCATAGCTCCAGGAATATTTAGCGCTGATGATGTATAGCAAAAATCCACAAATTCTTTGTGTATAGCATACTTTATATCTGTTGATGTTTTCAAACATTTAAAATCTGAAAACTGATACGTAGAAAACTTGCTCTAAACTGGAGGGAGACAGAAATATAAAAACTGACAACAGATGAAAGAATTATGAAAAAATTCCAGAAGACTAAATTTCACTTAGTCGTGTTCATGTAAATGATAATGTTTGTTTCCAGCAATTCCATATGAGATTACAGTATGGACAGGCGATGTGAGAGGAGGAGGAACTGATGCTAATGTTTTTATCCAGTTGTATGGAGAAGATGGCAAGACTGAGGAATGCTTCCTTAGAAACAAAACTGACAATTTTGAACAAGGACATGAGGATAAATTCAAAGTAATGAAAGATTTGTTTAATTTTATGTTTGAGAAAAAGAGGATGATACTGATGTAATTCATGAGAGAAAGAGGATGATAATAATGTAATTAATAATATTCTGACACACCTGTGAATGTTGCATGTTTTCTGATTGGTCATATATAAAACTATGTAGCGTTAAAATGCACATTATAGGTCAGAAATGTTTATCCTGTTGTGGTATTATTGGCCACTTGATGATGTAATGCCCCTATCCACCCCAGAATTTTAAATTGTTTTCAAATTTGAGTAACAGTTGATGTTAAAGGTGGTTTTGTTGCCGTGAATATCTTCTACCAATTTTCTTGACACAATGCCAGTAGAACTCAATTTATGACAGTAAAATTACCATTACATTCTCAAATCTTCAGATGCAAGACTGTTCAGCATTATCAGATCTTTGCAAATATAGTGACCACAGTTTGTTCACATCATAACATTCTTTAATGTTTCATGGGCCAAGTGAACTTTTAGTATGTCCAGTCACCACTTCAGTGGCCAAAATGGTTAGAGTTACCACCTCAGATGCAGGAGGTCACAGGTTTGAACCCCGGCTAAGTCATAACTAAAACTTATAAAATGGTTCTAACAGCTGTATCGCTTGGCAATCAGCATTAAGGGGGTAATGTTAGGACTGGTCAGCCTGGTGTCAGGATAATGTGACTGGGTGGGACATAATGCTACATGTCTGCAGCATGATGCCCCATGCTAGACATCTCTATAAACTGCCATACTGCAGACATCATAGTGATATGACTGAAAAATTGTTAAATCTATGATAAAAATCCAAATCACACACAGGATGTTGAGTCATCAGCAATTGCTTGTTACCTGTCTGGTCCATATTTCTAATCTGATTTTGATAAGAATGGGAATATGTACTTATATCATCAAGATCTCACATATACTGAGTGAGAACTTGCATATTCTTGAACTGATCTTGCATCTGATTGGCTGAGCTTGTTACCATGTTTGAGACCATATTTTTAATCTGATTTTGATCAGATTTGAAGTGTGGGCATATTTCATCAAGATCTTGGGTGATTTCATTAATAAGCAAGATTTATGAATATTTATGAAGTGATCTTGCATATGATTAGCTGAATATTTTGTGGGGCACTCTACAGATATGAACTTCTGAGAGAGTTGCAGGTGTAAGGTGAAGTTGTTTATATTTGCAACATGCACAATGGAGACATTGTTGGTATACCAGCATGCTACTTTCATATTCATGTACTGTGGCTGAAATATCTTTGAATACTGTACTTGTGGAAATTGTTCATGATCTAAGCACACAGCTAACTAAAATGGCTGCTTCCTTGTGCTAAAAGAATGAATCTGAATTAGTCTAAAGTAAACTATCTTTAGTAGTGTTTAAAATAGGGAAAAGGAACTTTGCCAGACTACCAGCTTCTAAAAGTTCAATGAATGAATTACCAAATATATAAAATGTGGAGAAAAAAAATTATCAGCTCTTTTTTTGTACAATTTACCTCACAAGTCCAGGTTTTTTCAAAAGGTGTACTTCTGAAGAAAGGCCAAGCTGTATATTCTGTAACCCATATTACACACATCAATCATACACCAAAATAAAGGGAATTAAAAGTTCTTTGAACAATACCTAAGGTATAGAAGGTCTTTTTTAAAAAGCCAGAATAACCAGTGAAGAAAACCAGGGAAATTCTTATTCTTTAAAAAAGTTAACCCTATGCACAATACAGAATTGTAGGGCACCACCTTTACCACTCTGGAAGCCATATTTCTGATCCAGTTATTATCAGACTTGGAATATATGCTGATATGATCAAGGTTTCAGATGAATTTCTTAATGATAAGTTTAAATGAGGTGATAATGGTTGTCATTGTCTGAGTTAGCTTCCACAATAGAGACTGCATTTCTTGTCTGATTTTGATAAAAGTTTTTGTAAAATAGGCCTAGATCTCAGTGTAATATGATTATGAATGAGATTTCTGCATGTTAATAATGTGATCTTACATTTGATTGGCTGTTTTTTGTCAACAGACTAGCAGCTATATTTCTGATCAGAATTTGATCAAACATGGCTTATGTTATCAAGATGTTGATGAGTTTTGTTATGAGCAAGATCTATGCATATTAATGAGGTAATCTCGTATATGATTGGCCAAGTTTACTACCACTTTTGAGTTTGGCCTCAGGTTTTTAAATAAGATTACATGGGTATGTGAGAAAGCTTGCCATCAGCTTCCCATGGTTTTCCCATATTGTTCCTCCACCAAATATATTAGCTGTCTTGTATAGCCTGTCATATACTGAAAAATGGCATTAAACCCAGAACAACCAGCCAACAAACCAATTCTAAACAGATTTTAAATTTGTAACAAAAAGAAAATAAATATTGCTGTCATGACCTGAAAATCAGATCATCTACATATACAAAAATTAATTTGTGCATCTTTAATGCTTCTTGCCCACTGCTATTGAAAATCTTTAGACAGACATACAGAATTACGGATCTTATAATGGCATGATCAAATCATCATGCCCTCAGTGATTGAAGTTAGTAAGTGAACACTTCATTGTCATTTAGTTATATTTTCAACAGTGGATGGCATACATGTTTTGCAAACACAAATATAGTTTCTAAAGTTTAAGTCATTTAGTAAACTTTTCAGAATTTGTAGAACAAAGTGGATAAAAGAGATAGGAAGATAAAATGACTCATTGTTTCAGTGAATATGAATCTAATAATTGGAGACATGAACCTGATAGTTAATTGAATTTATTTCTTTGCATTAATGTGTTAGTAAGTAAAAAAAAAATTTATAAATGATTTTAATTTAGTTATAAATAATCAGATATAGTGATTAACTTAACTTAATCCTGGGTTGAGACAATGTATGAAGAGTGTGTGTGTGTCAGAGAGAGAGAGAGAGAGAGAGAGAGATCATTTGAGATAATCCCCGATCAAAAGAAATGGATGTTCATCACATCCCATTGAATAGGATGTTATTTATTCCAAGGGTTGGGTGTTAACATGAATGAATGGTGGTACATTTGTTTTTTAATATTTAGATCTTACCATTAAAAAAAATTGAAGCAAAAGTGAAATTAAAACCCAGTTAAAACTTTATATTTAATATTTAAATGAATACATGTATCAAAGAAGTTCAGAAGGCTGTAGATGATACAAAGAATTGCATGAATGTAACATTCAGGTCTGTTCTTGACCCATATTTTTGGGAATTATTGCATCGTTATTGTTCTTCTTGTTACTGTCTTTCTTGCTGTCCTTTGTAAGCATCTTGCAACTGACCTGTTACATTTTACAGAGTTTTACCTACCTCCCATACAAATAAGTAGCTAATGCAAAAGTTTTTCTTACTCATGAAATTTTCCTATGGATATATTTATGAAACACACCTACAAAATAGCGTAAGATTTTCTTACACTTAAATCTGAAGGAAAATTCTATGTGTAAACTTACATAGTATCATGAAATGGGGCCATAATTTTGCATCAATTTGGCTAAGGTTGTTCCCTCTCCTGATCTAGGGATTATATTTCGGACCCAGTTTTGATAAAGCTTGGTAATTAAGCTTAGTGAAATGGTCAACATTTAATCTGAGAGGTGGAGAGAACCTAATACAATTTGTATGGACATACCATAAAATTTCATTTAATAAATTGATCAGAAATAGAGTACATTGTGATGAAACCATGGGATTTTATCCTGTTGTATGTTTTTTTAAAATATATATGGGATATAAAATGTTATTAATTTTATTTCCACATTTCCCAGGTTGAGGCAGCAGATGTAGGCAGGATTCATAAGATCCGAATTGGCCACAATGGAGCTGGAATGTTTGCAGGCTGGTTCCTGGACAAGGTAGGCAAAATCTTAGGCAATGTCTAATACATGAAGTGTAGAATTTTTCATTCTTTCTTTCATAAAGAAAGTTTATATCCTATGCATATTGAATTTTAATTCTGTAAAATGTCAGTTATGCAGACTTACTATACAGACTAATGATCATGTAGATTAATGGAATATCCCAGACTTACTATACAGACTAATGATCATGTAGATTAATGGAATATCCCAGACTTACTATACAGACTAATGATCATGTAGATTAATGGAATATCCCAGACTTACTATACAGACTAATGATCATGTAGATTAATGGAATATCCCAGACTTACTATACAGACTAATGATCATGTAGGTTAATGGAATATCCCAGACTTACTATACAGACTAATGATCATGTAGATTAATAGAATATCCCTTCAATTCACAATGTATTTTGAATAAAATTATTAATTGTTCATACAGCCAATAATCTGGATAAATTGCCTGTCTCCCTATGGGTCCAAATAATTTAAGTTTATAGTATTTTAAGTGCAGAATTTATATTGTTATATTTGATGATGATGATGATGATGATGATGATGATATAAATCAGATCATGAAACTGGGGTATTTAAAGCAGTCAATTACTATCAGAAACATTAACCTTGTATACTATAATACTGATACAGAGAGAACATGATAGAATTGAACAAACCTCTCTTTGGCAAACCCTAGCAAACAAAGATTGAAATTTTATTACAGGTTTAATGTATTTCATATGAGATGAACAATATCTATTACATGGCAGATTTAATAGAGTTTGTGAAATAAATCAACAGATTAAAAAAAACAGCTGTTTTAAAACATTTGGAAACCTGTACCATTGTGCTTTTATCTTCTTTAACACTGTATGACTCCATGCTGTGATATAATGAAATATACAGGATACGAAATGGATTCATATAATAATAATAATAATAATAATAATAATAATAATAATAAATTTTCACAGGGCAATCAAATTAGTTTAGAAAATTAATCTCACTTGAGGCCCTCTTATATACAAATATTTAGAAGTAAATGTTCAAAGATGCATTATAATGCAGTTATTTACAATTTCATTAAAAGAGAAATTGAAGGGGAAGGAAGGGAAAACATTACAGTAAGATATTGTGAAGAAAATAAAAATGATAAGAAACTGCAAAGGAATGAAAAAATACTTATAAATGATGCAGATGTATAATGTAGCCATTTTTTAAAATTTATTCATGAAAAGCATTTATCAAAGGTGCATCTTTCACATTATTAGGTAAACTGTTCCTGATAAATGGGCCAGAATATGCACAACTTTCTTAAATAATTCTTTTTGTGGTTTAGGAATTTTTTGTAACTATTACTGGGTGAAGTTTGATGACATCACCAAATTTGAATATGCCTTGCATATTTAATCATTTGTGCATCAGCATTGCAAATAAATTACAAAATTAACCATTCCTTGACAATTTGTAAGAAATTTCCAAAACCCTTGTTAATTGACAAAGACCATAAAAAGATTGAATTTATATATGCTTGCTGAGGTGTATGAACACCTGTTTTCATGCCTGCTTATACCAGCTGGCCTAATAAAAAGTCAGCCCTGTGTCTCATAATTACCAAAATCAAAAGACATTTATCTTGTGTGAAAGACTTTTGATGACTAGGAAATGACGAAATGCTTCCTGTAGCTATTGTTCTGTTTTTTTAAATCATTTTTTCCATACTGCTGATATTCTGCAGTGACCGCTTAAAGCATGATGAAACCACTGTTTGGTTAGGGAACACCTGACCACTAACTTCAAAAGGCAGGTGATCATTAAATACAGGGCATGTATATAGGTAATTTGCTTGGGGGGGGGGGTAAATTAGAAAAGCCATTGTGACCAGGTGACCATTGAACAGAGGTTGACCATTAGGACAGGTTTGAATGTATTTGTCTCTAGAGGCTGAACACTTTAATCAGATAGGCATGGCAACAGTTTCCTGATACTATATTACAAAAATCAAAAGTAGGACCAAGGATATTTTTTAAAAAAATCTAACTCTGTGAGAGATAGGGATGAAGTATTTATCTTGAAGAGCAAGCAGAAGATAGAGGAGACCTGTAGTAGAGGAGACCTTTCTTCATTATATGTCTTATGTGTCGATTAAAAAAATCTCCATCAACATGCTGGGAACCTTCAAATTTGTGAAAATGTGCAGTGATATATTCTTGTAAGAGAGATCCACTGTTGCTTCAGATAGTCTTGATCTTTTCTGGGCTGTTGTACTCGGAATACTTTTACTTATGATATATTCCAAGTCATTCCATTCTGTTTACATAAAGTTTCCAAATCATTTAGGACATCTAGGAGATTAGTGTGTAGTACTACTAAAGAGAACTGTGTATTATAGAGTGTGATATAATTAGCAAGTAAAGAGGCAAATCCCTGGTAGAGACTACAAATGGGGAGGACCTAGTACTAAAATGTACACATATTGTAAAAGTTGACATATTCTTTCAATTATTTCAGTATGTGTCATTAACAGTTCATTCATGCCTTTTTATTTATAGCTGCTAATTCAAAGAAAGCCCAGGAAAGGCACAAAGAAGAGAAAAAGACGACCTTCATCTGCCAGAAGTAGGAGTCGTTCTCCATTGCAATCTCGCATGGACATGTCTGATTCAGATTCTGACATCAGCAGTGTCTCTTCTCCCAGGAGAAAGAGAACCCATTCTATTAGCAGCAGTAAAAGTAAATCACTGAAAACTGTAAGTCTGTTTGGCAGCCTTTACTACTTTTCAATTAACTAGCTGTTTTTTTCCTTAATAATTAGAGAAGAGTAAGTATTATATTTTAGGATCTCAGGTTTAAATTTATATTTGCAACAGTAAACCAAAATTAGGATTGCAGATTCCCTTATCAAACTCACTTTTCCATATTGCTGTAGACATTGTTGACTGGATTTCCAGAATTTTCGGATTTGTTCATGCATTATCTAGACAAATTTCATTGTTTGTTCTCTGCATTTTGGTTTTACATTATCTCATTGAACAGTGACTGGCAGATTTGACTGGTTTCAACAACTGAAAAGCAGCGTAATATGTAACTTGTCACATATATCTGTCATGGCATAGTAGAGAAATCAGCTTTTAAAAAAAATACTTCTGATCATGTTTAAGAAAGTTATTTAAAAATTGTGTGTATTGGATCCCAGTGAATACATATCATTCAAAAGGAGAGTAAGAAACAAATTTAAGTGAGAACGATCGTAGTAAAATGACTGTAATAGGGTATTTATGCTGGACTGCATTAAAATAAATAAACATCTCACGATGCTGGATATGCACCATATACAATGACAAGATTAAGTACAGACCATCAGGAAAAAAAGAATTGTACATTCAACATTGGAAAAAACATGGAAAAATATGAGAACAAAAGAAAATCCCAGTCTGTTCTGACAATGTTTCCTAATTTGTTCTTTTTCTTTTGCCTACATTCATAGTAATTGCAGACCTGCCAACCCTTATGATGTTGTCGTAAGTCTTACGAACAGGGTTAGAAGTGGACGTTAAAGACCTCAAAAAGCCTAAAATTTCATTTTGACCCTTCAAAACCTTAAAAAAAGTAATTAAAAAACCTGTCAGAAACCTAATTTAAAAAAAAGTAAGTAATAATTTGAAACAATGATGTATGGTTGTACCCCAAACCCACAAAAATGCTTTTTAGACATAAGTTTTTAATACTAAACTTTTTAAATACATGTTTTCCAAATTTACAATAGCAGTACATTTTATTTTGCTGTACCACTGAAAACTGGACAAATTTTAAAATCAACTGCCTTACTGAGACAGTCTTGTTAGTGTTGGCAGGTAAATGTTTTGATTTTAATCATCTGTTTTATTTTTGGATTATTAAAGACTGTATACTAAGCTAACAAGAATTGTATCCTGCAGTAAATAAAGTATTGCTTCCACAAAATTAGTTTCTAAGTAGTCACTGAAAAAAGCCTGGAAAAAGATAGAATCACTCTCAGACCATCTAGACCCCAATACTTAGGTCCCCAAGACCCCAGCCTCTTGGGGACCAATTGTTTTTCAGGCTTGTTCAGTTAAGGCCACTTACATTTCTGCATAGGTCAGAAGTTGAGATTTACATTTATTAAGGAAATCCACTCCAGTGAAGAACATAAAAGTGGCTGAGTGGAATCTCTTTCTTTTAGTCATGTTCACATAAATACATGTTCTACAGGATTAGTGTAGGTTTGGTATATCATTTTTTTTTCTCTTGTGGTAAGCTGTTGACGTTGTAATGATGCATTTTTTCAGCTTATTGACTTTTCACATGTACACACTTGCATGTCTTTTTATCTTTTCCTTTTATTCACAGGTGAAAGAAGAGGTGGAGGAGGAATCTGAGTATGATGGAACTGAAACAGAAGATTATTGGTTCTTTGTGAAGAAATGGTTTGCCAAGAGTGAAGGCGACAAGGAAATTGTAAGAGAGCTGATACCTACAGATGAACATGGAAAGCCCCTCAAAGGAGCACTTGAGGGTATTTTAGCTGTTTTGTTCAACTAGAGTATTTTTACCAGGATAATCCCATGGGGCCTGTCATCTGATGAAGGGAAGAGGGTCTTATTATCAGACAAAACTCACTTAAAGATTTGCCAAAATTTTATTAATGTGGGTAAGTGCTTAAGAGCCAGCATGGACCTTTCTATGAGTAACAGGTGAATAAATCTTCCATACCTTAGTGTATCAGCATGACTCATTGATAAATTCAATTATCAACTTTGCCTACTGGTAAGTTGGTTCCCTTGAAAATGTCTGCTTATGAAACAACATAGCGAGATATACATATCATTGTTTGTGGCAACAATGGTGGGGCCACATCATCACCTTCATTATGATTTGAAGTTAAGTGATTGAAGTTATGTACAAGGAAAGTATATTACAGCATGCTGCATAGGTAAGACAGTGTTCTGGGGAACGCATATTTAAAAAAAGTCCCTTATATCAATAACAAATTCTTTTACTAGGTGTGAATAGTAATGCGGTCTCACCTGTTCTGAGAGTTTATCAGAGCTTAGCATTTGTCAACCTACCAGATACTTTGACTAGATGGCATCAAGTGATTTATTTTATTGCAACTTTACCTGATAACTCTGTCTTCTATATAAAACTTTGATTTAATGAAACTTGTTAACAATTCTGCTTTCACCTCTGTTTACAACAATAAGGAGATTATCAAAGTTTATATAAACTGAGTACTCATGGTAGATCCTCTATGTCACACATAGTTTTCCAGTGAAATATATACCTAAAACTTTCCAGTGAAATATCTCCTAAAAATATATGTATCAGTTCACACTACCTTAGAAATATATGTGCCAGTTCACATTACCCTAGAAATATATGTATCAGTTCACAGTGCCCTTGAACCTGTTCGCAATGCCCTAGAAATATACATGCCAGTAATCAATGCCCTAAAAATGCAGTGTGACCAAACTATAACACAATGGTTGGGATCCTTAGAGCCAACCATATTATAGACCAAATGATGTAACCAACCAAGTCGGTTTGCTGAAGAAAATGATACATGTACCAAAAAATTGCAGGATGGGGGGAAGTAATAAAAGTGGGTGCAAAAATATGAACTTTTGATTAAATGAAGATAAAACTAGTCTGAAATACACTTGTATCAACAACTTACATTTACATAGTGTAGTCCATGATGTGTTAAATACTGTACATTTATATGAGAAATCCTTGAATTTGAGAATACATCACATGTAATAAAACTCGTGTATCAGTTACATCCCATTAGAAAACACAAATAACACATATAAAATAAGGTAGTTCTTGTTTGATCTGTGTCCCATTATCAACAAACACGTGTCACTAAACAATTCACTACAATGTTGTTGCCAGTAGCCCATGGCTGTAGTTGTTCACATGCTGCATATACATGTACTTAAATTGGCCTAAATTTTGGTCAGCTGGAGACAGCTATCATCTTGCTGATACTACCCAGAGGATGAGGCTATTCTTAGGGAAATGAAAACATGAACAAATTAAAAAGTTTAACACCTTCAGTTAACTTGATGGCCAATATGTATTGTATCAAAAGATTGTAAAGTTCATTTGCGTTTTATGGTGCCTTTCGCAATGATCATAAACATAAGTGTTTTTCCTGCAAAAAGGAAACTTTTACAGCACAGTAAATGTCTTCCAGTCACTATGGAAAATGCAACAATCCATCAGATTCAATTGCTTTTATTTAAGTTTGGTGCTGGCATCCTTTGATGAAAGGTACTATGTACTTTGTCATTATTGAAGATTGCTTGCTTTGATGAGGGTGCATTTGTTATTGAAATCACCGCTAAAGGACAACTTTGGAGGAAACAACAAATGTCCATTTGTTATTGTGGCAGCAATATCAAATATTTGTAGAACATTGATTCAGACGGAATTTTTTTTTCATTTACTTAATATTTATACAGAATGTTTAGTGCTTTAAAGGTTTTAGCAAAACTATTTTTTCTGGATACATTTTTAAAAAAACATTAGCCATCATTTGGTTGATTGTAGCTGTTCCTCTTCTGCCTTCAAAGGTTAGTCGATAATAGCTAGTCTGGTAGCATGACTGTTTGAGTGTATCACAGCATACAGTATTCAGGCCAGATGTCAGCATAAGTAGATGATGATATAACAATGCACTGTTAAGATGGTTTGTCAATATGAACAATATGAAGGATTTGTTTATGTAACAATAGATAGATTCCAATGCATTTTATATCCAAGTTTGCGGCTTTCTTTCTTGGTGCTTTTGAATTTCTCCATTCCTGACCCAAGATTGTATATACAAGTTTAAACAGCCAACAATGTTTTTTCCCCAAAATAAATCACCAGATGGTATATGTTGTTGCCAGTAAGGAAAAAAAGTCTCAGTTTGTGACATTAGTGAGGCCAAGTGCAATCACAGAATACATTTTTTATGCATTATTTTTCCTACATTTAAGAAGCAAGAAAAATATTTTTTTGTGTATGAGACAAATACATGTATACGAAAATTCAGGAGCCACTCCACAATCATCTTATTTTTTAATTCAAAAGCAATTTCTTCCCCAAAATAATAGTACACATTTTTCATACTTTTAAGAAGACAGAATAATTTTTTGTATGAGAAGTATACATGCATATGAAAGTTTGGGACCCACAACGCAATTATGTTATATGTGAATTCAAGTTATAGTGGCGCATGCTTTAGCTGGGTCACATTGTTTATGTATCAGTTCACAGGGCCCTAATATTTCTTGCTGGACTTGACATTTGTTCAGCTTTCTTTTCTGTTCACTTGTCTGCCTGTCTTTCCTTTTATAATCAACAGTGCTCTAGCGATTGTCATATATTTTAATGTTGCACAGTATGAAAGCTATTCAAAAGGTTTATAAGTATCCTTTGATCTTTTCATCAGTTTCAATCACTGTTTGCCAGAATTTATGTCCTGAACTTTTTGATCATCTTTTTTTCTTAGCCACAGTCTCCTGCATCCAGTATTGTGTGATATTACCTAGCTTTTTAATTTCTAGGTATTTTTTTATTATAATTCTGACAGGTTTATAACCCTTTGACACTTGGGGCATTGAATCTGTTAAAAAGTGCCTGGATATAAAAATGAAATTGATAAAATGCCTCGATATGGATATATCTACTAAGATCTGGTACATGAATTTCTAGGGCACTGTGAAATTAGAAAATGTTTTGTTATGGATATATCCACTAGAACATGTTTCTGTCAATATTATTTTCTAATTTCAGAGCTTGAGTACATAGTAAAGGTGATTACAGGAAAAAAGTCAGGAGCTGGTACAGATGCTAATGTCTTCATCCAGATATATGGTGAAAATGGTGATACTGGAGAAAGGCAGCTTAAAGAATCTTCAACAAATAAGAACAAATTTGAATCAGGCCAGGTAAAACAAATTTTTTTAAAAATAGTATGGACAATGGATGGTTGTTTTGGGAGAAAAAAAAAGAGCTTTCTAGTTTTCAGAAAACAATGAGGTTTTTATATAGGTGAGGTTCATATCATTTTTTCAATATTCCTTTTTTGGAATGAGAAATAAGATGAAATGATGTATATTTTTCTCAAAGATGTATACATTTTTTTTGCATTGACCTGTGTTTAGCAGGTGATGTGACATATATATCACTTTTCCATTTAGTGGCAGTTCAGGTGATGATGACTGGTGGTTGCTTCAGAGTGAAAATGTTTTGGCAAACATTTTGAAAGTTAGATACAGTGTTTCAGATACACCATGGCAGTCCAAAGGCAAACATTAGCATTCCATAGGACCCATGTACTGTCACCCCATTATGCATATTTTTATCTGTAAAAACATAATTTTGTACTTTAAACAGATCTGTTCATCTTTAAATATATGTGTGTGTGTGTGTGCACCACTCCCTTGATAACTCACAAACCCACTAATAAGGTGGGGTCAAACATGGATCCCATTGTTTTAAAGCCAGAAAGTGCCAAAAATTTATCCCTATTTCTTGAACTTGAAGAAAATTGCTATCAAAATTGGTAATTGAAACTTTGATATATTGCTCGCTTTATCATCAGAAATGGTAGATAGGAACTGGAAATCGTAATCAACATTATGAAATTATTACCTTTTAATCAGAAGTCATAATTTGTTACATTTGCTTACCAAATGACATTCTTAGTATGCCGTAATGAATGATATTCAATGAAATTTCGATCAATGAAAATGTCACTTACGCATGGTGGAGGCTGTACTTTAATAAATAAATACAAATTGAATAATTTTTTTATCAAGTGAAATTTGTATTTTATTTCTTCTTTTAGTTTTTTTAAGTGTAATCATCATAAATGCAATGTGTCTTCTAGTATTTAAACGTAAAATGTGTCAATCTGCCATAACAGCTATGTCCACGAGCATTTCTCAGAGAACCTATTTAAGTGCCAACCTTGATTTGATATCTGACTTGTGAAAGTATTTCTTGTATTGTTGGCACTGAATTAAAAGCTGAACTCCTTTGTATTATTATGTTATCTGTGTCTTTTGTATCAAATAAAGGAGGTGGAATAAAAGAAAAGTTAAAGGCATGAAATCCTACATGCTTAAGATCTAGTGGCTCCGGTCGTATGTTGGTTGAACTTATTTCAGTTTTTTAATCAAACACTGTTATAAATGTTTTTGTGTATGTCAGTGGTTCCCAATCTGTGAGCTGAGGATGGAAGGGGTAATTTCAAGGGCTATCTATTTTCTCTATTGACGGAGCCTAAAAGTGCAACAGTTAGCATGTGGAGGTCCACAAAATTTGTTGAAGTTAAGAAGGGGTCCTCATGCTTGAAAAGGTTGTGAACTACTGGTGTACATAATATAAATAAACTACCTTAAATTAACCTACTCAGTCATAAATGTGATCAAAGATAGCAAGGCAACCAAGCCAAATGAATACTTTATAAAATAAATCACAGATATGGTCCATTGTGAAGAAACAAGTTTCAGAGAATTCCTGGATTGACACATAGAGATATCCTCGAGGATGATAAGAATTTTCACTGTTATTTTCAATGAAATCATGGCAACAAAATTTTTCTAACTGAACAATACAAAATTTTGTTTTGACGTGGATGATTGTCTCATGAAATAAATGTTGCTAGTTTTTTAAAAAAGGAATCTTGTTTGATGGTGTATTAACATTTGGTCTGGTTCCCTGCTTTGTACACTCGATGCTTTGCACTCCACTACTGCACACCACTCAGGGAACCAGACTAATTAACAACAATCAGATACAGAGACGTAATACACAAATGTTTTCTTGTACATGTGATGGTTGTTGAAACCAGTTGGAATAATGTTATTATCTTTCAGATGTTGGGCACCTTCAAAATAAATTTATACAGAATAACAAACAACTTTGTTAGAAAAAGCACTTTATTGACAATTATTCTCTACACGATTATAAAATGGGGATTCAGTCATTAAACAACTTAGTTCCTATCCACCTGACAGTTTTCTTGATGTCTAGCAGGGATGGCATCACTTTTTTTGAGGGGGGTAGGTCCCCTGGTAACTCGCGCCATCACTTATTGTGCAGTCTATATTTTTGACCCCATTGTGCACGCATTATCGAGAGACAGTTGTACATATGTATGTATGTATGTATGTATGCATGTATCTGTGTATGTATGTATGTATGTATTTATGTATGTATCTATGTTATTAAAGTTCTAACATTAAATGTTTCTCTATTTTCAAGGAGTCCAAGTCTAATATGTTTGAACAAAACCAGGTATATGTGATGTTATGTTACATACTCACCTGCTAACCCTGTTGAGCCTTGATCCGTTTTGTTGCTTTGCCTGTAACGTACAGCTAGATCTTGCATGCAGGCTATTGGCCTTTTTGTGTAAGATGCTCATAAAATGTCATTTATAAATGTATTATCATCAGTTCATCTTAATGAGCATTACATATCAACCAGAACATCAATCAAAAATGGTGGATTATTTTTACTGATGCATTTAATTCAATACCCTGGGCTTTATTAACTTGGCATGCAACCTCACTATTGATGCTTTGTTGACAGAAACCAACAAAAGACAGTTCTTGAAGTCTGATGCACTCAATTTATTTTCAAAGGAGAAAACTCTTCATAAGCATGGATTTCAGTAGCCATGACTGTCATTTGTCTCCATTCACATGTTAAGATATCAGAACAACCAGCTAAGTGTTGTAGGATTGAACTATCCGTTGAGGATAAAATTAATCTGAGCAGAGAGTATGAATCTGTGCCAAAACCTATGATGAAGAAACTAGGGGAAAATTTTGGCATAGGAACATATTGAATTATATGGATTCATTAAATATAATACATTATCCTTCAAAATTCTAACGGACTTTAGTAAAGTAATAGAAGGATTTTGTTCCCTAATTGTTTCTCAAGACAAGGACTATTTCTGTATAGAACAACTTTATTTATTCACAACATAAATGTGCTTTTTTCAGGAGGAACATGTGTTGTGTTAGACTGGCCACTTTAAATAGACTGTAAGCCAGACCAGCATTGTATAAAGATTGTGTCTTACTTTAGGAAATCTCAGTCTCACAGTTGAAATGGTATTATGCTATGAATACAATCTTTCATCTGTCAAATGTTTTTAGCATAAAAAGTGGTATACAATTACTTGTAATTAAGAAGTGTTGATGTCTCATTTTTGTAGGTACCATATTATGAATCTGAAGGTCACCAGATGGTGACCACCCACCATTTTCACTTGGCAGTTGTAAATATTTCGTCACAAATGTGACCATTTTTGTCATAACTTGGAGCACTGTTGTGTCTGTACATTTTTAATCATTATGCTGCCCATTTTAAAATTTATTGCACCTTTTCACAATTTATGTAAAAGCACTGGTCATTGTTCTGCCACCAGTTTAGAAACATTTTAATGGTACTACTTTTATTTCCAGTTATGTCACTGTCTCTTACTATGTATTTTGTTTTTCTTTTTGTTTGTGAAATAATTGTTTATGTAATTACATTTCTTCAAGTGATCTTGTATAGATTAACACATATTTTTTTTATATTGTTCATTTATTTTATTGTTTAATTTTGTATTTTGTTTGGTTTGAGTGTTTGTTTTATTTTGTTGTGTATCCTTGATTGCTTGCTTGCATATGTTTGTTGGTAGTTTTATCTCTCATCTGCCCATCCATCTGTTTGTAACTCCATTTCCTCCTAAACTAATTGGTGGAAACTTGTCAGTTTGTTACATAGGTTGTCCATTGGCAAGAGGGACATGATCTTGGGGCCCCTTCCTTTCAGTCTCTGGGTAGTACTCAAATCATAGTGACCTTTGTAAAATAAATTTTTTCCCATACTTTACATATACATGTGTTAACAATAGAGGACACATAAATATGTAATGGGTTTTAGGTTATCACCCCTTCATCAGAGTCTGGAGTGGAGGGGTTGGGGACATTTGGTAGGAGGTGAAATACAGTTTTGCATTGGGATTTACAATGGTCAGACATGTAAAATACTTTTTCTCTTAACTGTATAAAGCATGATATCAGGAGAGAGCCCACAGCATTTGTTGTGACATATGCAATTTTTCAGGCAAGAAACATTTTACACATCTGGGTACTTCAGCTTGACATGAATAGTTGAGAAAGCTAAGTTTGATTGATGCATTGGTTCCTGAATAAACATTCTGTCATTGATTTACCATGCATTTAGCAAAGAAGTTGTACAAATGATGATTAAAATACGCACTACCCGGAAAACTCTCATTGGTTGATTCCAGACACAATTGATGTATAGATGATAATTTCATTCAGCGAATACTGGCTGTTGATTGCAGTGATGACAGTGGAGCTGGGAAAGTCTTACTGGAACAAAAATTTAAATATAGAATAAACAAGTCTATAGACTATTAAAGGCTATTCTTGATGAGAATTTCTTGCATTTGATCATCAATCAAATGAATTATACAGATAAGAGGGTAAACGAGGCAGACTTGATTGACAATAGCCTCATGAGGAAATAGAAACCTGACACACCTATCAAATTAAACCTCTTGTTTGCACTGGTTATAGCTAAGTGTTTAAATCCAAAAATTTGTTCTTTATGGAGAGATCTATTATATATAGAGATGATACATGTATATAAACATATAAAAAGGGTTTCAGAATATCTTTTTTGGACAGGTGCCTTATATATAGAGGTGATACATGTATATAAATCTATAAAAAGGATTTCAAAGTGTTCTTTATGGAGGGGTGGAGATTCATGTATATTAAACTTATAAACAGGGTTCCAGAATGTTCTTTAAGGAAGTTGTCCTGAATACAGAGGTGATAGTCCTAAGTAAAGGTATGAAAAAGGGTTTCAGAGTGTCATTTATGTGCATATGTATTTGATGTGTTGGTGTCTGCTAAGGCAGCTTTCAATGTAGTCTAAAACAACCAAACATTTGTTGCATTTTATTTTATAAATATAGAATCCAAGTCCTGCAAGTCTGTATCATAGATTATTATTGCTTGATGAACCCTTGCTTTCTGTTGTTGTGCATGATAGCAGTTATTTGTGGTAGCATGGTTAAAGATGCTCTGACCTGGAAATCATGAAACTTTGAGTTTGATATTGATTTCTCTCTAACAGCCAGTCAATCATGAAATTCTAAAAGCAACATCATTTATGATGGGCTAGCAAAACATTATCAAACAGACATTTTGAGGGCTCTTTATTTATTACAAATTTCTATTTTCACATTTCTGTTTTCACAGAATTTGTTGAAATGCTTGCTAAAGAGAAATGTTCTTTTTAAAAATATTTGACTTGAACAAAAATGCTATTTGATTTCTGTTACTTTAACTTAAGAACAAATACTGGTATCAGTTACCCGATTGAGACAGTGTAGTTATAAAATTAAATAAAATGTTATGCCCACCAACAGAGCTCCTTCAAATAACTGGAATTATCTTTCTTTCTTTATTTTTATCAATTAATTTTTTTCTCAGCATTATGGAAGTAGCAACTTCATATTGAAAGAAACAAAGAGAGTAAGAAAAAATATCCAATACAGAAATATTAAGTTCAAATAGCTGAGGTTATCGTGTGCCATTGGAGGTTGTCAGAAATAAAGTAAAAACTCAATGATCTGTGATGGTTTCAGAGTTTTCCTGGATATTTGATCATCTAGTCTGGATATATGTTGGCTTGACTTTGCTTGTGAAGATTTAGGAAGGAGGATGTCCATGTCTATTGCACACGCACTGGTGGCTAAATAGCCCAATATGTGACAGGCATGTCTGTCCACAGAGGCTGCAGGGGAATGTCTGAGTTGTGGTGGATGCTGCCAATGGTTCCCGTTTTTTCTTTGCCATCTTTTTTTTAACCAAGCTGGCCTGTCTGTTTTGTTCAAAAGTGGCAGTGGCCCCATGAACTGTACATCACCAGCTTTCACGGTCAGCAGCTTGTGATGCCCAGAGAAGAGATGCAAAGAGAAGTTCTCTACTCAGTTTTTCCAAGGTCTTGGTATTGGCCTGAAGTCACTTTAAGTTGAAGAGGTTGCCATCAGCACGAAATCAGATATAGATGCCATCTTCATCATCAAAGTCTTCTGTTGCTTTTTGGAGCATCTTGCTGAAGAAGATTGAGAACAATGTGGGGGCTAAAATGCAACCCTGTTTCACGCCATTTATGACGGGGGAAGGTCTGTGACAGGTCGTTATTGTTTCCGACCTGACCAAGCTGGTCTTCATGTAGCTGGATGACCATGGTAAGGAACTTTGGAGGACAGCCTAGCTTTTTAAGGATTTTCCACAGTCCAGTTCTGCTCACCATGTCAAATGCCTTCATCAGGTCCACAAATGTGATGTACAGTCCTTTGTTTTGTTCTTGGCATTTCTCCTTGATCTGTCTCAGGACGAACACCATGTCAGTTGTGCCCCTATTGGCTCTGAATGTGAATTGACTCTATGTTCTTCTGCAATGGTTGGCACCAGTCTGTTTAGCAACACTCTAGTAAGGATTTTGCCTGCAATGAAGAGTAGAGTTATCCCATGGTAGTTTGAGCAGTCAGACTTTTCCCTACAAGGTGATGATGACTGCATCTTGGAGGTCTTGTGGAAGTTTCCCTTGCTCCCAGCAGCAAACGAAGAACTTGTGGCGTTTGGTGTGCAATGATGGGCCTCCTATCTTCCATATCTCTGGTGGGATACCATCTTTTCTTGCAGCCTTTCCAGTCTTCAGCTGTTCTATGGCTTTTACAGTCTCTTGCAGTATGGGTGCCTCATCGAGTTCCATCTTTGGTGGCTGTTGTGGGATACAGTCAATAGCTGCCTCCTGGACTGTGCAGCTAGTGCTAAAGAGGGTGTGGAAGTGCTCTGACTAGTGGTTCAGGATAGATTTGCTGTCATTGAGTAGCTCTTGACCATCTGCACTCTGTAGGGGGCTCTGTATTTGGAAATAAGGACAATACACTGCTTTCAATGCTTCATAGAACCCCTTCTAGTCACCAGTGTCAGCTTACAGCTGGTTTCTAATTGTTTTAGTCTGGATATATATATATATATATATATATATATATATATATATATATATATATATATAAATAAAACAAATGGTAGGTCTGGAGAGCACTTTGTTGACTTAAATAATTTTAAAAATTGGACAATTAACTTTGTATAGACATGAAATGGCACATTAAAGTTTGCCAAATTTATTGTCCTGTAATGTTAACTTTCTCTACTTCATTGTTACAGGAGGACATTTTCAATATTAAGGCCATTGACCTTGGAAAGCTTTCAAAGTTGAGAATTCGACATGACAACAGTGGAATTGGAGCAGCCTGGTTTCTTGACAGGGTTGAGGTAGAAGATCCAAAGAAGAAAAAGAGGTTAAATTAAAATTCATTTATTGAATTATAAGAACTAATTTTGACAAAATGTTTAGGCATTTGTTGAGATCAGTCCTGTTAATTTGATTTCCATGTGATCACAAGTCCAAAGTTATTGAATGTTCCAAATGGATGCCAGTAGTCTTGAATGTCCTAATGTAACACAGTGATGCAATCCAAAATATCTTGGAGTTAATTCACAGTAACGCAAAGTAGTGTATATAAATCCAAAAGTCAATGAGTACTTTAGAAATTCCAATGAATATTTTAAATAAATTATTTCTCTCGAATTATATCTGACAGACTGACCTAAAAAGGAATGAATTATATATCAACTCCCTATTTATACACATTTTCACTTGACCTAGGTGTGAATCATTCCAATGGAAAATTCCACTCTAATTGTAAACAAGACTGGGCATAGAATGTTCCAAACTTAAATGCTATGTAAACATTCTATTTACAACTTTTATCTATGTAAACATTCTGTTTGCATATCAAAATTGCAACATTCAATCATGGACAAAAGTTAAGCACACAATTATATTTACACAACACTGATCTTTGATGGCATTGTTTCTTGCCATGCATTGTTTCCATCCTTTGAATTTAGCCAGGAATTAGAACAGTATATTTCTTTACACATATATATTGCTGCAGATTACCACACCTTGGATTATTTTTATAAGCATTTTCTATTCTGATTCCAGCAAAAGATAGGCATGTAGTTTGCTCATTTGATACATTTTTTCCTCAGTTTTGTTAGTGTTTCCTTTATATAGCACTTGTTGTGCAGATTTTCAGAGTCATTCCAATAGGGATTCTCTCAGCTTTTATATTACATGTTTGTCTTGTTGCTTCCACTTGCAAACTGCTTGATTGGCTTGAAATGTTGGGAATCTTTGTTTGTAGCTGTGCTGATATATATATATACATATATATATATATATATATATATATATATATATATATATATATATATATATATATATATATATATATATATCCTGACAAGAGCTGCATCAGCAGTGGTTTCAGCAATCTTAAGATTTTTTTTAGAGGTCAAGGTACTTTGCAGTTAAGTCAACATGCACTGAAGTCAAGACAATACATTTCTGACATTTTGTCCATGTGGGAAAGTCATGTTACATTCAGTTGATATTATCAGGCCTATGACAGCTGCTGTGTTCTTGCTGGTTTTGAATGCAGTGTAATATGTGTTCAGAGATCACATGAGAAATCATTACATTGTATGACACATTTATTCCACATTTTTCTGACCAATCAAAAGACTGTGTTTGTCGATTTCAAGTTTCCCTTTGATGGAGTGACATTTCTTACTCAAAAGTTTTATGACAGAGAGGCCTGTTCTTTTTCATGAAAGTTGGTCTTTTAAAATAGGTCTTTCATGTCAGTGATTTTTTGTGTTTCTTGTTCAAACTGTTGGGTTGTTTTTTGTTGGGGTTTTTTCTTCTTTTTACGGCAGCAGCTTTACACTTGTCTTGCCATTCAGTTTTCAGTTACTCAGTTAGAACTGTGAGAAAACCAGTTACAGTACTTCCAGTTTATCTCGACATCCTCGGGCCCAAGGTAATATTATTAACATAATTGGATGTCAAGATAAATATGGGGGAAGGGCTGAAAGAAAAACCAAGTGAAATTTGACTGTAAGAGATGACCTATCAGCAGTGTGTATGATTTACATGTAGAGAAAATAAACAATGGAAATTTTATTCAAATGAAGACAAAACTAGTTTGAAATACATTTGTATATTGCCAATATACTCTTTTCCCATGAAACAGGAAACATTCACTGCACAATAAATGTATTCCAATACAAGAGTTTGATGTTTTATCAATAAAAGATGATGAACATGTGTGACAACATGAAATAACCTTATCTGTACAGGGTTGTATAGTTATACCAGTAGTATAGAAAAGGTTATTTTGTGTTGTCACAAATTTTCATCATGTTTTATGTATAAAACATCAGGCTTCTGTGGTTCCAATCACCGATAACATCAGAAAATGCACACATTCAGATTCCATTGCTTTTATTCAATTTTGATGCAGAATTCCTTGTTGAAAGGTGCATTGTTTTTATTGAAGATTTTAGCTGGCTTGCTTTGATGAATGGTGCTTACAATTATTGAAGTTGCCATGGAAGGGTGAATTTGGAGTACCAAACAAATACTCTATTGTTAATGTAACTGCAACATTAAAGCCTAAATACAAATATTAATTAATATTTTACAGTAGAACAAAATATGGGTCAGAACTGGCAGCATGTCAACATACGCGAATAGAAAACAAGGATTTGCTCAACTTGAGACCAATGACTTCTGTCGACATGTACATGTATTTTTTTATATCTCAGTGTTAACATAAGCATGACATATTTGGTAGTAATAATAGACCATGGGCCAGGGACATTGCAGTTTCATTGACATAGGTGGCTTGTCAAGACAAGTGATAGCAACATAAGTGGATAGGACTGTACATGCATTTTGAGAGATGAGAAATTCTTCCAAATGTTGTCCCAATTTATTGGCTCAAATTTGACAAGGCCTCATGAATTTTTGCTTAAGACAATTGTCCAATTCGATACCAAATATATATATATCCTGTGATTTCAGGTAACAATAGTCCCATAATTCAGATGATTGATGGTGTTAATAGTGCTTTTATTGTCAGTAATTTAGTTTTGCTGATGAAATAACATCAGTATATTGGAGGGTAAAAGACATGAGCATCCCCTTTCATGAAATGCAAGACTGTTATCCCCATTTGAACACATCTTATAAAATGTTTGAAGAAATTAAATAATTATCATTGGCCACTTATACTAGGCATCATGAGGTCAAAATAGCATAAATATTCTGACAGCTTATCCTGGATTTGACTGTTGCAGATTTTGACATTCAGCTAATCTGATAGCAGTTACAGTAGCAGATGTGCTAAAATTTATTTTTCTGTTGTAGCTTCTATTTTCCCTGTCAGAGGTGGCTGGCCACAGACAAGGATGATCATCAGATTAGTCGAGAGCTAGTGCCAGTGGACCCATCCCTGAAAGAAAAACTGAACAATAAGGATCCAGAGTCCATCAGGAATGAGATTGCTTTGGAAACAAAAGGTAATACTAGCAGAAAAATTAAGAAATATTTTGCATGACATTTTAATAACTTGGTCTCTGTGTTGTGTGAACAAAGGTGAGAGTTATTTCCCTTAACACTTATTCCATCATCAAATGAGGTGCACATACATTACACTCAGTGTGATGTTCATTTGATAAATACAGAAAGATGGTAAAAGCATAAAATATGCATGAATTTGATATTATTTTTACAGTGAATGTAGATCTGTAAAGCAATCTTTATTTTTAGCATATACTTTCCTAAATCTATTATTTTGAGACTGTTTCCCCCCCCCCCAAATAACCTCTGACGCTGAGCTCTTAAATTTGAGAAAAACACAAGATTCACTTTTTTCACATATTATTTGAAAGAATCGCCAAGAGTTCTTCCGGATGTCCTGGTCATTACCACCTTTTTTAAAAACTTTGGTTCCAACAGTTGGTAGGTATTCATTGTCCTTCCTTTTCTTTCTTATACTGGTTACATAAGGCTGGGTTTTTTTGTATTATAGAATCATTACACAATATATTATAAATAAAAACTTTATCTTATTTTTCTAAATTAAATTTGTTATTAATTATCCACAGTTAGACAAGTGTAAATTTTAATTTGAGTTTCCATCATTTTGTTTTTGATATTTATGAAGAACACATTTAGAAAGATCTCTTGAAAAGCATTGAGACAAAATTACCACTTTCTGACTTTCTTGGACAATCTAAACTCAGGTTGTTTTTTTTTTCTTTCAGCTGCCACAACTACCTATAAAATTGAAGTTATTACAGGAACTGTGTTTGGGGCAGGCACTGATGCCAATGTCTATATTATACTCTATGGAGATTTGGATAATACAGGTAAGGACTCACAGTCGCAGTTTCATATTTTTTAATTTTTTTAATTATCGCTTAAAAAAATGTATGTCAGTTGCACAACCCAATTTTAATAGTTTACCTCAAGTACACTCAACAGTCCTGGTGAAAGGGTCAGGTGACCTTTAATTAATGTGAAGGAAACTGGAAGACCAGTAGAAAACTTTTAACTATGGATTGGCAATTACAAAGTTTAACCCTTCTTAATTTCTCTGTGTTCTGGCTCTAGGATTGACAACATCAATTAAAATTAAATATGTTTTCTCAAAACTATCTAGGCAAAATTTAATTGTACTTTTCTGACAGTAGAGTGCTGGTTCCTAATTTGTGTTATGGTTTCTCAATAGTCAGTAAACCTTGAGAAAAATTTACATTATGAAGACATTTTATTTAGCCTGCTCTATTAAAGATGTCTGTCCTTAGGCTGATCATTCTATCCAAATTTTAGAACTCCGATCAAGTTATCCATATTTCTCCAGTTTTAATTCTCATACAAAATTTAAAAAAATAACACCAAGTTTCATGTGTCAAACTATGACCAAAGTTGAAACTGTTTTTCAAGTAAATGTCATATCTTTTAATCAGTAGAAGGAAGAAAAATTCATGTACCTGTATTTTGTGTATGTTGTTGTCTGATTTCTACTTCAGGCACTTATTTTCTGAAATCCTCGCTTACTCACAAGAACAAATTTGAAAGTGGGAATAAAGACCTGTTCAACGTTGAGGCTGTCAGTATTGGAGAATTGAAGAAAATCAAGTATGTGGCATATCAGAATGTATTTCCTTAACTCTTTATATTGATTCATTGCCTAATTTTTAACACAGTAAAACATCATATCTCAAAGTGCAGAGAGTGATAAATTTTGCATTTGAGTTTTGAGTTTTTGAAGGTTGCAGACAAAAGAAGGCATGATATCAGGACTGAGTGAGTCATTTGGGGAATGCCATGGATTGCACTGATGCCAGGACTGAATGAGTCATTTGAGGAATGTCAAGGACTGCAGTGATGCTAGGACTGAGTGAGCCACTTGAGGAATGCCAAGGATTGCAATGATGCTAGGACTGAGTGAACCATTTTAATATTGCCAAGGATTGCAGTGATGCCAGGACTGAGTGAACCATTTGAGTAATGCCAAGGATTGCAGTGATGCCAGGACTGAGTGAGCCACTTGAGGAATACCAAGGATGCAGTGCTGCCAGGACTGAGTGAGCCACTTCAGGAATGCCAAGGATTGCAATGATGCTAGGACTGAGTGAACCATTTGAATATTGCCAAGGATTGCAGTGATGCCAGGACTGAGTGAACCATTTGAGTAATGCCAAGGATTGCAGTGATGCCAGGACTGAGTGAGCCACTTGAGGAATACCAAGGATGCAGTGCTGCCAGGACTGAGTGAGCCACTTGAGGAATGCCAAGGATTGCAATGATGCTAGGACTGAGTGAACCATTTGAATATTGCCAAGGATTGCAGTGCTGCCAGGACTGAGTGAACCATTTGAGTAATGCCAAGAATTGCAGTGATGCCAGGACTGAGTGAGCCACTTGAGGAATACCAAGGATGCAGTGCTGCCAGGACTGAGTGAGCCACTTGAGGAATGCCAAGGATTGCAATGATGCCAGGACTGAGTGAGCCACTTGAGGAATATCAAGGATGCAGTGCTGCCAGGACTGAGTGAACCATTTGAGTAATGCCAAGGATTGCAGTGATGCCAGGACTGAGTGAGCCACTTGAGGAATACCAAGGATGCAGTGCTGCCAGGACTGAGTGAGCCACTTGAGGAATGCCAAGGATTGCAATGATGCCAGGACTGAGGGAGCCACTTGAGGAATACCAAGGATGCAGTGCTGCCAGGACTGAGTGAACCATTTGAGGAATACCCAAGGATTTCAGTGATGCCAGGATTGAGTGAACCATTTGAGTAATGCCCAAGGATTGCAGTGATGCCAGGACTGAGTGAACCATTTGAGTAATGCCCAAGGATTGCAGTGATGCCAGGACTGAGTGAATCGTTTGAGGAATGCCAAAGATTGCAGTGATGCTAGGACTGAGTGAACCATTTGAGTAATGCCAAAAATCACAATGATGCCAGGACTGAGTTAACCATTTGAGTAATGCCAAGGATTGATATTTAATTTATCAAAATCTTTAATATATATTGTTTTACTTTTTCTTATGTAAAATATTTCAAGATATTATAAAGCATGTTTATCTTTCATGATATTTATATTTATCATTTCATTTGATTGAGAAATACTTTATCTGTGTTGTTAATTAACTACTATTAACAAGTTTTATAGTCACTGAAACACAAATGTGCCTAATGCATTTCAAATAATCTGTAGAATTTTACTCATTGATTTCAGTGCTATATCTTTGAAATTGAAATTATCCAAAGAAAGAAAATGTCAATTTTTGCAATCTATTGTCATTTTCATCTCAGACTCTCTAAGCATTTTACTGATAATATCTGCTTATAACCCTTGCATCATCATGTCATTTGTAAATTTAGAATAAAAAATGACATTGCGCTGAAATGATTTGTTCTTGTTGCAACCTTCATGAAAACTGTCAATTTAGCTTATGACATAACACATAAGTAATTTGTTCACATGGCAGTTTGCATTAATTCAGTAAATGTAGTATGAACATAACACTCAGTAATTTGTTCACATGGCAGTTTGCTGGAATTCAATGGATTTAGGATGTTTATGACATGACACTGGTTATTTGTTCACATTGTGATTTGCATGAATTCAGTAAATCTAGCGCATGTTTAACACATTACACTTAAGTGATTTATTTGTGGCGGTTTGCATGAATTCAGTAAATGTAGAGTGTTTATTACATAAAACTTAAGTGATATGTTCACATATATAGCAATTGTTTAAGACTTGACACTTAAGTGATTTGTTCACATAGTAATTTACTTGAATTCAGTATGGTATTTGCTGGCTTATAAGGCGGTACTTTTTGACCAGAAAATCTTAGCTTCGTCTTATACTTCAAATTGACTTATATGGATTATGTCAGCTGAATTGCTTTATCATATTTTTTGTATGGAAAATAATTCTCCAGGAGTATAAAAAATAATGTGTAAAAAAATATTCATTTTGTGGAAGAGATTGTGTACGAAAAAATATTGGATCCCACATTGAGTATTTAAACAGTTACATGATCATCAGTATTACAAATTAACATAGATCAGGTCTGTGTGTGCTAAAGCAGCATGCACCAGTAGTGCACATTGTAATATATGTTACTTAAATTTTATTACATATATGTGCATTAAACTTTACAAGTTAGAAGATGAATAACCATGACAAGGATATATTCTATCACAATTTTCTTCTTGCACCTAATGATCAAATAAAATGTATGCCCCATTGAGAGAGACAGACAAACAGAGATGTCTTCACAATTGTAAATCTGTATTGTTCACTTATCTGATGACTGATTTTACTCCTGTACAAGTGCAGTACCATATGCCATTATCAATTAGTACAGCTAGGTAAGCAATTCCTTCTAGTATTTGTTGCCACTTCCATTATTAAAAGAATCACATGGCTTTGTAGTGGTATTTACATGCTAATTAAATATGCTATGGCTGTATTCAGTCATTCCAAGTTAACACCTGTTTGAGGTCAAGATTTGGCAGACCAGATCAGATTAGTTAGGCTACCAATTGGGAAATGAGGCTACCCATGCATAATATGAATACCATACCATATAATGAAAAGAAATGCCAGGTGGTTACTTATGTAAATGTCTCAACCAGTGACATTTTTTAACTTGCTGATGGAACCAACAGCAATTTAAAGTACATCTAGCATGAGCAAAGATCAAAAACAAATGTGGCCTAAGTACAGGAAGAGTACATGCACTTTTAACAAAATATTATTTGTTGGGAATGGAGACGTCGTTATACTTGCAAAGAAACTTTGACAGCATGCAAGATAGTCATTCTTGGGATTTCACCTAATGGAGACTATATGGATCTAACTATTGTGAATATTTAAACCCTGAAGGAGTATGGTACGTATTGTCATAGTTTACATTTACTGTTTCATTTATTAATGTTTTCTCTCTTTGATAAAAGTTTCAGCTACATGGGGACAATGAGGTAAAAAAAAAAACATTAAAAAAACCCATGAAGAACTGAACTCTCTCTCTCTCTTTCTCTTGCTCTCTCATATATCGGACCATATTTTATTTTGATCACAAGGTACAAGAAGAAAAATGTGAAGGTGTACATATGCATCCTTCCCTCTGTATCTCTCCCCCCCCCCAAGCAAAAAAAAAACAATACAGAAATGCAAGTTAATATTAATGATGCAATTTCCCTATTGCTGGTAATCTGAAATAACATAGTGATACTTTTAATATTTATAAAACCGGAAGTTATTATAATTTAATTCCACACAGCATCGTGAGTTTTATCCTATCTGTAACTCAATAAATTTTCGGATCATTGTCATTATATGTAGCTAAAAGTACATAATACGTTTGAAATACTTCATGTGAAACAAATTAGGTACTTTTAATTACATTTAATGATCCTGACTGGAAAGGTTACTGAGTTACAGATAGGATAAAATTCACAATACTATGCGGAACAAAGTGAAAAACAAAATCCAAGGTATTGATCTGACCTTTGTCTTATACTCAGCTTTGACTTTTATATGGATGAAGGTTGGAAAATTTGCCAAATTTTCTGATTTAACTTATACTCCACATCGACTTATAGCCTAGCAAATACGGTAAATGCAACATGTTTATGACTTGACACTTAAGTGATTTATTCACATAGTAATCTACATGAATTCAGTAAATGTAGCATGTTTCTAACAGCACTTGAGTGATTTGTTTACATTGCAATTCACATTAATTCAGTAGATGTAGCTTGTTTATGACATAACACTTAAGTGATTTGTTCACATGGCAATGAACATGAATTCATTAATTGTAGCATGTTTATGACAGAACACTTAACTCGTTAAGCCTCAGTGCGCCTTTAGGTGTGATAGGTTGTACCCAATTTTCAAGCTCTTTAGCATCAAGGTCATTTAAGATTCACTAAAATGTGTGGTATTGACAGATGTAGCTCTACAATGATACCAGTTAATCTGGATATTCTACTCACTTTACAAAATGTGAAGAAAAAAATGTAACTTTTGAGACTTGATTTATTTACAGCAAAAATTCACCATTGTTGTAACAGGATTTTGTATCCTAATGTTTGACTTTTTTCCTCTGAGATCTAAGGCAGACCAGTCTGAACTGCACAAGGACAGGCAAACCTTTGCAGAAAGTAGGATAACTTTGACATCTGGGGTAAAAGGTGACCTGAACATGAAAATGATGGGTCCAATAAGCAAAGAAAGAACTCCAGCTTTTACTCTTCTGCACATGTGTGAGCGAAATAGCCAACAAAAAATGTTTCCAACACAACTAGGAATACGGTTAAATGAAAATCTCTTGGAAGCAGATGTATTTGGATGCATTCAGAAATAACCTCCAAAACGCATTGAAAACCCCATTTCTTAGAAAATGACAAAAATCCCCATGGCTGAACGAATTAAGTGATTTGTTAAATTTATTAAAAGTAATATGTTTATGATATAACACTTAAGTAATTTCTTCACATTGCAATTTACAGTCAGTAAAATGTAGCATATTTATGACATAGTACTTAAGTGATTTCTTCACATGGCAGTTTACATGAATTCACTAAAATTAGCATATTGACATAACACTTAAATGATTTGTTCACATGACAATTTACATGAATTCACTACATGTAGCATGGTTATAACATAACACTTAAGTGGTTTGTTCACATGGCAATTTACATTCAGAAAATGTATCACATTTATGACAGAACACTTAAGTGATTTTTCACATGGAAATTTATATTCAGTAATTGTAGCATGTTGATGACAAAACTTAGTGATTTATTCATACAACAATTTACACAAGTTCAGTAAATGTAACATGTTATGTCATAACACAAGTGTTTTGTTCACATTACAATTTAAATTAATTCAATAAATGTAGCATGCTTATGACATAACACTTAATTTGTTCATTTGACAATTTACGTTAATTAATGAAACTTAATGTTATGACAACACTTAAGTGATTTGTTCACATGTCATTTTACATGAATTCAGTAAATGCAACATGTTATAATATAACACTTAAGTGCTTTCTTCACATGGCAATTTACATTAATTCAGTAAATTTAGCATGTTTATGATATTATACTTAAGTGATTTGTTCACATTTTGCTTATGGTATGAATAGGCTTGTATTACTGTGAATAATGGTTGAGCTTAATTTGCAAATATTTTAATAACTAAGTATTTAGAGATATACAATAAATAAGATTAAATTTGTAATTACTTAGCAATTGTATACAGTTATTACATGACAGGAAGTAAATGTATCACATAGTGGTTATTATCTCTATCAAATTTATCTGTGTAAGATGCATCCAAATGCAAACATTATATACTCAGATATGACATTGTATCATGTACCAATGATTAAATGTAAGCTTCTTACATTTCAAGTTAGTCACGTAAATCCAGATCTACTGGCACAAAATGTGTGAACAGATCTGAGTTTTCCATGAGTTCTAGATCTACTGGGTCATAATGCACCAGCAGATTATGATCTGTGGTCTATGCAGTTCTAGATCTATAGAGGAATAATGTGCCAAATTATTTTGATCTACACTAAATTATGTGGACATTTAATGCTTACAGATCAGGGTCTGCACTGTTCTAGATCTACAGAGACATGATATGCCTGCAGATCTTGATTTTGACTTTTCTGGATCTATATGAACATGATATGCCAGCAGATCAGGGTCTGCACTCTTCTGGATCTGTAGAGACATAATGTGCAAACAGATCAGGGTTTGCACTCTTCTGGATCTATAGAGAAAATGTGCAAACAGATCAGGGTGTGCACTATTTTGGATCTGTAGAGACATAATGTGCAAACAGATTAGGGTGTGCACTCTTATGGATCTGTAGAGAAAATGTGCAAACAGATCAGGGTCTGCACTCTTCTGGATCTATAGAGACATAATGTGCAAACAGATCAGGATCTGCACTTCTCATGATCTATGAGGACATGATGTACTAATAGATTTTGGTTTACATTTTTCTTGATCTACAGGGAGATGATTTGCCAACAGATCTTGGTCTTCGCTTTTTTAGCTTTATGGAGACATGAGGTGCCAACAGATGTTTGTCTACACATTTGTAGACCTATAGGGAAATGATGTGGCAACAGATCATAGTCTGCTCTGTTATTGATCTACTTGGGCATAATGTTCCAACAGAACAAGTTCTGTATATTTCTAGATCTTCTGGGCATAATGTGCAAACAGATCTTTGTTTACAATGTTCTAGACCTACTGGTACACAGTACGCCACAAAATCCTGGACTATATTGTTCTAGATTTACTGGGATATAATATGCCAGCATATCTGGGTTTGTGTTCATTGTTCAAGATCGATGGGGGCATAATGTGCGAACAGATCTCATCCACACTGTTGTAGATCTACTGGGACACAATGAGTCAACATATCTGGATCTACACTGCTATAGATTGGGGTGGGGGGTTATAATTTGCCAGCAGGTCTGAATGTTAGCTATTTGCAACTGTGTGCAAATGATACAGGATAACATTGCTATTCCTCAATAATTTCAGAATTGGCCATGACAATGCAGGAGGTGGGGCAGCATGGTATTTGGAACAGGTGAACATTGATTGCCCCTCCCTGGGGCGAAACTGGAAGTTCCCCTGTCGCCGGTGGCTGGACAAAAGCAAGGGGGATGGTGCCCTAGAGGTTGAGCTGTTCCCACAGGACTTGGATACAGAGGAATACATACCTTGTATGTGAGATAATTTTACACATCTAATTTTACTTGGAAATTATGTATTTCCTGACTTGAATCTGGAAAAGGTCATAGAGTGTTACTTTTGTCTGTCCATTTGTATGTATTAATATCTGTTTTGTTAATCCGTCTGGTTTAATTTGATATTTACATCACTGTAGAGCGGCATTCATTATGCATGAACACATTTCTAGCTCGACTTTCACGATTTACCATGAGACTTTTTTAAACAACCCATGCATGACAGACTTATGGAACAATAGTAAAAATATGAATGTGATCCTTGTGGTCAAATCTGGTTAATGACTTGTGCGGATTTTGTCCAGATCCAGGTTTCATATCAGATTCAGTAGACTTGGTCAGGGAACCAGGCTAACTTTACCAGAGCACATCAGATGCTTTCTGCCCATGTTGTTGATGCAAAATGCCTGCAGGATCAGGCCTTTGCTTTTACATTATAGCATGAACTGGAAACAAACAAACAATATGTTGATGATGAAGGATACAGTCAGCACCCTAAACAGTCCAAACAATCTGCACAGAAGCATAAAAACATTATTCATTTTCTTGCTTGGAAAAAAGACAACAGTTATATTTAATGAACACATTGTGTTAAGGTAAGATAAGATAAGAATTCTTTATTTCAGACTACATAGTCCATACATCCAAATTAAAATATAGATTTAAATTAAAAACATTGTAAACATAAAAGAACATATATATCATACATACAAGTATACAGATAAATCTACACAATTAACTGCACCCTGCATTGTTATGAATGAAATTAAGTGGCACATTTAAGGAGTAATTTGTTCCATCTGCTAATATTATGAGAATTTGTATGAATGTCATAGTTCCAAAGAGATTTCAATATACAGTTCTTACTATTAGATATTCTTGTCATCATTTAGAATATATATTTTCTCATTACTTCATCAAAACTGAATACATTATAATTTACAAACATGTTGTAGGCACTGTTCCATCTAGGAAGACCTAATAAAAAATGAAGACTATTATTATAACCAATAACTAGTTTTCTTTTTATACATTCACTAAAGTTTGTCCACAGAAGAGCACAATACACAGTGCAGCAATAAGATCCGAATAATCTAATTTTGATATTCAATGAACAATTCTTAAATTTACGTAGAAGCATGTTTGTTCAAGTACACAAAAATCGGTAATGTCTCATCATATCTTCATTATCTGACCGATTGGATTTAAAAACATGACCCAAATATGTTTAACTGTTGATGTACGTATGAGCATTTCCGTTTAGATTTACAAAGGGGAGGAGATGGTAATTTGAAAGAAGTTGGCTGAAAGACCATGCATACTGATTTTTTTGTAGTATAGAAGATATCATTCTCAAATGTGTATTGTTCACATATCTTTAATAATTTTCTTAAACCTGTGATAGAAGGACTTATCAATGACATATCATCAGCAAAACTAAAATTGTTAAGAAACAACACATTTGGTGGCAGACGTAACCCCACATAACACTGACCCAACTTACAGTTTAACTCATATATATATATATATATATATATATATATATATATATATATATATATATATATATATATATATATATATATTAAATAACAGAGGAGAAAGAATACCTGCCTGCCTCACCCCATTGGTTACATGGAAAGTGCTGGATATTACACTTCCCCATCACACATAATAAAACTGTTTGCCATACCAGTTAACTAAAATATGACTTATGTTGACAGGTTCTTTAATATCAATCAAATTTTTAAAGAGTGTCCAATGATGGACCCAATCAAATGCCTTACTAGCATCTAAAAAGCATGCAAACACTGGGCTGCCGTATTCTACATAATAGCTGACAGTTACCTTAAAGGCATATTGGCATAAATTTTTTGAATGCTGCTTTTTAAAACCAAACTGATTATCAAAGATTGTGACTTCATATCTTTGCCATATAATGCATTCAAATATTTTTTAAATAATTGTCGTAAGAGCTATAGGTCTGTAGTTATTTTTATCCATTAGGTTACCGATTTGGCTTTTTAGTAGTGGTATAATTGTAACTTTTGTGAAATCATCTGGTACAAAGTTATGTACAAACATACAATTAAATAAAATCATCAAGTCACATGAAGTCTAGTATCTGAAAATTTAAAATGTTCCACATATAAAAAATCTGATCCTGGACATTTACCACCTTTTTGTCTCTCAGATAATGTGATTACCTCAATACAAGCAGAATGGGTATTCAGTGCTGAGAGCACATGCTTCTTATTCAGTTCATTTTTAACACTATTGAGTAAGTCTTCAAAATGATTTTTCCACATGTTGCATATATTATTCTGACCATGGTTCCCATCAGTGCAAATTGGTAATTTATTGGAAGTATTTTGTTTAACTTGCTTCCAGAATTCATTTTGGTTGACATTTTCAAATTTTTGTGCCAGCTTGTCTGCTCTATGTTTTATTTCCTCCTTCTTTTCTTACATAATCTAAGAGCATACTTAAATTGTGCTCTTGTTTGGCACATTTGGTTACTGAGATGGCCATGACAAAGTTTACCGTTATCATGCCACATAAGGTAAGCATTTTGTGCAAAGTCATGTAGTTCTTAGACACAGTCATTCCAGCCTGGTATAACCCAGTGACCACATTTGGATTTACTAATCAAGCTATTACCTGAGTTTGACAAAGCTTTTACTATATCAGTGTAAATCCATTTATCTGTGTTAGAGATGACTGCTGCCTGCACATGAATTAAATGAATCATAATGATTATGCAAAGTTGAGAGATCTAGCCAAGTCATTAAACTCATAGGGGTTGGAAATGCAGGTTGTGAAACTGAACTTTAGGTCATTAAGGCCAAAGTGTACTTTACAAATGTTTTTGTTCAACATAATGCTTGCCTTTATTGCATCAGACCACTCTGCTACATTTTTCAAATGCATGTTTCCCAAAGTTGACATGAGCAGTACGTGATATTTTGTTATATCTTAATGAAAATTAGTCTAACTTGCAGAAAAATATTGACTGCCTTACTGGGAAGGACTTTTTAGCATTGGCTGGGTTTTTAACCTGGTCAGTATCCAGCTGACTGTGTGCTTATAAAATTCCTCATGTCAGTTTATGTATTTCTGCTTAGTAACTTAATATTTTTATATTGCAATCTAACTCTGATAAACAGGCAAAAATTGAAAAACTTTTTTTAACATGAAGTAAAACTTGTTCTAATATAAATTGAAATTTAGAAGATATAATTACCTCTGTGCCAGGTTTATCTGAGTAATATATAATTTTTTTCATACTTTTTTGTATGTAGCAATATTACTTGACATGGTTGCGATAATTATTAAACAGTGTTCTTAGAATTCATTGAAAAATAATTTTATGTATGAATTTTAATGACACGTTTCAAGATTTAACACTGAGTAATTGTTTTGGAAACAAAGTTGGTTGCTTAATAATCATCACACTTTATTTGTCTAATCCTGCTTTACAATGAATATAGACAGTGTATAATAAGGGCCAATTTTGGCTAATTCTCAGGTTGCATTCAAATTTTTTAGTAATTAATAACATAAAATATAAAATTGATGGATGGAATAATAGAGATCTGAGCAAGATATAGACTAGAATAACATGAGCCCCCGTTTGTAAAACACAATTTAATCAGTTGCATAAACAAAATGAAATTGTACACATTTGAATGATTCGATTTCTCTCAGAAACAGAGTTACAGAATTATGCGAAATTCAGTTTGCCATTCTGCTGTACTGATAAAACAAATTTCACCATATGATCGAGTGATGGATCAAACTCAAATTGCTAGCATCACCTGCTTCATGCCTTTCCCAAATCACTGCTGGTGATCAGTCGGCATTTCTGTCTCCTTCTTCTCTCTTTTGTCTCTTTGGTCATCAACCTCTTGGTTGCAGACTGTGCTCTTTTCCCACCATACAATACAGCTATGGAGTTATTTTCCTTTGTGCCTTCCTGAGCCCTTGCTTGCATATCATCAGAAAATTCCTTCTGTCTCTTTGGATCGGGGTCTCTCAAATTTCCAGACCCATTTGTCCCTCAGATGATTTATTTAGCAAAAAGAGTACTTCCTACTGATCTCAGAGCCATCTTCTCCTTCCAGCAGAAAAACTCAGACTGATTAAATCCACGAGGGAGGTTATTTTAAAACATTGAATTCTGGCTGGGAACACACACCCCCTTGTTTAGCTTGTCATCAGGATTACTTCTTTACCTGCCAAAAATCTCTATCATTCCTATCGAAGTCAGAATAATCCTCTCTGGTCTGCTTTTACTAATTACTATTCTGGAAAATATCATTTTATGACGTCTGTTTCAAATAGACCACAATTTTCTAAAACTTTCCTTGGTTCATATCAACTCTGGACATTTTACCGCTATGACCTTGCATTAACATTGCACTCTTGTCTGTCTCTAACCATTAGCCAAGCAAGCCCTAAGTCAAATTTGATTCATGCCCCAAGCAATAGATATTAATTATCACTAGCTATCAAGTTTATCATTAGGCTAGCCCATGCTTCAGTCTTAATGTTTACATGTAATGCTGACCACAAAAGAACATACTGTTAAATATTCTCCAAAACTGTGCACCATTAAAAGTTGCTTGAGTAATACATCATCATTGTAAAAGTCAAATTTGATATTGTTTGATCAAATTGTATTTTAAGGCTTCAAAATGGTCTTTAAAAAGAATTGTGCTGAACATGAGCTTTTCATTTTTCCCCAAAATTTTGAAAATTCAGATATGAGCAAGGGTTTGGAACCAAAAAGATATTTTTTTGTGTCCTTCAGATTTGGTTTTTGACAAAATACAAGTGCAGTATTATAGTATTATTTTGGTTTTATGGGCTTGCTTGCTTAAAGTGTTTGATGCAGAGTGTTAAAAATGCTCATTTTCTCCCAATTTCAAAGTTCTACAGTTTTAAATTTGATCTATTTTGGAATAAAACTATTTCCCAAGAATCAGAAAAGAGCAAGACTGTACTCGGTTAAAAACATTTACGAGATATATTTCTTATAAGTTGAGTCCAGCTACAAACTGCAGAGACCCAGTGACTCTAGGTCTATGCAGTTTGTTTGGAGTAATCAGCAGAACAACTACAATACCCCAAACTTACCAGCACATTATACGACAGCAAATCAGTCTGTTGTTTGCATTTGGACTTGACTTATAAACAGGTATGTAGTAACTGTGAAATAAATTCAATTTTAAATTTTTTGATGAAATCACCGGGACAAAAATGACACTATCATACCTTTTGTATTTTTATATCATTTCAACAGTTTTTTTGGTTTATATTTGTGGTGGTCTCCTCTGTCTGTAAAGGAAGTAGATGGAAAATGCAATAAATTGAACATTGACATTAACACACTTTGTTGGTAATCTTGATTCAGATATGATTGCATTTAGATTTTTTTTCTACTACTTTTGTTCACTTAGGTTATATTTACATTTTCATGTTTCATTATGGATTGTTTTTAACTCGATTGCAGTGTATTTATTATTTTTCATGGGTTACCAATTGTGGATTTTATGGTTGGTACAAATCATAAATTTAAGGAACAATGAATGTGATTCCTCCTTGGAAGTAAAAGATCCCTTCCCTATTTTATAAATTTAGTCACTAACAAAAATGTAAATTTTACAAAACCAAAGAAATTTATACTTACAAAAGTAAACAAATTGACAGTATTTATCTGGTATGACATCATATTCTGTTCAGGTTTTTCCCATGAGATTATCACCCACACGTTGTATTAACATCTTGACTCCTCAGTTTTCCCAATGAGAGCATCATCTGCACATAGACAGTATTGTACTGTATTAACATCTTGAACTCCACAGGCATTTTCTATGAGAATATCATCCACACAATGAAGGTATTGTACTTTATTAACATCTTGAACTCCACAGGTGTATCCCTATGAGATGATCACCCACACAATGACAGTATTGTACTTGATTGACATATTGTACTCCACAGGCATTTTATATGAGAGCATCACCCACACATGGACAGCATTGTACTTGATTGACATCATATTTCCACAGGTGTTCTGTATGAGATTATAACCCACATATTGACAGTATTGTACTAGATTAGCATTTTATCTCCACAGGTGTTCCCAATGAGAACATCACCCACACATTGGCAGTATTGGACTTTATTCACCTCTTGTTTATACAGTTGTTCCCTAAGAGATTATCACCCACACAGTATTGTACTTGATTGACATCATTTCTCTACGTATGTTTCCTATGAGATTATCACCCGCACATTGACAGTATTTTACTGGATTAACATTTTATCTCCACAGGTGTTCCTTATGAGATTATTACCCACACATCAGATATATCCTCTGCTGGGACCTCTGCTAATGTCTACATTCAGTTGTATGGCAAAGAAGTGGCAACACAACAGAAAAATCTGTGCATCAGCAAGCTGGAACGTAAAGATAAATTCAGGAGAGGAGCTGTTGACAGATTTATTCTAGAGGTTTGTATTCAGGAATTTTCTGATCTTATTGTTACTTGATTTCATTAGCTAAATTTTCCATAGAATGGCTGTGTTGTATGATCAGGTACAAGGTTGAATTCAATAGCTGTTGTCTTTGAGCATCAGGATAGAGTTTGGGAATTCCTGTTGTTTCCCCCTTGCAACATTTCTTGGTATCACACATTGAAACCTGTTATAATTTTCACATGTTTTACTCACAGACTCAATTAAAATGTCTGACAAAGGTGGATTTGATGATGGGATATGTCTTTTAAAAGAAGGAGAATGTGTTGCAGGAAGTGATTTCTTCCCTGTTATGACAGATTTTTTGGTTGAACTGTGAAACTGTAAATGAGTTTCAATCTCTCTGTGTCTACAGATCTAACTTAAATTACTGTTATACAGAATCTGTGTAAGATAGATTTCTGGTGAAATTGTTTGGGTAAGCATCTTATAATAAAAAGCTGGTGAACAGGCAGCATAGTTGTTGACATCACCTTAATCTACCATAATGATTGTAAGTCTTGGTACACTTAAGTCTTGGGACACCCTAAATTATTCTCAAAACTATTTTTTTATGACCTATAAATATTGGGACAAAATTATAGCAATTTTTTTATGTACTATTATAAGTCTTGGAACATCTTCAACATGTTTTTTAAAAGCTAATAAATCAATGTATTTTCTCGATCATAACAACATTTATAAAAAGATGTAACCATGGTTGTTAAGGGACTATCATCATGAATTATTACATGGGAATGTTGTAAATTAATATAATTTGTTCACAAGTCAATAAAGATATTTAGTTTTCCTCTGTTTCCTTATTAGTTCTACCAGTTCAAATGTGTTTAATTTTATCGATGACAAGAGTTGAGCATTAGCGGGTTGCTGTAAGCATTTACAACAATAACATATCCCTTTTGTCTTCAGTTTATTATTGTTTGTTTAAGCATTATTTCATTAGAATGTTGTATCAGTGCAACAGTAATTATGTTTGTTTTTTTGCCTTGGTAATGTGAAAACCTAACTCATTAAAACTGTGCTTCCAGTATGATTAGAACAAACAACAATAGTCTTTGGATCAATGCTCACATTTAATTAGCATGTTTACAACATGGCGTCACCACATGTACATTGAAGATTTTGATTTGCACTAAATGAAGGACATCCCTTGGATTCTAATTATTGACACAATTGCACTAAACTGAAAAAATACATTCAAAATACAATAAAGAAGTTTCAGAAATAATACTTTAAAGATAATTGTAATACCTTAAACACTCAGAAATAAATATCTGTTTACTTGGCTATGGTAACCATGCTGCTCAACCTAGCAAGTGTTCATACCTTAATTGATTGACAATGATAGTGGTTTATCAGTCCAGTATAATTGGTGGAGGGGCCAGATTATTTAGTACTGCCGTTATGCTGTGCATCTCATCCTGCTCAACCCACTTTGGATTTTACAACAGTTAATTCTTGTGGATTAATGTTGTAGAACAAGTGGTTACTAGCATTCCTGCCATACAAAAATCCCCCTTTTCCAAGCCATTTTCGTGGTTAGAACAATAACCTGGCCTTCTGTCAGAAGACAAGAGACAAATCTGCCAATTATAAACAAAAGGAAATGCCCAAACAACCAGCTGTCTAAAATCAAAGGTGGAATGAACACTATGTTGAAAGTTATGAGTTTATTTTGCAGTAACTGAAACATAAAACTACTTGTATAATTAGAGATATGTGTCATTTAATATGATTTACATCTTTGTTGGATTGCTTATATCTCTGAAAAATGGTAACTCTTGAGCGGGTGGGTCAAAATAAATAAAATTGCATTGGATGTCTATTTTAAATGTGATTTGGAAGAATGAGATTTGGTAAAAATGATGAATATAAATGATCTAATATTTTTGGGAATAAACAAGGATATACAATTTGCACTGTGTAAGTGCTGTTCTGTACACTATATATAGTACATGTCAACCAGTAAACTCTAAGCACCCTGTGAATTAGTGAAGTTTTTATTTACCTTTATTTTACTTCATGTTGAAAAAATCAGAAAATGTGCACATGCAACATAAAAACATAAAAACGAACATAGTAGTTTATAACAGTTTATTGATGTAGTAAATGAACAAAAACTGGTCACTGCTGTGTGCAGTATGGTGATCTTGCCAATTTTGTCTTGACTTTTTTAAAACATCTCTAAATGTTGGGACACCAAAAATACTGTAGTTTTTAAATACATATAAATCTTGAGACATGAAAAAAAATATTTTATTTTGTGTCCCAAGACTTACTTACAGTCATTATGGTATTGAGCAGTTGAAGAATAAATACCCTGAATTGATTTTATACCACTGATGATTATGATTTAGCACTAGTATAATTGATATTATTTACATTTTCCATGATCTAATGTACCCTATTGATAGTATTGACTCTTTCCATGATCTTATGTGCACTATTGATATTGACTTTTTCAATGTTCTAATATCCTGTATTGATAATATTGACTGTTTCCATGAATTAATTGTGCCCTATTGATATTATTGACTTTTTCAGTGTTCTAATATGTCCTATTGATATTATTGACTGTTTCCATGATTTAATTGTGCCCTATTGATATTACTGAATTTTTTGCAACATCTAACATGCCTTATAGATCTTACTGATATTTTCCATAATCTAATCCATTGGTGGACTTTTTTATCATAAAGCTAAGCACAAATTGTTAATCCATTCAACTTTTAATAAGATATCATCTGCTTTTTAAATAATTAATTCTCAATTAATTTCCTCCAGTTGGAAGATGTTGGAAAGACAGTGGAGAAGATTCGAATTGGCCATGACAACAGCGGAATTGGAGCAGGCTGGCATCTAAAGATGGTTGAAGTCCGCAGACTACACGACTCAGGAAAGGTAGGAACTGCATTTGAGAAGAGTTGTCTCCCCTGAGATTTGAAGTTTTGTCACACTTGTAGGTGCTTTTCCTACCAAACTCTATCTAGACAGGTTTATGACTCATTTTTTCAGGAACAACTCATCACAACAATGATAGAGCATGTAGTCTTACCTTTACCCATTTATCTGTGTATCCATTCATCACAGCCTGATCCTTCTTTGCATTTAGGGCTGTTCCATTTAAACATACATGGTACCCAGTGAAGGCAGTTTTCTTTTAAATATATGCCAGGGTACTTTGTTTTTACAGAATTCATATTAAAATGATAAGAACATTCTAGATTGCATCTATGGGTGAGTACCCCACATTAAAAGTGCCTTCCCTGGGACCCAGGTATGTTTTACTGGAACAGCCCTTATGTAATTTCATACACTGTGTTGGTAGGTACATTCCTCTTCCATTAACATGTCCCTGGTTTTGTTAATAATTTGAGAGAGAAATTTCAGCAACATTATAGGCTTATTCAGTATAATTGTTGTAAATTTTTAGTTGATCTGACCTTATTGTAAAGTGATCTTATGGCATTTTCCTCTATCCAGCAAGTTTCCTGGATCCATTTGCCCATTATGCAGTAACATTTGCTACTTTTAACTTTCTTCTCCAAAACCTTTAGACAAATTTTAACCAAACTTGACAACAAACATTCAGACAAGAAGGTCTTTTTTAAGCTTAACAATTGATGCAGATTCTCCATCAAATATGGCTACCATTATTAAACAAAGAAAAACCTTCAAGCGAATTCTTCTCAAAAATAGCTGAGTGGAATCTGACAACTGTTTTATAGAAAACATTCTAACGTAATATTTTAAAATTTTGACAAATATTGTCAATCTCTTATCAAATATAGCTACTGTGACTAAAAAAAGAAAACCTTTAGATGATATTTTATCAAAAAGCACTCTATAGAACTTCACCAAACTTGAGAGAAATCATCATGGCATATAGGCCTTTCAGTTTTATACAGATGACACCAATTCATCATTAGTATGGCCAGCATTACTGAAAAATATAAAAGTCCTCAAAGGACTTCTCAAAAAAGTAATTTAACCCAGAAGATTAGTTTCATTTTCACCTGACGTGAGGTAGAAGACAAAGTTTTCTAGTTACTTTTGATTGGATCCAAGCATGTCTGATTCAAAGAGACTTTTTTATCACCAGATGCTGGATACACAAATGTTTTCAGTTGGTTATTTCACCTGAATATGAGAAGATGGGTGAAAATCTGGTTCTGTTTTTGCTTATTGGAAACATGATTTTCATCTCAAGGATCCTTTTTTATTCAAATCAAGAACTTGCCCTACTTTTTAGAAAAGTCTTTGAACTGTTTGGACTGGTCTGCTTTTGATTTAGCATGAGGAAGTCTACCATCTGGACACAAAGTCCAGTTCCAGAACTTGCAGTTTTTTCCATAGAAAAGAATCTGTTAAAATGAAAAATCTGCTTTTTCATCTGTATTTTTCTGTCAACAGATTGTCTGCATTCCTTCATATCATGATATGCTGTTTATCTTGGTGTGAAGCAAAGCAAACATTTTCCCATCAGACAGAGAAAGCATGATTTAATGTGATCAAATTCATTCAGACTTTATTTAGACAGTATTTATTTAATAGGCCTTAAACCTTTTTGATCACATGGTTGTTGCCATCATTTGCTATCCATCAGATTTATGATTCCAACATATTGAATTAATTGAGAAGATACAATTAAAGTTTTGTAAAAAGCTTTTAAGATTAAGTATATTTGATCCATGTTTGTCAGTGGCTATTTTCCATCATCTGAAATATATAATAGAAGATGTATTTTGAACTGGATTAAACTGTTTGAGATGGGTGACCACATATATCCAAGGTCAAGCTATAGAATATTGTCACTGCACTAATGCAGGTAGAGCAACATGGACTTCACATATAAAAAATTATGTCTCAGATATTGTGTGGGTGTATGTGTTTCATACAATCTATAAGAAATAAAACAGTATTTTTTTCTCTGTTAACTCAGTGCTCAAAAGAAAGCTGTTTTCAATATTGGTCTGATTCTATTACAGCTACTTTGAGTCTTCATTTGTATTCAAAATGTAAAAGTTCATTACAACTATAATTCTATCTAAATTGCTTTTAGGATCAAATGTTAGATTAAAAAGTTTAATAAGATTTAGAACTTCCCAGAATATATTAGCTATGATATCAGGTAGATATGATAGATTCCATGGATGTGAGTTACAGAAAATACTTTTTTGAAAAATGTTACTGTTATTGAAGATGTCATGTCAGTTATATGCGAAAATAAGAAAAAATAAGGGATCTTTTTGAACTCCAAAAATGATGTGTATCAAGATTTAAAAGTACAGTGCTCCATATCTGACCACATTGCCTTAGCTTGTACTTCATTGCTTTCACAAAAAAGACTAATTTATTAGCTATTTAAAATTTTTGGCTATGTCACATCAATATATGGCATGACTTAATTTCTTTTCTTTTTTTTAACCATGTCTGTCTGGTTCTTGTAAAATGCTTTGTACATAATAATAAGTACTCTGTGCCTAAGACAACTACATGAAATAAAGATGTTTGTAATTTTTCATACAGGGTACTGCAAATCTTACAATTTTGACAAGCATACAATTTTCATACATTTAATCCAGATGACTCAATTCACAACATTTACCTGTAGTTTCTAGTTTTAGGTGATGTAATCATACATTATGTGTGTGATATGGCCAATGATCAAACTCTGAGCATTTTCAGTTGTTGTTGTTGTAGTTGTTGTAGGGTTTAACGCCATTTTTTCAGCGCACGATAGGCTATACATGGCAGCCAGTATTAATGGTGGAGGAAGAACCCGGGAAAACCCCAGAAAGAACCACCTACCCATGAGAAGCTACTGGCAAGCTTTCTCATATATCCACATTGGCTGAATCCGAGACTCGAACCCACATAGACAGAGGTGAGATGGCAGTGATCCGTAACGGAGAGCGCGATAGACCACTCGACCACTCGGGGCCCCCATTTTCAGTTGTAAATACACTGTATATATTTGTAGGTCAAATGGAGTGTCAGCACACTTCTTGCTATATAGTGCCAGTTCAAAGTTAAGTTCAACATTAAAAGTTAAGTTCTAACAATGTAAAGGTAAAAATGTTCAAATAACTGATTAGTGAAAAGTTAATGATGCTAAAATAGTGAAAATTCTATCACTAGCATTTTATCTTTCCAGGGCTCAGTCACATACACATTTCCATGTGATCGCTGGCTGGCTCGTAATGAAGATGACGGAGCTATAGAGAGAGAACTGGTGGCTCAGCAAGCCATACAAGAGACAGTGACAAAAACTGGAAAACTTGAGACAAAACAAGTGAAAATAAAGGACCAATTAGAGAGTAAGTTGTTTCCATGATTTGAATTAATAGTTATTTATTCCATGGTTAACTGGTACAAAAGATAATTTGTCAGTTTTTTTAAGAGTTCTTTTACCTGTTGATCTGCAATTATCAGCAGATAGTAGTTTAAGTGATAAAGACTTAATTTTGATTATAAAATATCATGTTTCTTGTAAATTTTTCATGGCAGGAAAAATATCCATGCACCTAATCCTCGTTCCCATACATAAGTTAGTCCATCCTCTATTACATATTCTCATTAGAACAGCTTGTCCCACAATTTATGATAGATTGCCATGGAGTGTGGTAAATAAAGTTGTCATATTATATAATAATCCTGGTGTCCAGCCATCTACCCGTCTGGCCTCCCATCCTGCAAGTAGTCATATTTAGCATAACTATTATAGTTCAATCTACACAGCATCCAAGATGATATCCACATCTGTTTCTCATTGAATATTCATGTCACTGTCTCAAAATATAGCTAAAATTACTGAATTCATTTCGTGCACAAATGATTTAAACATAATTCATATTGACATTCGGTAAAACACCATTTATTCAATACATGCTGAAAGGACTGGTCTGTGTACATGCTATCTGCCATGTTTGTCCTGAGTTCTGGAAGAGTCCATTTTTGATACTATAAAGAAATTGAAATGAGGCAGCTACTTCATGTCCAAATAGGAAAGCTGGTCACTCCTTAATCAACAAATTGACTCCTTCACAGATCATGGCAGGATTGAAAAATTTGAAATAAACAGAATACCCTGTTCTAGCATGTATTTAATGAGATGTGTTAAGCTCTATGTCAGTTTTAACAGTGTTGAAATGCTTCGTGCGTGAAATGATATCACTCGCAATGCTGTTCAGAACAAACTATAGCCTCAGAGTCAATGATGGATTGCCATGAAATTTGATAAATAATACGTATCATGGCTTTCACCCAAAAATGCACATATTAGTAATGACTTTGCTCCCACAATTTTGTTGGGAGTGAATGCCTTTTTTGTCTTCTAGCATGATACAGCATGTGACACAATCTTGTTAGGCTAACTGTCTCCACAGTTTTTGATGAATTGCCATAAAACTTGGTGAATATTGTCATCACCTGCAGATGCATATATTGACTAGTCACTTTGTTCTTGCAGTTATTGTTAGAGTAATTGATTTTTTGTCTTAGAGTTTAATGCAGTATAGGGCAACTAGTCAAACAATTTTTAAATTATTGCCATTAAACTTGGTTAATATTATGGGTAGCACTTGAAGATATGCATATCATCAAATCACAATGTTCTGGCAATGCATGTAAGAGTTGTTGCCCTTTTCAAGGTTTAGCTGAATGCCTTGTGTGACAGAATCTTGTGAATGTAACTTGTCTGACAGATTTCAGTGGATCGCTATGAAACATGGTAAATGTTATGATCGTCTGAAGATGCGCATGTTATTTGATCATTTGTACTGATGCTATTCATTTTAGAGATATTACCTTTTTGACTTTAAGCTGGATGTAGTGTATCACAGAATCTAGTGAAAATAGTCTCTTACTTTTCAGTGGATTGCCATGAAACTTTGTACATGTCATGTTCATCATTTGAAGATGCACATTTCAACAAATCGTTTTATTGTTGCAATTTTTGTTATAGTTATTGCCCTTTATGTCCTGCAGCTGAATGTAGTGTAAGGCAATTTTTTGACCGGTCTTGCAGCTTTTCTATGGATTGCTGTGAAACTCAGTATATATTTTGGTTATCATCTAAAAATGCACATTTTTATAGTCTTATCTCCATGATGTTGTTGGGGGAAGGAGGTGGGGGTATATTTACATCAGCAAATTCCTCACCATTCCTCATAGTTTTCATTTAGGAGTAGACTACAGAATTATCAGTAGCAAAGATATGTTCCTATAGCTTGGATACAGTCATTTGCAGTTATGTTACAAATATGCTGTTACAAACCAATGCCTGATACTCATGATTGTAAAAAATTAGTCTCTAATTCCTTTCAATCAAAAGTTTAACCAAATATCTAAGTAACTTGCTAACTTCCTTAGCACATATTAGAGGTGTAATGTTACACTTGTATATTCACTGAACTGCTAATGTCCCATATTTGAATTGTATTTGGTATTCATGGCACCATTATTCAAATATTTTTGAATACAGATAGTTTAACATAGAACTTAATGTATACTTCGTAATCCAGTACTAACCATATTTCAAAATACAGTCAAACTTTCATTGATTTAAAGCATAGTTTGTTGTTTCTGTTGCAGTATAAACATATTATGTCAAGTTGTTTATTCTGGAATTAGGAAGACTTGATTTCATTTTCTTACGCTTGCAACATTAAATTACTTTAATGAATTATTAATTAAAGTTGTTTACCATTTTTAATAATAATTTTGTCAGTATTTTTCAATAGTTATGCGATTATTGATGTAAATTTCAAGTCGATTTCATTCTCCAGAGACATGTTTTAACGTAAATTTCATTCTCCAAGGATGCATTTTACAACAGTCAAAAACTAGTCTTGCAATTTCCACAAAAATGTCAGCTGAGGTTGAAATTTCAGAGCCTTCAGCTAAAGATTAATCATCTGTATGGAAATACTTTAGATTTCCAAAGTACAAAGAAGGCAATAAATATTTAATGAAAGAAGCCAAAACTATATGCAAGTTCTGTAAGCACATTATCAGGCATTTATTATTATTTAATATATATTTATAAACTTTTATTGTTGTTGGTGTTGTTGTCACCATAAAGGTTTGCCTTTATGGTCCAATATTCGTAAATGCTTTCAGTAATAATTTTTAGATTAGCATCCTGGGTCTGTTGATGTAATTTACTAATAAAATTCAGGCTTAAAATCTGATAAAATATACATGAAATCATGTTTCAAGTAAAAGAGTATTCAGTACTGCAGGGGACATTTCAACTGCCCAAAGGGTGGCCCTCAAACCAGAGCATGTTCTTATGCTTGTCTTTTTAAAGAAGAATATTATTATTTGAACTGCTTTTATGTTACAAGACTAGTAACTAAGATACTGAGTAACATGTGAGTCAACTAACTAAGTGTGTGTGTGATTGGGATTTTTAACTTAGCTTTAACAGTTTTTCAGTCATATTGCTACGATGTCTGCAGTGTGGCAGTTTATAGTGATGTCTAGCACTGGGGAATCATGCCACAGACATGTAGCATTATGTCCCACCCAGTCACATTATCCTGACACCAGTCCGACCAGTCCTAACACTAACCTCTTAATGCTGAACACCAAGCAAGGCAGCTATTAGTACAATTTTTAAAAATAAGTCTTTGGTATGACTCAGCTGGGGATTGAACCCACGACCTCCCGCATCCGAGGCGGATGTTCTAATCACTACACTTGAGTAACCTCTGAGTCAACTAACTTTAGGTTAAGAACTGTTCTTTTGTTCTCATTTTTCTTTTCTGAATATTCATGAATAAATATTTGTATTTGTCACTCTGTATTCATGATATGTATCATATTTGCCACCCCCTGTATTTGTTACAGACCTTGTAAAATGTGTACCATCTATTGCTCATAAAGGTTAACCTTTTAGCTGTTTGAAACATGGTAATGGTTTGTGTCTCACCTTTGCAAGCATAATGAAGCATATGTATAACTTTTCTAGAAATGATGAAAACTGCAATATCAATGTTGAAGTTTTAGTTACAATTTTGTTTAAAAGTTTTTGCAGTTTAAGTACAGGTGATGTCCATCAACATATGCATGAAAGTGAAAGAAAGGGTTTTCAAACTCATCAGAGATTTGGTTTTAAAGAGCAAGTGTGGCAAGGGTATTTGTATCACATAAAAGCAGAACCAGAATGCAGTAAACTTGAGGGATCTGAGCTGCTTTGATAAATTAATTGAACTGAAACAAAAAAAGATATCTGAAAAAATACAACCAGTAATTGGTTGTTGTCTTCAGGTTATTAGATATTGCGATACACTATAAAACAGTTGGAACATTTTTAAAGTGTCTGTGCAGTGACTAACTTTTCTGCTGTTGTCAGATATATCTTTGTGTTAAATATGCAGCTGCTAGTTCAATTTGGGGGATTAAATACACTGCAAAGTGAGTTTTAATTCTCATTTTGTTAACCAAACTTTTTTTATCATGCATACACAAGAACAACAAATGGATTTCTACCATCTAATTTCATCATTTAAACATTTTGTCAGCAGACTTAAACAGTAAAATCAATTATCATCAAGAATATTTTATTGATATACATTTATAAAATTGGTAATTGGTTCAGCTCTAGATTGCTGACATAATCCCAAAATCCTTGTATTTTTGCTTATCTGTACTCATATTTATGGGTATCATTTTCATAGGTTTCATTAATTAAATTCTTGGATAATGGAAGTAGTCCTGCTGGTTTTGCAGTACAAATACCATTTGTTGGGTCTTTAAATCGATAATATGAAACAACCATGAAATCCATGAAAAATGGTACCCCCACAAAAAAAAGAGTAAATTCACAGTGAATAATTACAGGGATAACTAATCAAATGATAAAGGATGAATTATGTTACTGGGGAACACTCTTTCAGCCCATACAGTTGGAAAAAGTCTGAAAAAGTGGTGTCTATATAGTACATGTAATCCATGGTCAACTGTTCAAGGTTTATATGAAAGATATGTTTATCTTTCCTTGTAGTGAAGAAATACACAGTCAATGTCCACACAGGTGATGTGAGTGGGGGTGGGACAGATGCAAATGTCTTCCTCACAATATTTGGGGACAAGGGTGACACTGGAGAAAGAAAACTACACAAGTCTGAGACCTTTACAGATAAATTTGAAAGGAATCACGTGAGTAAAGCTAGCTAGTAAAAAAATATATTTTTATCCTTAGTTTTGCTATGTTAGAAGATAGCTTGGAACCTTTCCAGATAATCTTGATGTTAAGTTTTTGTAATGTTAAACTTTACCACTGAAATTTATTGGAATAATTTGTACTTTGTAATAGTTGTGCCTTGTCTGTGTTGATACTGATAGACGATATGTGGGTCTGATGTCACCTGTTTATTAAAATGTGCAATGTTGCTGCTTGCAAATCTTTCTGGAACACACCTGCATACAGTTTAGACACTTACTGGTATTTGGTAATAGCCATATCTAGCATTAAATTCAAAATGGCATAGGATTTGATCTGGAATATTATGTACATATCACCAAAAGAACTCTTCACCTGATGGTAGTTCAACAGTCACAAGATATACCAGTAAGTATATAAAATGTATATTAATGTGTACAGATGAAGCTGCAAATATTTGCATCATTTAATGAATAAGCAATATCAGCCCATAAAACTTAGGTCAGTTCATTTCAGATGTAGAGCTGATTTATCAGCCTAGCTTTGACTCATCTCCAGTTTGGAAAGAGTTATGACCGTTGATAGTTTTGAATCTTCACATGGGATGTTGCTTGTATTTGGGATTGGTCAAGATCTATGCAGCTTTTCTGATTAAGTTCAGTATGAACATTGTTTCACAGACCTATATGTGCCTTTTATGGGTTATGAAATGAACATTGTTTCACAGACCTATATGTTCCTTTTATGGGTTATGAATTGAACATTGTTTCACAGACCTATATGTGTGTTTTATGAGTTAAGCACAGTCTTGGGTATATTCTTGTCTTTACATCAGAATGTTGTCTGCATAGGTCAAGAACAACTCCATGTATTCCAGTGGAATTAGAATATTATATGTTAAACTTTGGTGTTCATTTTATGGAGTTTTGTCTCTTCACAATTTTGAACAGAGTTATGACCCTTGTCAGTCATTTTGTCTCTTTACATCCAATGTTGCTTGTAATCAGGAAGAAATAGAACACATTTATTTCAAGACAAAAAAAACAAACCGAAACATAACTAAAGCAGCAAACAAAAGGAACCTTTACAGTGAATGTTACCTTTCTTTCATCTGAGAAAATTCTTAAAATTTATTAAGATAAAAAGACTTCATTCATCGTAGGTATTATGTATTAATTCCATAGACAAACAGTGTATTCACTGTACTACACTGATAGTCAGGTGAGAAGATTTCTCATCATGACATCAACATTGTTCTGGGTTTTTCATAACAGATAAAAATATAAATATTATCTTCTATGTACATCCATGACCATGTTCTTTAAAGAAGGAATGTTTAATCATCATTAGGATTTACATGACTTCAGCACCGCAGTGGCAGGTTGTGACATTAGGATTTACATGACTTCAGCGCCACAGTGGCAGTTTGTGACATTAGAATTTACATGACTTCAGCACCACAGTGGCAGTTTGTGACATTAGGATTTACATGACTTCAGCACCACAGTGGCAGTTTGTGACATTAGGATTTACATGACTTCAGCACCACAGTGGCAGTTTGTGACTTGTACTTAAATTAATCTAGTTTATGTTCAGTAGCATATGATGCAACTGTACCTGTTGGTTTAAGGAAACCAGTAGCCAGAGTTAACTCTTTTTATTTATAGTCTGGGTTCAGACTAATCTGCTGATCTTCTTGTGCTAAAATAGTTAAACAAATATTAAAGACAAAAGTTAATAGTATTTATATCTGATCTTATGATGCAGTTGTTCATAGCCAGGTTGACAGATATTTTGCCTAAAAGCATGAATGCTGGGCATGCTTAACAAGTGGAAGCATGTGACAATGCAATTAAGTAATAAAATTGATCAGTGCAGAATGATTTTAGTTGCAAATAATGGGTTGTCACTCACAACAGAGGTCACTCAAATCAGGCTTGACTGTATTTTCAAGACGTTGGATGAATTTAATTATGAGCAAGAATTAAGATCATTTATGAGTTAATCTTTTATCTCATTTACTAAGCTTGTTACTACTCTTGGGGGGGCCCCGAGTGGTCTAAAGCGCTCTCCATTACGGATCACTGCCATCTCACCTCTGTTTGCGTGGTTCAAGTCTTGGATTCGGCCAATGTTGGTATGTGAGAAAGCTTGCCAGTAGCTTCTCGTGGGTCGGTGGTTATTTCTGGGATTTTCCTGGGTTCTTCCTCCACCATTAATACTGGCCGCCATGTATAGCCTATCATGTGCTCAAAAATGGCATTAAACCCCACAACAACAACAATAACAACTACTCTTGAAACTAAATTTTTATCAGATTTAGCTCAGATCTGGTAAATAACTTCATATTATCATGGTCTTTTTGTTTATGCATTATTGCATTGGACATTTTATATCAGTGCACCTGTAATTGCATTTTTACTTTGCTTTGAAACTGTAACTACCTAACTCATTAAATGTAATCCCAGTACAACAACACAATGAACAAACAATATGCTTCAATGCTAATACCATAAAAGCTGATTTGTAGTTTGCTTTTGATGTTAGTGACCTTACACCATACCTGTCAACTTTAAAACCAGGAGGGAAAAAACTCTCGATTTTTGGGGTTGCTCCACGCCTACCTCCCGATTTCATAATATCTTCCGATTTTTGCAGAGAACTCCCGATTATTACATCATGTCTTCGATTTTCATTTCTTCTAAACAAGAAAAGTCCTACATGTTCTGTTGTATCACCTGTGGATTATTGTTGTGACAAAATAATTTATTATGAAGAATTCGCTTCTTCACTAAATTGAATGTTATGTTTAAACATTATTCACGTAAATTAATACAATATTACAAAAATAAAAAATTGAACCAGAACAAATAAGTAAGCCACAACAATAAAATCATCCACAATTAATTTCAATCCCAAAAATGATCACTTTGAATGCTGTAACTCCATATGCTATAGCGCCATTCCCACGAAAGAAACTTACATGAGTGAACACCTGGCATTTTTATACCCTCGATAACAATGATAATTACCATCGTTAAATTAAAAGAAGGAATGAAAATACATATTACGCAGCAAAAGTGTCCTAAAAAACTAATTCAGAATACATGTTTTATAATAAACAATACTAAATGCTTTATGAGTTGACAATAAGGGAATAATTCGGATATACAAAGAGTGGAAAATAGTTGCCACATGTATGGTACCATGAAGCTGGCTATTTTGGTACCTTGAGTTCAACAAAATTGGGAATCCTTTATTTGCCAATCAGTTGCTGGTGCTTGCGTAACACATGATAGTGTAGAATGTGTTTTTTTTTATTATGGCTGAGGGCCAATCGTTTTCACAAATAGTTACATGGATAAGGATTAACTTTTAATTAATCGTGCTGGCTTTCTTGCTTGTTTATTTAAGACTAGCTATTGTGCAGTTTGGCCACAGCTGACCAGATTATGATAAAAAATAGGGAAAATAGGGCACATCACAGGGAGAAATGGCAAGTCTTTTGCAAATTTCACGCATATTGGACCAGGAAAATCGATCAATATTTAGTGAAAACAAGGCTTTAAAAATGCCACGAAAAACCTCCCGATATTAGATCCCAATCTCTTTTTTTTTTATTCAGTCTCCCTACATGGCTTTTGAAAAGTTCATAGGTATGCCTTTGACCCTGTTTTACAAAACTATGGTAATCGTCCTAATATTAAGGAATTAAAGGCAATTACTCTTCAATGTACTGGTATAGTTACCACTCAAAATTCCCTCTTATCACAAACCAGTTTAAGGGTTTTAATGATTAACTGGCCTGTACTTCTGTCGCAAAACCAAGAAATTTGCCGACTATCAACATAGGAGATGCCAAAACATCAATCAGGCTTTCCATTGTGTGGAAAGTTATGATGTTTGTTCAGCTAAAACACAAAACTAAAATTGATTGATGTTTATCTTAGTTGAACTATATGAGAATTTTAGCCTTTATTATTACCACTCTTCGTGAATATGTAAATTATGATGGTTATGTGCCTTGTACAATTAAATGTGCATACCTTTTTTAAATATTACCTTAATTTGTAGGATCGCATATATCATTGATAATGAGTAGCTCGTGATTCAGCGTAAATGAAACAGCTATTAAGGACTAGCTGAAATGTTATCTGGAAGAATGCAATTTGGTTGAAACAATGAATTAAGCAAAATCTGCATATAATATGTTTGGGAATAAGTAAGGATTTAAGCGACGCGTTGCACTATGTAAGTACTGTACATTATAGTTCAGCATGGTCTCCCTGGTAAACTCCACTGGCCTGCGAATTATAAAGTCTGTATTTACCTTTATTTAACTTCATGTTGGAGAAATCAGAAAATATGCACATGCAAAATAATAACAAAATCAATCATAGTACTTTATAACAGTTTAATAATTGTCGGGTCACCGAAAGTTACTTTTTTTTACTTGCCCATGTCTTAGGACACAGAAAAAATTATTGTTTCATGTCCCAAGATTTACAGCCATTACAGTAGTCAACAAAAAGACCTAAAAACTGTCAAGTTTAGACATTGGCCTGTGGATAAGCTGACCCTCCCCTTCTTCCAGGTTTTTTTTTTTCCTAAATTATTTGGCTTATACACGAGTATGTATGGTAACCTGCTTATCAAAATTTTCAACTGTTGGGTTATGTAAGCCAAGTGAGAAAAATCAGGCCTACTTTGTTTTCTTGTTCCTGTTTGTAGATTGATGTATTTAAAATTGAAGCAGCTGATCTTGGAAACCTGTTCAAGATTCATATTCGACATGATAACTCAATGATCAGCCCTGCCTGGTATTTGGATTATGTGGAAGTCATTGACACAACCAATAACCAGTCATACATGTTCCATTGCGAGCGCTGGCTAGCCAAGAACAAGGATGATGGCAAGATTGAGAGGACCTTGTATGTTAAGGTATGCAAGTTATTTTTTACTTAGTATATAGAAAGAATGATTGAAGACTTAATTTACAAATGGGTTTTTTTCTTACCAAAATTGACTAGGATTGAAGTTGAAATAGCTGTTAGAATCTTTTCAAATAGAGTTTACATATCTTCAGCCAGGTTTATGAAGTCTTGTGCAGCATAGCAGGAATATTTAATGGTGGAGAAATTTTTTTGATTTAGCATTTTCAAAAGGAGGTCATGAAAATAAATGATGTCAAAATTTACTGCCTTAAATATTATTGTCTGGAACCACAAAAGCTAAAATATAACTTGCCATTGTTAGAATCACCCATTTTTAAAAAGAAAAATCTCCAATTTCTATAGCTAAATTACATGTAATACAATATTAAACAAAATAAATTAATAATTGTTTTACTGCATAACAAAAATACTGGTTAATTATTAAATCTGTGTATAACTCTTGTCGTGCTGATTTAGTCACTAATGCACTCATGGAAGATCTGTATAACTATTGCCAGTAGGAATTATAGAGAAAATGAAAAAGATAGTTAAGTAGATGATGTGTTCTTAGTTGAATAATTATACAGTTAATTGGAAATTTAAAGAAAGATTCTCAGCTGTATATACCTTTTCAAACATTTTTCAATTTGTTCATACAGGGCTATGATGGGGAGATGTCCAGTACAGGTACACTACGATCAACAGCACGAGGTTCAGTGCTCAGTTTGGACTCTTTGAAGAGCTCAGACCCATTTTCCAAGAGTCCAAGACTAACACGCAAGGCCATGTCCATGTCCATGGAAGACATTCCAGAGGGATCAAGTAAGATTTTTTATATTCTTTTACCAGTCTTACCATCCTACATCATAAGCATGCAGATTACCATCTTATCATATATTTTGGGATACATAAAATTGTTATCTTGATGTTTCAGAACTTTGCCACAAAGAAACTGATTCCCAAAAAGTCTGTCCAATAACCTGGGGTTGGGATGAGGTAGCATTTTCTGCTAATTTCTTTTCTGCAGTTGGTTGATTGATATTTGATGAAATTAGAATCATTGTAGTCTGTGTATCAATTGCTTATGAAATCTTTTATATGAATGCAATTGTTTCCAAACTAGAAAATATATCAAACAGCAATTAATCAACATTTGTGGAGTTAAAGTTATCAGAACTGTGATCTCACTCTTTATAAGAATAAACTGTTTGATCTTATTTGGTACATTGAAAAATAATATTATTTCTCCATTAAGGATCTGAACAAAACTTTGTGGATGGATTGTACTTTGAGTAAAGAAAAAGATTATTTAATTTGGGCATTGAAAGGGCAAATTCACAGTAGCTGGAAATGAAAAATGGTTTCTGTATATAAAAAAATTACTTTCTACCAAAAAAAGAAGCCTGTAGTTGTTGGGGTCAGAGGTCAAGGTCATTGTTACCGAATGAAGAATAATGGATCTCACAGGAAGAGGCCTGCTGATTTGGGATTTGAAAGGTCCAAGGTGAAAGTCATTTTGGCTCAAAGAAAAATTGCTATCACAGTGTCTTTTGTACTTGAAAAAGGACCTTGACCAAACTTTGTGGATGGCTTGCACTTTGGTAAGCAAATTTGGGGTCGAAAAGTCAGAGGCTACAGTCATGGTAAGTTTATAAAGAAAATAATGGTATCTACACAGCAAGTTTAGTTCCAGAACACATAATTTAATCAAAAATTGAGGTCATTGAAGCCTGTTGATCAGTCATGCCCTACTAGAGCTTTCATAGAGGACTGCTAACTGTGTACCATTTTGGGGGGGGTTGTTATTGTTGTCTTACCAGAATTAAAAGATTGTTAGACATGGGTATTACAGGGTAACCACATTTCATTATATCAGAAATTCAGATATAAAACCATCATGGCATGGATACCGAATTTTCACAACCTCTTGACCAATCTCACCAAACTGATTTTTGAAATGCTAGAGTTTTATCACAAAAGTAAGTGAGAGTTTGATTTATTAATCTGGCAAGATGTGTTTTATTCTTTAAAAGAAAAATTGCCCAATGTACTTTTTCTTAAATTTATAAAGATATTCATGCCCACTCTATTTCCTTCTTCCAAACCCAATATATCCAGTGACTTCAGAGATGCATCTAAAATAAATAAATTCGTTTGTACGAGGGCCTCAAGGTAGATTAGTTCTTAGCTAATTGTGCAACCCTCTTTAAATAAGGTCATTATTCTTATTATTATTATTATTATTATTATTGTTATTATTATTATTATTATTATTATTATTAAAGTTTCTATTTGTGAAGTTTTCATTTTAAATATGTCAACAGTCAGTCTCTGCATTTTATTATTAGCTTGACTTTTTCAGAGATGTTAGGACTTGAAAAAGCTTATAATTGCTGACTCAATTTAGATTGAACCTTCTGCAATAAAGCAAATAATAATTTTTTGTGTTAACTTCAATGCATTGCTTACAATTGTTGCTCAATCCACTGTAAACAGCAGTACACTGATGCTAGTGCAATCAACTGGAATACACACCAGCACATAATACACTATTGTACTTGAAATAAGTTTATCACCCAGTTAATAAAATTATCAATCTACCTACCTTTATGCAAAACTCATGTATGTGCATGCATGTGTTTCTGATATCTTACTGAGAGAGCACAGTTACTTTCAATTTATGCCAGTTTTGATTTACACCATAACCCCAGAAATACATCTGTGGTGTAAATCAATTGTCACCTGTATAGCAATTTATAATTGTTTTAACATGATAGTTTGAGAAATGTATCATAGTCAATAAATGAATTATTTACATGTACTATTATCACTATTCAGCAATTCCATACACCTTACACATAAGCACTGGTGAGGGTGAAGACAATGGGACAGACAGTAATGTCTGGGTGCGTATAATTGGGACAAAGAAGGAGACAGGGAAGTTGTTCCTTGAACTTTACCAGAAGGACCGATTTGCTCCTGGATCCACTGAAACTATCTCCATTGAGGCACTGGATGTTAATGAGATTAAAAAAATTGAGGTAATAGGAATTAGAAAATGAATGAGTGTACAACTTTATGGATTGAGAATAATATGTTATATTTAATAGGATAATCATGTTTAAGTCATTAAAGTCAATGATGGGACATTAACACTAATAGTATTTAAAAAGTATTTGTGTTATTTCAATGCAAATTTATTTAAATAAATTATAACTTTGTGGGCCAAGAACTTTCTATTACTTTCTTCCATATTTATGATGTAGTACCTATCCTTCAAGAAAGGTACATTTAATCATCAAATCTATTTTTTGGGTAAATATTTTCCTTTTCAGATTGGCCATGATGGCACCACTCCTGGCTCTGGTTGGTATCTTAAACAAGTGGAGGTGAACATGCCAACCAAAGGAAAGCACTACACCTTCCCCTGCAAGAAATGGCTTGCCCGTGACAAGGAAGATGGCAAGACCAGTCGTTTCCTGTATGTGGATGATGGAATAAGCAGTGTCACTTCTTTCAAGCCTTGTAAGTAGACTCTAAAAGTTCAATTTACCCTTATTGTGTGGAGGGTTTATCTCCCTTTGCCCTTCATTTTTGGAGGCATTGTTAGAATTGTTTATGTCCCCACCATTGTGTGTAGAGTTGAGAATGAAGTGCTACCTATGTGTGTTTGTCTATCTTGTGCATTGGTTTTCATTTATACACAGCTACTTTATTTTAAGGACTTCATGGATTCAAACAAGATTTGATACATGGTGCTTTGTAACAAGAAAACCTGCATCTAGTTCAATTTTTACCTTTTTCTGTTCTTGATATATTGATTTTTGGTCAGTTTCTATTTTTACTCTTGAATCAGTGCAGGTGATACACCCATTTATTGGAGGAATTGACAAATACCCTGTCAGTCAGTTTTTTTTTCTTTTTATTCATCATGCCCATTCGATTTTACTGTATAATATGTAAAAATTCAAGCTGTTGTAACTCATGTCTTCCACGCAGTTACTTGAGAGAAAAAATATGAAGGAAAAAAATTAATATGTACTAAAAGCATTAACATTTTCAAATGAAAATCTCTTATTGTAAGGATAATGCTATACTGATTAGTAGACATGGATATTGCTGATTTGGTGATTCTTTAATTCACTTGGTTACTTACTTGTTCATCTGTGTTATTATCAGATCAAAAAATGTTTGGCACATGTGAATGATATCTCAATATTGGGTTTCTTTTGGCATTGAAAATATATTCGTTATGGCACAGTGATGAAATCTTGTTTTCAGTAGGAAAAACAGCTTTAGCCCTCAAAAACAGCTAAAAAGGCAAACTACTTTTGTCAAAACTACTCTCTTTGAAAAGGGTATAAACTATATAACATATAAGCACTGGCAAAATTTTAGACACATACATGCATGAAAGACACAAACTTGTGCTTCAAAAATTATTTATTTTAAGATTCTTTAGGAGAAAATTATCTTTATTGAATAATGCCTTATTAAGTATGTACTTTACTGACATGTTTAATTGCTGGGTCAAAATAAACAGATGCCTACACAACCACTTTCTTCTTTAAGAACCTACTGCCTAACTTAATAACACAGTTACTTTTGTGGAAACCTTTCCTTTCATAATATGGAATTAAAAAATGTAATCCTTGAATAAATTTATTTTAATGATTGCCTTCACCTATGGTTTTACTATACCTTTCATCTCCTTTTCCAGTGATTGCATATGAGATGACAGTTTACACAGGGGATGTTCAAGATGCTGGTACAGATACCAAGATTACAGTCACCCTGTTTGGGGCAAAAGGAACTACATCCCCAGTAGTCCTTGAAAAGGCTGGGGACAGGTTTGAAAGAGATAGAGCTGACCTCATCAAGGTAGGATACTGTAGATTTTTCAGCAAGTTCAGATTTGTAGCAGAATTCACAATTTTTGCAGATTTTCATGTCATTGGTGGAATTCTTTAAACTTTTTTATTTACTTCCATGCTTTCTGACAGTGAATATGAAATAAAATAGATCATGAAGCCAGTTATAGTCTTAACTTTAGCATGATGGGATATTTTCATAAATATAATCATAGGTAAAAATAATTGTGTTGTGTAATAAAAGGAAGAGAAACAAAAACATAGCATGCATTCCTTAATTTCCAAAAATATTACAATTCACAGCTGAATAGAAGATTTTGAATGGCTGGTATTTTGAAGTTTTAGTGGGGTTGTTTAATTTTTAGCTTACCTGAACATAAGATAAAGTGAGCTCATGGTATTGCTATTTTCTTATTCTCAAAAATAGGACAAATTTCAACCATATTTGGCATAGAGCATCCTGGCATAAAGGCTGATACAGAGGATGCCATTCTGCCATCAAATATGGTCAACACTACTTAAAATAGAAAAACTTTCAGATGACTTCCTGACAAAAATCACTGAAAAGAATTTTAGCAAATTTTGTGAAGAAACTTCCTAGGATGGAGGGCATCCTAGTTTGTACAACTGATGCCAATCTGGCATCAAACATGCTGCCATTACTAATAACAAAAAAACTTTAGATGACTTATGAAAAATAGATGAACAGAATTTTGCCAGAGTTATAATAAAACATCCTAGTATGAAGGCTTTTTTCTTTTGTGCAAAAAATGGTATCATTCTGCTGTCAGATATGGCCACCATTGCTAAAATTAGAAGAAAAAAACTTTTAAGAAAATTTCAGAATTTGCTTTAAAGAATTTTAATTTTATTAGATTTGACAAAAAGCATCCTGACATGAAAATATTTTAATTTTGTACAGATGATGTTGATTGGTCAGCAGATATGGCCACCATTACTAAAACTAAAAGAAATTCAAACAACTTGTAATGGTGGCGCTCACCAGATAATATGTACTTTTGAGAGAGTGACGTATGTAAGGTGAAGTAGTTCGCATTTAAAACATGCACAGTGGAGAGAATGTTTGCATATCTCTATGCTACATTAATGTAATGTGGATGATATTTCTTTTGGATATTGTACTTTTGGAAATTTTACATGATTTAAGCACACTGCTAACTAAAATGACTGCTCCCTTGTGTTAAAAAATCAGTCTGAATTAGTCTAAAGTACACTATACATAGCAGCTATTAAAATAGAGAAAATGAATTTTGCCAGACTAGACAATACCAGCTTCTGAAAGTGCAATGAATGAATTACCAAATATATAAAATGTAAAAAAAGTTATCGGCTCTTTTTTATACAATTGACCTCTGAAGTTCAGGAAGTGAAAATGACCAAGTAGAGCTAGCACTTTTGAAAGGTGCACATTTGAAGTAACGCCAAACTGTATACTCTATAACCCATAGTACACCCATCAATCATACACCAAAATAAAGGGAATTAAAGGTTCTTTGCAATATACTTAAGATATACAAGGTCTTTTTTAAATAGCCAGTATAACCAGTGAGGAAAGCCGGGGACATTCTTTTTCTTTAAATTCCTAACCCTATGCAAAATGCGAAACTGTATAGCGCCACCAATAACCACTAACAGAATTTGGCCAAATTTGACAGAAATTATCATTATAAGTGAAAAATTCCAGGAAAGTGCTTTAATTTCCTTATGAAATTTCTGTATAAACCATGATGCAGATTTCTTGGCAAGGTGTCTTTGCATTTGGCTTTTAGGTAGATGTTGGTCAGGTGAGTGATCTCAGGTCAGCTTCGGAATCTTCTTTATAATGTTATTATTGGCATGATCATTGAGATTTTGTGTGAAAGTTTAAGGTTGAGTTTATGCAAGTAAGATACATAGAAGTGTATATTTCAGTACATGTACAACTAGCATGCAGACACTTGAGAACCTTTGTTTAACCTTTATTTATAGAATGCAGTATGAAAGTTCTCTTTTTTTATTTAAAAAAGTGGCTAATTATTAATGAAAAGGAACTATTTTTGTTCAGAATAAATTTATTGAAACATTATGATATTTTCCAACTAATGCATGGATACTGAAATTTTCAATCAAAAACAACTTTTGGACTACTAAAGTCTTAATTCATGTTTCCAAAGGCATTAAAATGTGGTCTTTCTCAGACAAGAATTCCTTTCTTTTGTTCCAGCTTGAGTTAGAGGATGTTGCACCAATCAAGAAGATCAGAGTGGAGACTGATGGGAAGGGAAGTAGACCAGACTGGTTCCTTGATAAGGTAAGCTAAAATTTTACCTCATAGGAAACTGGTGAATGCTTCATCCACTGTACAATCAGCATCTCTCTTTTGTTGAAAATAAAATATGTGACAAAAATCTATCAGCTACTAAAAATAACTTTTTCTGCACAATCAACATTTCTCTTGTTGAAAATAAAATATTGCTTATCAAAGGACTTTTAAATATTTTGCACAAATTTGAAAAATGTTGATGCCTTACAAGTTTGAAATTGTATATGTTGTATTGTGCAAGCTGTTGATGTCCTCTGCTATGGTCTTGTATGACCACTATACTAAACAGTTTGGAGTCCAGGTCTGTTTGTCTGTTCTGAGATAGTTGATTGACAATAGCCTCTCTAACTCAAGAGGTCAGTTAATATCTTTTTCAGTGATTTATTATGCATTAATTGTCTTTTTCAGGTTCCTTATTAACAAATTTCATAAACTTCAGTACACACAAAACTGTGGAAGAGTCAGCAGTAAAGAACTCAATTTGCATACAAATAATCCGTTACAATTTTTGACACAAAGAATATTTTTGAATAAAACAGGCCTTTTTTATGAGAATTCATGCATGTGATATGTCACTGATCATCAGGGGAGATTCCACTGCTTGATACTTTCCTGGTCATCAGGAGAGACTCCACTAATTTATGGTTTTCTGATCATCTGAAGGGTTTCCACTAATTTGTACTTTACTAGTCATCTGGGGAGATTCCACTAATTGATATTTCCTGATTATCAGGGGAGACTCCACAAATGGATACTTTCCAAATCATTAGAGGAGACTACGCTAATTGCTACTTTCCTGATCACCAGGGAAGACTCCACTAATATTTCCTGATGATCAAGGGAGACTCCAGTAATTCACACTAAAAACTTTCACACAAAATCATATTTATAAAACTGGAAATCTTTGTGAAGATTCTCAAGGATTTATTTGTTTATTGTATACATTATGGAAAGTTTTCTGGAAATGAAGACTGTTTCAAACAATAACTTGTATCAAAATGTCACAGATTAAAATATTTCCCAAAGAAATAGTTTTTAAATTTAATTGTCCAGAGACAGACCTCTCAACAAAGCTTTGAAACTTTTAGATTCTTATTTTCTACTAATTAAAATTCAAAAACAAAATCTTAATTTTGATTCAGAAAGAGTTCCATAACAGGCATTATTTTTCTCATTTGAGAGATATAACTTGTAAATAATTTTGTAATTGAGCCTCCTTTTTGAAAAGATTAGTTATTGATATATTTATGTAGTGGAAAGTCAAACTTTCTAGTAAATAAATAAAGCAATAGTATTGTACCAAATTGTAGTGGAAAAATTGAATGAACTTAAACAATTACTGGCAAATTAGTCATTTATAAACCTATGCCTTATAAAATTGTGTAATAAAATCATTTATCTTTTTAAGGTCATTTATTGTTTTGTGGTAGTTTCTGACCCTCGTAAGAAAATCATAAAAAAAATCCTCAAATATTGCTCTTTTGGAGCATAAAGGGTGACAGAAATAAAAAGAGATTGCTTGTCTATGATAATTGCATGTGTGATTTGTGTGATTTAGATTTTTAATTTAGCTTTAACAATTTTCCAGTCATATCGCTACAATATCTGTGGCAGTTTAAAGTGATGACTAGCACTGGGGCATCATGCCGCAGACATGTAGCATGATGTCCCACCCAATCACATTATCCTGACACCAGGCTGACCAGTCCTAACACAACCTCTTAATGCTGAGCACCTAGAGAGGCAGCTGTTAGTACCATTTTTAGAAGTCTTTGGTATGACTTGGCCGGGGTTTGAACCCACGACCTCCTGGATCCAGGGTGGACACTCTAACCACTAGGCCACCGGAGCGGTCATCTATGATAATTTAGGTGGTGGGTTGAAGATATCACACAGTCACTCATCATAAGGCAACAATGGTCCAAAAATTAATTGATCCAATAAATCATTACCTTAGAAATTTATCCTTTTGAGAAGTTTGAAAGTGCTATGATTCTTTGGTTATATATTAAGTTACAGAAAGAAGCAAAAGCAACAAGTTTTGTAAAACTTAACAATAAATTTAATTCTCTAGGTGATGAAATGAACATACAAGAAGAACATAAAATATTGTGAATTAAATCCAGGATAATCCTAAAAGTTCTACTCATGTCCAAAAGAATAGCGTGTTTCAGATGAATTCCAATCATGCTGTGATGTACCAATAACCTTGAATGTGCTGAAGTGTCAACAATCTTGATATATCACAGTGGCATTATCCAGAAATAAAGTACCTAGTTTAAATAGTCACATGAGCATTTTGTAATTCCAGTAAATAATTTAAATGATTCCTTTCAAATTAAATCTAAACATAGCAATATTAATTCTGCAGACTGGAAATAAATTAGGAACAGTAATAAAAATAAGTAAGAGAATAACTGTGTTACATCTTCCTGACTCTAGTACAATTCTATGTCGCAGTTAATCCCCACATGACATTTGTCACATTACATCCCCACCAGATATGTCATAACACTTCAACCATCCAGTCAGAAAATTACTTCAAACTGTACACAGGTTCATTTTCTAGAACTCAATAAACAACTATTTAAACAACAAATTCTACATGTGTGAAAAAAAATAGATATTAACATTTTGTTTAAAAATGATAATTACAATCAGTTGTGGACCAAAAGTTAAACACACAATATAAATATATATAACAGAAAGGGACAAAATTGAATGCCTTTATAAAGTTTTGTAGAAATTTAATATAACTTTGAAAGATGTGTTTTTTACTACTTCACCACAAAATTTTGAACAACTATATATGTCAAATGAAATTTCTATTAGTCCAGTGAATTTGTCAGTGTCCCACCCAAGTGGGTGAATACTGATTCAGGGCTGACCAGTGTTTATTTTAATGAAAACAATTTTATGTTGAGAGCATTGCCAACTTTGTTTCATCTAATGTCTGCATTCTCTACTGGAATTTTGTTTTACATTTTTTGGATTAAGCTTATACAAGAGCTTCACCCTCATCAGTACTAATAAATGCTTGCCAAAGTGAGAGCATATCTATCTATTTACAATTGGTTTTAGAAGTATCACAGACTAAGTACAAGTTAGAAACCTTTCCAAAATAGGATTACATTATCAACTTATATTTCTATAATAGCTGGTTGAGAATGAATTTATTATGGGCACACACACACACACACATATATATACACATTTTACATCTTGCTTAGACTGAATGAGAATGAATATAACTGTATAAGAAGATATAAAGAAATAACTGGACACTAAAGAAACTTTTTTCTTATAAGAAATAGCCTTAGTTATTCCTAAGAACTGGTAAAAATTCCCTTGATCTCCAATTTTACTAATTTAACTTTATATAAATGTTTTGAATCAATGCTTATATTGCTTAACATTTTTTCAAGATTGAGCTGCGTTGTGTGGACACAGGAATATTATCTGTATTTGAATGTGGAGAGTGGTTCAGCAAGAACAAAAAGGATGGAAAGGATGGGAAACTTGTCAGAGATCTTCCATGTAAAGAGAAAGGGAAACTGGTCATTGGAAGTAAGTTTAAAAAAGTTAAAGTGGATGAACCAGTGCTTGTGGTTTGCAAGTACTTGTGGTATCCCAGCATTGTAACAAATTTTAGTCATAAAGAGAAATCCAAAACTCATTATTCACACGGTGGAAAATTGAGTTTCATTTTCCTACTTTCATATGATGAAGTATTTGTTTCTTTACAGTTAAGTTTGACTTAAAAATGAGACTTTTATAGACAAGTTCAAATGCATTCATTCATATTTTCCATGACATTATGTTCCAAAACTCATAACTGTTCCATTTTAGTGCAAGTATATACATGTCATTTTAACATCTCTGACTTAAATGGTTATACTTTAGGTAGAAGTAGTACTATTGTATTTTGTAACTGATCAAAATTATTTTCACATAAACTCAAATTATTATTCTACATTGCACTGACATTTTGTTTATGCCTTTGTTTATATCCCCTGCTGACATTCATCAAATTTTCCACCATTCTTGCTATACCACAGCTCAGTACATAGCACTTTATAATGAGGGAGAACAAGTACTAGGCTTCTGTTAAGTCCTTCAGTATTGACAATCATGTTGATATTTTGGAGACCTCATTGTCGGCTCTATATGATTTCATTCATGATCACTTTTTCAGAATGATATTTTATTTTTTATAGACTATTTTTTGTACTTTGATAAAAAATATTGATTTTTTTTAATTTATGAAAAATGACATAAATCTTGTTACAAACTGGAAACAACTGTATACATGTTTACAATTCTCTTCAGTTTAACTAAGTTTTTTTTTACCATTTTCTTCTTTTAAGAGGCAAGTTACAAGATCAGTGTGAAGACATCAGATGTAAATGGAGCTGGGACAGATGCTAATGTATATGTTATCCTGTTTGGAGCCAATGGGGACTCTGGAGAACTCCACCTGAAAAAGTCAGAGACATACAAAGATCCATTTGAAAATAACCAGATTGATGTATTCACATTCCATGACATGCTTAGTCTTGGAGAGTTGACAAAATGTCGTGTATGGCATGACAATAAAGGTATTTTTTTTGTTACACCTGGAATGTAACTTGAGCATGAGATCAAGTTTTTACTATTAGCCAATCAGAAATGAGCTTTTAAATATAATTTTGTTTATGATTGGTCAAAACAAAGTTTCAATCTCAAGAGTTTTATAATTTTCATGCCAGGTCTTAACTACATTACATACTGTTTGTGTGTTATTTTGCAGTTACAAAATGTTGTTGTTGCAGTTTCTACATTGTTTAATTTTGCTCTGTTCTCTGTCAAATATCCATAGGTGTCAACTAGTACAGTTTACCCATAATTTGTATGATTTTTTTTCATTTTCACCAGTATGTAGCCATACAACTGTTTTGTACGGTGTTTATGTAAAAGAAAATTTAGAATAAGAATTCAATGAGATCAGGATGGCCTGAAACAGCCAATCAAATCATACTCAAAACTGCGCTTTTCCTTTGTCTGATATTGAAATGAGTTTAATTTCATGGTTCAACTCCTGTGTGTAAAGATCGTGGTGTTCATCGCTCTGAAATTTGATGCTCACTCGGATTTCTAATATTGACAAATTACCTGTGTAGTAAGTATGTTTTCATATTTTATACATTATTATTTTATTATTTGTACTTATTACTATCAAATGCATAAAGTTGACATCAATTTTTACACTTTACATAGTGTGGCAGTCATGGTAGTGTAACCGTAATTCGTCCAACTTTTTTGTTTGGAGATAAAGTCGATTTATTAAAAATTTTAACAATATCCTAACTAAAAATAAATAGTCTGCTGAATTTAGCACCGGCATTTTATCATGCTGTCATATTTTTTAATTAAGTTTACGTAATGGAAACAGGAAGATGCATTGCCAGCATGATGGAAGTAGTACAGATACTGAGTGACGTCATACTCATAGCTCGAAAATATGCAACACTGCCAATTTATATATAGTTTTGAGCAAAATTGGCACACCATATAGCAGATTCATAACTTTTCAAATACCATATATGCAATTAATAGAAACAATCAACAGCTTATGAGGTAAAAACTTTTGGACTGTTACTTAGTCGATTTTTTTAAATTTTAGATTACAATTTTTGGATAGCTCCTGGCATAATATCTTGATGTTTATGGGGAAAAATATAAATTCGTAACACATTTGTAATTGGGAGGTCTTCCTCTATCACATATCAAATCTAAATTTAAAAAAAAAAAATTAATCTTTCTATTAGTTGAAATATTCCATCCATCAAATGTCTGAGCCTAACTTGAAGAAATGCAAGCTTGAAGACTGATCAAGATCATGGCAGGTTTTAGGCTGATTGGATGAAAGTCTTCCCTGGCATTGTAGATGTATCAAAGTTAGGATCTTCCCATGTTTTTGTAACGTATACAGTAAAGACATTAAAGTGGTGACGTCACGCATATATGATCAGAAGGAACACTTCAGGACAAAACTACATGAACGAAATTTTGAAATGAAGAAGGGATCGTCCATCGAAACCTTTGCTCAGCCAAAGCAGGAAAATGATAGTGTAATAAGGGCTGAAATTTTATTTTTCAATTTCAACGCCCAGCACAACTTGGCTGCTTCTGTAGCTGATCACTTTTCTGACTTGGTAGCTAGAATGTTTCTTGACAGTGCCATTGCCAAGAAGTTTCATTCCAAGCAGACCAAAACAACAGTTATCATTAAAAACTGCTTGGCTCCATCTGTAACAGAACATGTTGTCAAGCTATTCAGGGAGACACCCTTCTCACTGATGATGATGAATCAAATGACAAGAAAACTGACAAGCGGTTAGCTATAATGGTGAGGGTCTTTGAAGTAGGTGTGAGGCCCAGAACAAGATTGATGGACATGCCAGTAAGCAGTAGTGGAACCAGTGAGGCCATCTTCAATGACATTGATGCAATATTCACCAGTTTAAATATCCCTTGGAACAACTGCATTGGCTTTGCTAGTCACAATTGCAATGTCATGGTGGGGAAGACAAATTTGGTGCTTACCAGGGTGAAGCAGAGGAATCCTGATACCTTCAGTATTGGCTGCATTTGCCACCATGCCATTCTGTCTGCGAAAGATGGAATCAAGCAACTGACTGTACCAGTTGATGACTTTCTGGTGGACATTTACTACCATTTTGAGCACAGCTCTAAGCGATGAAAGACTTACAAAGAGTTTCAACTTTTCATAGAGATGGATGACCTGGATATACTGAAACACTGCCAGACCCAGTGGCTATCACTGTACAAGGTGGTGGACAGGGTTCTCAACCAATATGCAGCTCTTTCAGCCTATTTTGAGAGTCACAGTGATGTCGAAAAGCAGGGCAGAATAAAAAACATCCATGAGCTGTTAAAGTCACCACTGACCCAGATGACCCTGCATTTTCTTCATTTTATATTGCCACTTTTAAATGAATTCAATAAGCTCTTTCAAACCAATGAATCACAGATTGGTGGTATGATGGAGGAAATGGATGGATTACTTAGGAAGTTTCTTTTGAAATTTGTTCAGATGAGACATATTAAGCAGGTGGCTGACTTGAGGCTTGTAACATATAGTGACCATGAGATACATCAGCACATAGCAGTAGGCCTCTCCATCAGAGCACTGACGAGGGAAATGGTGCTGGACTATGCTATCAAAAGAGGACATTCTTTCAGGAAGTGAGAAACTTCTATGTAGCAGTGGTGAGAAAAATAATGGACAAATTTCCATTTGAAAATCAGGTGCTTAAGGACCTGAAAGTACTGGACCCAACCAATAAGGATAGCCTGAAGTACACACACATATGCAGACTGGCTGATACCTTTGCTCCACACCTGGATATTGAAGCACTTAAAGATGAGTTCATTGATTATTGCATGCTGCCTAATGAGCGTGTGCCTGTACTAACAGACGTTGGCCAGAAAAAGAGCTTTTGTAGCTACTGGCTGGATATTATCAGGCAGAGAATAGCACTGGTGGCATACGCTTCCCATATATGAAAGTACTTACTGAGCGACTACTTACCTTGCCTCGCAGCAATGCAGACTGTGAGAGATCTTTTACGATAATGAAGAAAATACATACAGAATGTAGGAAGTCTCTGAATTCAGACACAGTAACATCATTTTTACAATGTAAAATAAACAGTGACACATGCTGCAGAGACTTTAAAACCCCAGAATACATTTTGAAAAGTGTGAAAGGTGCATGTGTTGCATATAATACAACACACAAGTAAAAAGAATGAAATAAAGTTTCAGAAAAGTAAATAATTATGTAAATATGTGTAAAAATACTTTGTGTATAGCATTTTTTTAAACTGTTGTTCTTATAAAATGTATGAATACATTTTATCATGTAAGGTATTTTTTGGTCTTTGTAAGGTTTATATTGGTCTGGCATACAGGTTTTCATCTCAAATGGTTGACACCTATGAATATCATTCTCTGGGTTTAAAATGAATATTATTCAATCTGTTTGGACAGTTTATTTTTTATCACTGTTAATACAAACAAGAACATCACTTTGTGTATTCTTACAGTGAACACATTTTTGAAGAAAAGAACAGCTAAAATGTCATAAAACAACTGTAGTTCTGAAGTAATTTTTACAGATAAATCACATGTTTTAGGCTTTGACACAAGTAGTGTCACTGAATTTGAACTAAACCTAGTGTGAATTTATTTTTATGTTTTTTCAGTATCATATTTTGTGGTTTTTCAAAAAATTATTTGTTGGTACTTAAATTTGTGGGTGAAACAAGAATGCTACTTTATTCATTCTTACCACAAGTTTGCTCTTTGCCCCCCCCCCCTTCCTTTATTCACAGGAGAAAATTCTTATACATCCAAAATATTAGAAATTTTGCTAACATACCACTTGTACTTAAGGAGAAACAACTTCAGAATATGAACAAATTCAAATATATTGAAATATATTCAGATATATTGACTCAAAGTTACCGTATATTTCCTATAAACATTAGTTCAGGTTGTGGGAACCTTTATCACATGTTGCAACTCAATATATTAAAAATTTATAACCTTGATAAACCCAGAAGATAGCATATAAATTTGCTGAAAAGTGGGGGATGGGCTTATATTTTGGACATAGCCTTCCTAATATAAAAGGTTTGTTGAAATTTTTAAAAGCAGGAATGGTCATTTCACCAAGCATGGGCATTTTATTGGATAAATACATTCAGTCCCTTACTGGTAGTAGGTAATTTGATAAGTATTCATCAAGCATGGACATTTTATTGGATAAATACTGATTGTTCCCTTTGCTGTCAATAGGTAATTTGATAAGTATTCATCAAGCATGGACATTTTATTGGATAAATACTGATTGTTCCCTTTGCTGTCAATAGGTAATTTGATAAGTGTTCATCAAGCATGGACATTTTATTGGATAAATACTGATTGTTCCCTTTGCTGTCAATAGGTAATTTGATAAGTATTCATCAAGCATGGACATTTTGCTGGATAAATACTGATTGTTCCCTTTGCTGTCAATAGGTAATTTGATAAGTGTTCATCAAGCATGGACATTTTGCTGGATAAATACTGATTGTTCCCTTTGCTGTCAATAGGTAATTTGATAAGTGTTCATCAAGCATGGACATTTTATTGGATAAATACTGATTGTTCCCTTTGCTGTCAGTAGGTAACTTGATAAGCGTTCATCAAGCATGGACATTTTATTGGATAAATACTGATTGTTCCCTTTGCTGTCAATAGGTAATTTGATAAGTATTCATCAAGCATGGACATTTTATTGGATAAATACTGATTGTTCCCTTTGCTGTCAATAGGTAATTTGATAAGTATTCATCAAGCATGGACATTTTATTGGATAAATACTGATTGTTCCCTTTGCTGTCAATAGGTAATTTGATAAGTATTCATCAAGCATGGACATTTTATTGGATAAATACTGATTGTTCCCTTTGCTGTCAATACGTAATTTGATAAGTAGGTACAGAGCAAGGCTATTTAAGTCTGTTATTTGGCAGTCCTGATGCTCTGTCTAAACCACACAAATATTGTGAATCACAACTAGTAACACACATCAGAAGTTGGCAACTTTAAAAAGGAAACTTGTTTATGATTATAATATTTACATTTGAGTATAGAATGCAACATACACATAATAATGTTTTAAACACAAGTACATTTTACTTACTGCCATTAAATGTCAGTGCTGTGAATGTGCTAAATTTTCGATTTTTCTACAATGCTTAATACTGCTGATTCAAAGGAAGAAGAATAAGAGAGAAAAGAAGAAGAAGAAATTCTATTTTTTAATGGTAACTCAGTCCCACTCCCAACCCTTAAGTAATGGCATCAACATTAGCATTTCTCAAGGTTTTGGGTTAAGTTTTTCATTTGCATGTATTTCCTAATGCCCTTTATAAATTTTCATCATACTTGGCATTGGCCTGTGTCACCTGGCCTGCTTTGGTTTTCATCACTATGCATTGGAAACCAAATATGTTTAATTTGGAAATATTTGAAGTGAAATGAAAACAAGGCATCATGAGTATTGCCTCAGGTAAATACATTCTGTAATGAAAGCAAATCATTTCAATTCACACCTTAAGTTAAACAAAAGTTAAATTTATATTGGTAAGGAAGAGTGTTGTAAGGTGAATTTCTGGATATTTAAGCATTGTGTCTTCTTCTTAACACCATGTTCCATAATATTGATTGTGTCATTTAGCATTGTGTCATTTTTAACATCATGCACCATAATCTTGATGGTGTCAACACTTGCTAAAGGGGTGCGATCAAAATGTATCTGCTTGATATAAAAAATCCTCACACTTGTTACTACATCTGCAAATTTTGCTATGCAGATAAAGTATGGCAGGTTGAGAATAACTTGGCATGAAGTTATATGAAGCCAAGACAGTTCATTCTACATTATACTCACTTGCCTCAAGATTGCAGTCATAGAAAAATGTTGGTATTGTATTTGGTAATTTTTTCAGTTGCTTTTATTTCCTACACCCCTTGAGATTTTCATGACACTTAGCTTGAATTATTATGAACTTTAAGACAATTCATTCTGCAACATGCTCTCTTGCCCCTTTGACCTTGGATATTGTGGTCTCAGAATTGTGCATTCATGGTTTTGATTGATGTTTCAATATTGATATTTCCTAAACCACCTGATGGATTTTGTTAATACTTGAGATCAATAATTATGATGCTAAGGCAATTCATTATGAGACATGCACACTCAGCCTTTTGATGTTGTAACACCTTTTATAGCAATGTTGCAATCATGGGCTTGACATGCAGGCCCTGACCATCATGTTATTGTTATTGTTGTTGTTATTATTATTATTATTATTATTATTATTATTATTAGGCATTGGGGCAGCCTGGCATTTGAATTACATTGAAGTAGAAGACTTGGGTACAAAGAAGACTTACCACTTCCCCTGTGACAGATGGCTGTCAAAGTCAGATGATGACAAACAAATTCTCAGAGAACTTACATGTGGATCTAACATCAAATCATCCTCAACAAATCTGCGTGATAAGAACAGTGAGTATTTGTGTAATACAGTTATCTTGCTTATTTGTATGTAAATCTATCCACATTTACTTGCTTATAATTACCACTAGCTATGTGTGGTGATTAATGATAATAATCTCGGACGTGTTGGAAAAGTCATCAAATGACAAACCATTGAATTATTCCTTTCCATTTTTATCACTTGACTGTTTGGAAAGAAGTCTTCCAGAAAAAGTAAAATCTGTGAATAACAGCTTCAAGTTAACATAGCCTTCCATTGTTCAGTACAGTCCAAATGACAATGACATGGCAGATGACAGATATGCCAGTACACCAGTACACCTTTTTTTACAGGATACAAACAATCTAACCATTTCCAAGTATGTGAAAATGATATTGTCCATGGTTGATCAGTTCAACAATCTTTAAGTATCAACCAGTTCAGAGTATTAACAACCACCTGTTCATAATGGCTGCTTTTAGGTGGTCCCTTGAGTAGTCTTCATGTGTGTTTGACTGCTCATTCAGATAAAAAGGCAACACAGTTGCACAGACTGTTATTTTTCCAACAAAAAAGTATCATTAACAAATTTTTCTCAGTTGTGCTTTAATTGTAAGCCTTCTTTAGGATATGGTCTTTTTGAACACCACTCATTTTCTCTCATAGTGTATTTGTGCCACAGATTTGACAGTATGCTTCCAATCACTGAAATTTATACCTATTGTTACTATATCTGCAAATACCTATACCTATACTAAGTTATTTCCCTTCTTTGCTAATAGCACTTTAAGCAGTACACGCTGGGGGAAGTATTATACAGGGTCAATATACAATTATTTCTCAATATATGATGTGTCTGAATTTTGAAGCAAGAACTTACAGTAAATAATACAAGAAGTTATAGATCATAATTACAGTTCATTATGCACAGATGTTCATGCCAGATTCACTAAAACATGTAAATATCAATATCAAACCTTTAGAATTTTACCTGCTTGATTCTAATTAAATCTGAATAATTCCTTACTAATAATCTCATGCAAACTAAGGAATTACTATATGCATACACAAAAGATCTCATACTAATTATTAAGGGATAGACACTGGGGATAGTTTTTTTATTACTTGGTGACTGGCTAACAATATGACCAGAGCCTTTGTGTATAATTGTATAATTTTTATTATAATACAGTACTCGATATTTCACTGTCAGATAAACTTGGGTTTTGTGTAGTTATTTAATTAGGTAGGTAAGTTAACTGATTTATCAATACGGGTGATAAACCTACTCTGTTGGCTGAATGAGTGCATATGCTGGTTTACTGAGCAGGTGTTTCAGGTCTTTTTTTTCTTCTTGGACTGTACAACAGTCATACAGGATGCACTGAAGAGAAACACAGTGAAGAATTATTAACTTTATTGTTGATGGTTCAGTATAAATTAGATTGATAATTATGCAGCTTTGAAAAAAGCTGATGTCTTGCAAAATAATAACAAGCTAAGAAACAAAGTGCAATGACTGACTATTAATATATTGAAGATGAACATTCACGATAGAAACTTTTAACATGTGGATTAATTTACACATTTTAAAGACATAATGCTGTAAAAAATTTCATTTTTAAGAATACAATACATCTTTTGAGTGCCAGACTAATAAATATGACTCTCATTTACTTTTGTAATCTATGTAATATCAGTCTTCCGTATTTAAAAAATAATTAAGAAGAAATTGATGACAAGGTTGGAGAAATTAGTGAGCCCACCCATGACATTGTTATATCTAAATTTGTACACTAAGTACATTAAATCAGGATTTTGCTGCACTATTATTGCTACCTTTTATATTCCAGTTTATGAAATAGAGGTGAAAACAACAGACAAAAAAGAAGGAGGTACTATCCACAATGGTTGGCTTATTTTGGAGGGCAAACTTGGGGTTGCACCTGTGTTCAAGATGGAAAATACTCCTGCAAACAAGATTTTACGCAAGTAAGTGAATTTATTACAGTTGTTTCTCTCCTAAGTTCATCATTTAAAGAAAAAGCTTCAACACAGGATATGGATAGTTTAAGCTGGAATATTTAACGTCAAGGCCATTATTTGTTGGCTAGGACAGACTTCATTGTGACACAGTGGGAAGAGATCCCTAACACTCAAGACTGGTTTGGACATGTTCCACACTATTATAGCTCACAGGAGATAAATCTGCAATAACAAACACAACAGACTGAGTCCATTGTACATGTAAACAAGGAATATGCTAACCAGTAGCATGCATTTCAGATAATTACTGAGAACTTAACTCTTTCTGTAAAGTTGTGATCAAAATGGATAGTTAGATCCTTGATTTTCACATCTACAATATTGAATAACTCTAGACTTATTTGTTGCTTAGAATAAAATAATATAGCCTGATCTCCATAAAGTTGGATCTTACCATCTTGTGTAGACAGTAATATTTTCATAAACAGTTTGCTGTTATATCTCTGTGAAGCTATAGATAATACCAGAATCTACAAAAATTCTGATCGTATTTCAGGGGTAACACTGACTTCTTTACAATGACAACCCCCAAGTCTCTTGGTAAATTGAAGACATGCACCATTGGAGCATATCAGAGAGAAGATCGTCCCATTGCAGAGGGTGAAGGGCGTGAGGTTCAGTGGCACTGCCATGAAATAACTGTTACAGATGTCGACAAGGGAGATAAGTATGTAGACTCGCAAATATTTGTACTGTATACTTACACTGTTTGTCTGGGGCACCCCTTCTTGTAAATGATGAAAAGTGGCATGGATTTATTATTGTTATAACAGCATACATGTGAACCTCCAGGGCAGGTGGGTGTTTCTTGCGAGTTGATGGGCTTCTCTCATCCATCCTGTCACTCATTGAAATCCCCTGCATATGCAAAATAATTATTGAAAAATTAAATTTGTTCCTTTTTTTTCAACCAAGGTTCCATTGCAGAATATTTATGGTAATACTGCTTGTGATCACGTGACTTTGAATTGGCTTAAGCAGGGCAAAATAATTTAGTTGCTATTTTCAAGCAGCATAAAACAATCAACATCCCTTTGATTCTGTCAGCAGGGTTGGTTGACTTCAGTGTTTGAAATTTGTCAAGCTGTATTGTACTATGTGTGACCAGAAATAATTTTAAAAGGATTAAAGATGTTAATTGATTATGGTTGGTTTACTTTAAAAGAGCTCAATCAGCATAAAACAATTAACATGATTTGTTCCTCTCTGCTGGGTACATTCTTCTTCAGTGCTTAAATTTATTGAGATGGATTTGAGTCTATACTTTGTATGACCAAAAGTTATTTGGATAGGATTAAAGATATTCATTGATCATGGTTGAATTACTCAATAGCTCAAGTGCATAAAAGAGAGTCAATGTGACTTCAGTGTTTAAAAGTGACTTCAGTGTTTAAAGTGTGCTGAAATGTCTTAGCATGCATTATCTCCTAATGCCAAAATGGCAAAATCTAAGGAGCCAAAATATCGCATCAAATTTAATGATGGATGGAAATGGGAATTTCATTGATGGGAATCAAGTTCAAAGGGACATGAATATGCATTATGCTTTTCCTATAAAGCTGATTTTAAAGTCAGTTATGGTGGCAGAAACCCCATCTCATCAAAGGATATTAACCGTGATAACAAATATGCTATCACTGAAATCCATGTTCACAGTATCTGCATGAAATGTGGATAAAGTTTCAAATGCTGAGACACTATATGCCAACTGTATAGCTAAACATAATCACCCGTTTCTGAAAGCAGATCATTTTTCAGATCTAGTCCAAATAATATTCCCTGACACAGAAATCACACATAATTTCTCATGCAAACAGACAAAATCTACTTACATAGTGACTATTTTATTGTCCTTAAGAAATCATAAATTTTTATGTATAATAATAATAATAGTAATAATAATATGAATATTAATAATTTATTGTATAAATTGACTCTTGTAATGGACTACCTGCAGAACACAACCAGCAACCACAAGTTTCTGGCAAAATGTGTGTTCAGCACTACTATGAATGACTACATCAGAAAAACTGTTATAAACACCACTGACCTTGATTTAATCCATGTAAACATGAAAGTAAACTGGACTAAAGTACAGGTCCCTAACTAGCATTGTAATCTCTAATGTTTAGGAGGAATGAGCTGTTTGTATTCATCTGTAATGATAAGAAGTGACAATCATTATCTGGATATGATTGTCATTATTAAAAAGTGATGATAATGATGACAATAGAAGTGTCTGCTAATTAGGCTTAAAGTTACTAGGTGTGATGGTATAATGTATACATTTGTACTTCATGCAAAGAATATTACTAGCACTAAAATGACATTAGACCCAGGCAGAACCAAGCTTGAGCACTTCTGGCAGGCATTCAGCAATTTGAATCTACCCACAGGCAAGAAACAGTTTAAACTTCTTGGTGAGACTCAGTAGATTTGTACTACCATTGCTATATTCCAATGCAGACACTGAAAGGACATTTTCCATTTGAAGGATAATTCAGGCTGTCTCAAAGGAAACATGAATCTATTAACAATACATCATATCCTAACTGTTAAGATCAACAATGACAAGGACTGCCACCAATATAATCCAGGCAGTGATCTCATATGAAATGCTAAAACTGCTTGTGTTACATATAAGGAGAGCATAAATGGCAACAAGTTACTGTGAAATGACCGTTTTTTATGAAATGACGTGTATATTTTAATATTAAAAAAGTGTAAATGAAAATCTTCTCTATTTTGAAATCAAAACTCCTAACCACATTTTGGAAATCTCCTGATCTGTCTTGACCTGACCTGTCTTTTCTGTCACATGTATGTAGCAGTAATACATTGTCCACTATTATTGCATTGCTATATCTTTTCAGTCCATGGGCGTTATTCCCTCGTCCACTTAGTAAATGGAAGTCTGATACCTTAGTCCACTCCCAACAATCAGAATATCTTTTCTTTTCTTTGGACTTTGTGCATTTATATACGTGTCTCCTGGATGCTCCACACTTATCTATTTTGGCATCTTTTAGCAATTCTACCGTCAATCATATCTTTTTCTGTTTTCTGTTTGTTATTTCCTCCCTTGTCCTTTTTTTTTCATGTATCTGTGTACATTCTTGTTGTTTTTGAGGGTACATAACTAGCAAAGTGGTGCTTCTTGTGTTTCATCTTCTAATAGGAAAAAGTGTCAGGGGAAGTATGTCGTACACTTTTGTTGCTTTAGTTCATTTTGTATTCATATTACTCTCAGCATTCAATAATGCCTTAAGGTATTGGCAAATATGGACATAAAATGACTAGGTATGGATCGCTAACACCATCATTGGATGTGTATTAGAGATGTATGATATTACCATGGTATTTTTTTCCAGTAGCATGTACCACAGTACTTTTTCACTGTACTGGTACATTGACAGTACCCATCAGTATGGAAATTCCTGAGGAATCTTGTTAAGACTAACAGATTAACTTTTATTTTATAAAATATATATATATATATATGTTACATATTAATGGTGAATATAATAAATATAATTTAATCTTACTTGGCTGATCTGTTGTGCAGTACAGATATTCAGTCTGTGATTATGTATTGCACCCCTAAGTTTTCCATATCACACTGCCAGCTTGAAACACCGCCAGCCTGAAACGTTTACAACTTAAAATACTAATTAACAGTCCGTTTATAAAATATCTGGAATGATTTATTGCTTTATGTTTTCACTTATTCTAAAATGCTAACACACATTTGTAATTTCAAGAAATGCAGTCTTAATTGGTGGAAATGGCTGTTTTTGCCATTGGAGATATTGGGAGAGTACTTTAAGTAGCAAAGGGCAAATTATGTGCATTTCATATTATCTAGGCCAACAAATTAGAGTTAGTTGAAGTGGACAGCAATATTTTAGACAGAATATATGACAATGGTTTCTTAGCTGGTGTGCAAAGTGTCATCAGACATGAGTGCAAAGTGTCATCATACATGAGTGCAAAGTGACATCATACATGAGTGCAAAGTGACATCATACATGAGTGCACAATGTCATCAGATATGAGAGAGAGAGAGAGTACTTTGCTGCTGAAATATTTATTGAAATTTTTTTAAATCCAGACAAAGAAAGATGCAGGAAGTCATGTCAAGATTCAAGGCATGGTTAGAAATGACCCATCTTTGAAGAAATCTTTAATCCATGTTGAATACCCAACAGACATTCCACAATGTTAATCATCTTAAATTAACTTTGCTAAAATCCATTTTAGCTTCAGAGTTTCAAAAAATGGCCTACTGAATTATATTTTTTTTACTGAGCAACTTTAAGTGGAGGAACTTAAAATTGTTTGCCTATTAAAATTACAGAGGAATCAAATTTATTTAGTAAATCTGAGGATAAAACTGATAAACATTTGCAACATAAAGTGGACTTATCACAGAGAGCAGCAGCTGTTTTGAATATGATGCAAAGAAGTTAGAAGAATTACATCTTGTTACAATATTGTTGTTCAGACTTTTCATTACTGGGATGTGCTTGGAACCTTATGTTTGTTTATATTTTAAATTCTTGCTACTGTTCAGTTAGACAAAAAAGAAAAGAAAACAGTATAATATTGTTCAGAATTTTCTTGCAAAAAAATATCCAAATGATAGCCTGCATGTTAGAAAGAGCCTGAATCTTTGTTTTGTTAAAAATACAAGAATATGTTTAAATTATCACCTTTAAGTTCAATGCATCAATAGAGAATCTGAAACTACTGTAAAATAATAAGCTTTCTGCATAAAATTGAATGTATTGAAGTGCAGGTATTCTATGAAATTTGCCCAGAAATTTTCTTGGAAGTAGAGTGTGTGTATTCAGTAAATATGGTGTATGAAAAGAGTGTCACCTCCTTGTCCAAAACTATAGTTCCATTAGAAAAGTAAGGACATATCCACATGCCTATGACTGCAGTTTTAATCAACATATATGTATCTCTCCTTACATCATTTTTTAAACATTCAAAGCTAAAGAGTAAATCATATTTTTAAAGTATGCATTACAAAAACAGAACATGCTAATGTACCAATAGTCTCGAATATGCTGATATACCAATAGTCTTGATATATCACAATGATATAATCCAGACTGTCTTTGAATAGATTCTCAATAATCCCAAAGCAATGCTTTAGTCTAAACCATCAATGAGCACTTTCTAACTCTAATGAATAATTTAAATAAATAATTTCTCTCCAATAATATATGGTTTTTCAAAAGGAAAAGCCAATGTCCTGAACTAAAATCCATGTAAACATAATTTAAAACTTACAAACAAGACAAATTGTGTGCACAATTTTATGTATATTTAATTTGCATTGTTTGTTAGTGGTGGGGGGTTGCTATGGATAATTTTATTTTGGCCTTGACCTTGTCCAAAATCAAGTTCATTTTCTACCTGTCACCTGAATCAATGATTTTTTAAGTTATTTAATTCAAGTGATTCTTCTCTGGAAATGCAAGTTGCTAAGAAATAACATTCTTGGACATAGAGACTTTGATGTTATACTGAAATTCATATAAGGATAGATTTTTGGATTATCTTATTGTGATTCAATAAAAGACTAGGCACATCATCATGACACAGACCACCACAAACACATCAACACTTCCAGCAGGGGGCCCCGAGTGGCCGAGTGGTCTAAAGCGCTCTCCGTTACGGATCACTGCCATCTCACCTCTGTCTGCGGCGGTTCGAGTCTAGGATTCAGCCAATGTGGGTATGTGAGAAAGCTTGCCAGTAGCTTCTCGTGGGTCGGTGGTTCTTTCCGGGGTTTTCCCGGGTTCTTCCTCCACCATTAATACTGGCCGCCATGTATAGCCTATCGTGTGCTGAAAAATGGCGTTAAGCCCCAAAACAACAACAACAACACTTCCAGCATTGGATTATTTTTTGGGATGCCACTAAAGTTTATTCAGAACTTTAATCATTAGGACTTGTGTTAGAAATTGCTATGATTATTTTGGGATTAAATTCACATTACCATAAATTATTTTTGCATTATCACTTTGTAATTTAGGGAAATAAATTATATTTTGTTGCATTTTACAAAACTTGTTGGTTCTCACTCTTTTTTATTGCTTATTGCTTATTTTAAGACCATAGAGTCATAATAACACTAAAACTCTATCCTCAATCATGGACAAAGGCCAAGCACACATTACAGACTAAATATGCATAACATATAGCAACTCTTATGGAATTGGACTAGGATCCTGTTCTTTTCAATTCTTGGCCTTTGAAGAGGGTATGCTTGGATTGGAATGGGGACTTAGCATGCCAAAAAAAGAAAGCAATGCAATAGTAGCTGGTAAGTATTACATAATTAAAATTCCCTTCCCTGAATTTATGTTTTTAAAAGGATTTCTTTAGATAAAAATTTACTTAAATTTTGTACATTTGTGAATGGGCCTGCCAGCAAACATGGACTTTATTATCAGAGAAATTCTGCATTTATCATAAATTTATAATGTTTGTGTTTTTGTGAGTTAAGGCAGTGTAAATGGCTGCAAACAACTGTTTAAATATTCTAAATACCTAACAGTAAGATCTTTCAATAAGTAAAAAACAGAAATTTTCTTGTAATATCCCCAGGAATTTGTGTGCCTAGCTTTCTTTCCATCAGTCTGTCCTTCTGTCACACAGTCTTGTGAATTCAAAGAGACCTGCAGGTTATAGCTCTACTGGTCAGAGATGACGAGCTTATGGGACGATCTGTTGTCCTTTGTCCATCATATGCCTATTGATTAGTTTATTATTGCTACTCCTCCTAAACTACTGGTAGGATTGCCTTGGAATTTTATACACACATTCATCCCAAGGTCTTCATGGTTGTAAATATAAATTGTGCTTCTTGGACATCCAAACTAACCATCATGGTAGCCATCTTGAAAACCTAGTTACTAATACTTCTCCTGAAATGTGTCTAACATCAAATATATCCATTATGGCAGCCAGAAGAAAATTTTGTTATCACTACTCCTTCTGAATGGTAAGTCATGCTGACATGGTTTTTTCACCAGAAGATTTTTTTATGATACCTAGTTGATCCTAAATGAAAATGGTGCCACACAGATTTCCATCTTGAAAATCTTTCTCTTGCTACTCCACTTGGATAGCTGGTTAAATTGACATGGGGTTTGATGTCAGGTTGGTCCTAAATGAAAATTTTGCTGATCTGACATCCAATATGGCCAACATGTTAGCTATCTTGACAATCTTGTTATTGATAAGTGACATAAACATAAAATCATATCAAAGTGGGGTTTTCACCAAAAAACATCTTATGATGTTGTATTGGTCCTAAATAAAAATCATGCCAATTTTGTTATTGCTATTCCTCCTAAGCAAATTATATCAACATGGAGTTTTCACCTGAAGACTTAAGTTTCAAGTTGGTACATATTATGGTATTAATCAAGAGATATGCTTGTTGTCTTGTCAAATACCATTAATGACACTATGTTCTGAAGAATTGTGCACTTTTTCATATAGAGACTCTTTTAAAAATTACTTGTGATTATTTGAATATATGCATATCTGTATACTTTCTATGAAAGTCTTTTTTAATATGACTGCCAAATAACTTTTATTTGTGGGGTACCAATTTTCATGAATCTTCTGGTTGCCACAAACCACAAATTTAAAAACCAAACAAAATAAGGATTGACCAATGATAAAAACAAACTTATTTCATTCCTTAGGAACATATTCATGAATTAAATACTCACATCAATGTAAATTTCTAGAAAAATCATGACTAGTAATACTCTTGAAAATAAATGAATTGACACAGTATTTGTTTTCAGAATATTTGTATTCATTCATATTTGATATATATATATATATCTTACGTGCACTAAGTAATCTACATTCCTCCATCAGGTATGTGTTTCCAGTTCGATCCTGGATTACTGTTTGTGAAAGAATTGACAAGAAGAAGGGAAAAACAGTGGATGTGAAAGAGATTGAGGAGAGTCAAGTGGCTAAAGTCAGAAGTGAGTGAAATATGCTTCTTTGCAGTTATCATAATCTTACCATATAAAGTTCTCTCCTTTAGCCAGATCTCTAGTGATGTGTTGACAAGGTAGGACCACTGGTGAAAAATTTATATGACATGTCACACACACACACACACACACACACCCTACCCCCCCCCCACTTAAACTCAGACCACGTTAAATCACTGACCAAACAGACAAGAATTTTGAGATGAGTATTTTCTTAAATGTGAGAATATTTTCTTATCTTGGGACCTGGTATTTCTACTAATATTCTCAGATTATTTTCCTTTCAGATTTGGATGTTGTGAAGTATGATGTACTTGTTGTCACTGGAGACAAGCCTGGAGCAGGAACAAATGCTAATGTTTCAATCACAATATTTGGTGAAAATGGAGACACAGGAAAACGAACCCTGAAACAGAGTTTCCGTGATCTTTTTGAGAAGGGACAGAAGGATAAATTTGAAATAGAAGCTGTTGACCTGGGTATGAATTAAATGTATGGTGTCCCTCACTGTACAGTAGTACATCAGTATAACATGGTCTAAGATACAACATTAGCAGGGTCATGAATCCCATAATACTGGTTGAATTATATATTTCCACATAATGTACACCAGTATAACACAACCAAGCCTATATCATGGTTCACAGGTAGACAGGTATGGCTCCCATGAACAGTGTTGCATTGTGAGGGACCACTGTATTCTGACTCTTCCTTTCTTTTAACCGTAACTGTTACATTTTCTTTTCTTAGTGAAAAAAGAATGCTGTCAATTTCGAAAGAATAGACATGGCTGTAGAGACACACTATGGGTTTGCATTTAAACATAATTTGAATGAATACTCCAACAACAAATTTACAGTTATTATGAAAAGTATTAGCATACTTGATGATGCATAATTTATGTATTGCAGTAGGGCTATAACAAACAATAGATATATTGAAATAGATTTAGAGAATACATGATGATTCATTTTGAATTATTTTTACTGTACCTGCTAAATGCCAGTTACATAGTCATCTCTGCTTGTTCATTGTGATAGGCCTGGTTTGACTAAGCAATAATTAAATTTTTAGTTCACCTGGCCATAAGCCTGATGTGCTTATTTTATGGCCCAGTGTCCACCCCAAGCTGAATTGGGGATGTGTAATAACCCTGATGCATTGTCCTGCATGTTGTAACTAGCAACTAATAGAGGCATCCTTATTTCCCTGGGATGCTTCCTGATGATGTTCCTGCCGAGGAAGTCTTAGACTTTTTTTAAGTATGGTTTATATTTTTACTTGGTATTTTAAAGATGTTATCCCTTTCTGCCTTTATCTTGTTTTGAATGTCTTGTGTGGGATACCTAAACTCACATGGCACTATGTGGCCAGGATTGTGCTGATGTGCCATTGGATACTACACCATCCCACTCTGTCCATTCAACAACGGTTAATATTTTCAGCTTCTAAAATACTACTGGACCAATTTCAACCAAACTGGGCAGAGAACATCTTTCATGACAACATGTTAGATTTGTACAAACGATACTGATTTGCTGTGAAATATGGCCACCATTACTAAAAATAGTAAAACCTTTAAATGACTTCTTCTCAAATGCCACTTAATAAAACCAAATTTGACTAAAATCACCATGGCACAATGGCCTTTTGGGTTGATACAAATGAAGCCAGTCTGTCATCAAGTATGGTTGCTGTTACTAAGAATAGAAAAATATTGAAGCAACATCTCTACAACTGCAGATCAGAATTTGGACAAATTTGGCAGAAGGCATCCTGGCATACTGACATTTTAAATTTTTACAAATGATGCTGCTTTGCCATTAAGTATGGCCACTGTTACTAAAAAGAGAACAACCTTCAAATGACTTCTAAAAAAAGCCACTAAACAGTATTTGGCAAAATTTGACAGCATCCTCTCACAAATGCATTTCAGTGATTTTCATGAAGAATAACAAGACCTTTAAATGACTTCTTTTTCAACAACTGTGGAAATGAATTTGACCAAATGATACTGCATCCTGGTGTCAAGGCTCTTTTATTTTGTACAAATTATGCCAATCTGCTGTCAAGTATATCCACCAGTAGTAAAAATGAAAAAAACCCATCAATTATCCTTTTTTTATATAAAAAAACAAGATTTGACAGCAGGCATTAAATGAAAGTCATTTTTAGATGTTATTGTACAGATAATGCTGGTCTGCCTTCAGATGTGGCAATCATTATCAGAAATATATAAAATTTAAAATGACATCTTAGAAACTGCTGAAAGGAATTTTACTAAAATTCATCAGAAATGACCTGATTCAATGTCCTTCAAATTTATATAAATGATGTCAATCCACCAATAAATACAGCTGATTTTTTTTGAAACATAACATATGTAAGCAATTTCTTGTCTTGAAGACCTTTCAAGTCTGCAAATAATACCAGTCTGTCATATACATTTAAATGAATAAAACCTTTTTATGACTCCTACATTAGAATTTGACCAAATTCAATTAAAAGCATCCTAGCTTTAAGCCTTCCAGATTTTGTTCTGTTGATGCTGATCTACCATTAAATATGGCTATATCTGCTACAGATAGAACACTTGTTAAATAAATTTATTTAAAAAATGGCACAACCAAATGTAACTAGATTTGACATATTAAGGTTTCAGGCATTAAAGGCTTTTAGTATCGAACAAATAATTTTCACCTGACATAAAATATTAATGAAGATACAACAGATAGAGAAACCATATAAAAACTGTTTTCATAACAGATGCAATCAATAGAATTTTAAGAAATTTATACAAAAAGCATACTACTGACTGAGATTTCTCTTCCAACTGCTTTTGCGTTTTGGTTTTGGGCAGATGTCTGCTAGGTGAGTTGTCTGGTCTGTTGTTTATGAATCATCAGTTTAAGAGATAGTCTTTAGTGATAATAAGAATGTACTAAATTACTTGAAATAATAATCCAGTGCAGATTTTGTTCTTATATGTTTATTATTGCCAACACCCTTTTTTGCAAAAGCAGAGGACACAATATTTCTATCCACTCATTTATGTGTCTATCCGCCACACTTTTCTATATGCTCAGTAACTACAAAACCTGTTGAGATGAAAGGATGACACTTTATATCCATATATGTCATCACTAGAATATATATCACATATCACATCTAATATACTTTGAAAAAAAGCCACAAATTTTAGTTAATTTCAGAGTCTCGTCAGTGAGAGTACAGCTGCTACAAAGGTCACAATTCATTAAGTTTAAACTTCAGGTGACTTCACCATGGTTGGCAGGGTATCAGAATTGACTAAATTTGTTTGTTTAATACCTAGACTAGAGAATGTCTTTGAAGTAACCATGTTTATATACCAAGGACGGTATCATTAACAGTAAACATAATATTTTTCAGGTGAATTGCAAAAAGTTCGGATTGAACATGACAACTCTGGATTCCGTCCTGGCTGGTTCCTTGACAGAGTGGAGATCACCAATAAAACAACTGGTGTTGTTACTTTATTCCCATGTGAACGCTGGCTTGACAAAGAGAAAGAAGATTTTGCAATTAGTAGAGATCTTTACCCAAGAGATTAATTAATTATTAGGTGATTTAATAACTGGACTTGTTAATGATTTTTGCATCCCTTGTTGTTATATACAAGAATATTGTTTTGTTTGTTATCATATTGGAAATGTGTGAAAGAATTTGTCAGTACAGGACACATCACAATGATCCCTCCAATATAACAAAACTTTCAGAAAAACAATTGCCACTGTAAGCAAATACATTTGTTGGACCATCAAAGACATCTGTATATATAAAGGTAGATAACTTTTTCTGAAATAAGGAAAAATTCTGTTGGACTTGTGATAATAAAAATAATAATTTTAATATTTCTACTTTATTTACAGAAGGTGATCATTTAGTCAGAGACTATTCTCACTTGAGGTCATCTTGAGAAGAAAGTGTAACAAAGTACATAATACTAGAAGTTAACTGTAATTACTGTTTAGTCTATAATATCTTTAGTGTTATAAACACTTACTTCTAGTATAAATATTAATTATCAGCAAGTACATACTCATACAATATCTCTTCTCCAGTACTGTGATATTTTCTGCAGATGTTACATGCAGTGGAAGCTTGTTACACAGAATTGTTTACTTCGTTTTGGTGGATTGAGGTTTCTGTGTGATGTTGACCTCAGCTAGTAAGATGTTGAATAAGTCTGAATAAATCCTGTAGATACCCTACAGACCCATGTTGACAGTTATGATTGAGAACAGCCTTGTGAAAAATCACCCTTTTCATATATTATTTTAATAGACATTTTAGTTCGGTAAACTCTGCATTTGATGTTTAATTTGAAATAACTCTTGCTGCCATTTTATAAATCATATCAAGCCGAGATTTGGCACAATGTAATCGTGCACTGAAACAATAATCCACAGTTGGAAGAAAATGTACATTGAAATATAAAATGTGTATTTCTGTAGGTAGATATTTCTTTTGTTAAAGCAAGTCACCATTAATTTTAACAGTACTTTAAACACATTACTAGCTATATCATGCCAAGGAAGTGGAAGCTGAATGACTTCCTAGGGACACACCAAGGCAGCTGACCAGGCTGGCTTGGACAGGTATCAAACACACAACCCCTGGATTATGAGTTCATTACTCTACCAACAGAGCTACCATGGCTATAGAGAGAGGCTGCTTTGTATAACATACAGTTGTATAGTAAAAGTAATTGATAAATCAGTTTCTTTAAAGTCGGATATGGAGGTTTCTGTTTAAACTTAAATTTTAATCTTCCGTACCTGAAAATAAAGTTTTGTTGTTCTTATAAAGTTCAGTCACATATTTTACAAACTATCGCATTTATAAGAATTAGCTTAAAAAATAAAGTTGGAGTAAGCACTATCCCCCCCACTGAACAATGTGAAGAATTATTATCTTGACAGAACATACAACTTGTCTAAGTAGAGATTATGGCATAACAGATTTGCACCATGACCAAGGTATAAAATGAACAGCGATCTTGAGGAAATTTAAGACAGTGAAACTGCAGTTGTTTCCACTACTGCCATTATAGTTATTGATGGCTACAAATTAAATACAGTGAAAAATGTATATAAAAGACAGTGGATATGATGACATTGTTCATTATGGACAGGTGTCATTTACAGACAGGACCCATTCTCAGTTAAAGTTCAAAGAGTGTGACTCATAGTGTTGCATACAAATATTTAGGTTCTTGGGGACAATAGGTTTCTTCCTTCTGACAAAATTAATAGCACTATTTTATTCAGTTAGAATAAAACTCCTGCATTGAAAATATCAGAATGCAGTAGCAGTGAAACTAAGGAATGAAATGCACAATAAGTCAGAAATAATTATTGAAACTTAATCCACTAACATACACTATATCTTTTAATCCTTGTCAGCAACAAATAATTTTAAAATAAAAATTAAAAAAATTATTTCAACAGAGTTTCTTTAACATCATGTTGAGGTCAGAGCTGATTATGTTTTGAATCTAACCCTTGCTAGTGTCATCAACACTGATTTTGGGTAAAAATCATTATCTAGTGTAATTTATTACCTGCTATCTTTATTTATAAAGCAAAGATAACATTAGCATTAAAAAAAACATATGTCTTGTAATGCTAATTGACTTTAACTGGAAGTGACATGCTCATGTTTATTGCTGACCATTAAATGAATTAAAGTTAGCATTAAACATCATACTTTGATATGTAACAATTTTAATTGAGAACACAAATATGAGCCAGCTACTTGGACTCACTCATGAACAGTTTAATTTGCAATATATTCACAGCTGCCATTTATGTTTATCAGTAGGATGCTCACCACTGTAACTGCAATTTTTCAATGTGACTGACACAAGATATCAATTACGAAATCAGTGCTGAATGAACTTATAATTTAATGTGAAAAATTGTCATTTTCCACCGAGTAATTCGCTGTCAAACCAAGATGGGCTTCACAAATTGTGTACATTCAATATCACCAAGGGTAAGCTGCATAGGAGGTAATTCCTTGCATGTACTTGGTCATGATGTCCACATACACAACCTTGTCAGTTCCAAAGCTCAGTCTGCTGTCTGCATTAGACAGGTGTCCACTGTATAAAGGACATCCATAGAATGATTGTCACTGGATCCCTGAAAGTGTCCATTATGAACAGGTTTCTGCTATATGACTGTGTCAACTGAGGCAGGTTACACTGTATCTGATGGATTAACAAGGTAGAATTAGGAAAATACAGTGATTTTAATTCATCAGTGCAGTCTTGGGTTTTTAAGGATGGGCAGGCAAACCTGCATTGAAAAACCACCCCTTCTGCCAACAAGCCATCATTTCTCAAGACAGGTGGTCTCATGCATGTCACAACACTATATAATCACTAAATCTCTGCATTTAGAATCTGGTCTCTCAAGATAGGTGGTCACTCATAGCTGTGTTATTTTGACACATCTGACTATTTCTAACCTATACATCATGTAAGTCACAGATAAAAATAATGACATAAAATGTCCATTGTTGTTCCAAATTATAGACTGTAACTTTTTGAATTTGCATTGCAGTTATGAAATAGGTGACCCCCCCATTTACTTTTTATTTGCTGCATATATCTGTCCTTCATTAATCAACAAAAGTAAGAGCAAAAATAAAGAAATGTGCTTTTAATTTAAACCACAAATTCCATGAACAGGGACAACTTTTGAACATTCTGTGTTTCTCCATGATATCATCTGTTGTAAGAAATTTAAAACGTAATCTAATGATTTTACATAACCTTATCACCCCAAGTGTTATTTGTTAAACAACTATATATATATATATATATATATATATATATTTAACTTTTAGCCTCTATTATAAGTAACCTTAGGCTCAGATGAAGTTTGCAAAATAAAAAATTTAATGTATATTTTATTAGTGCACAGTAATTGGAGAGTTCAAGATGAGTGATACTGTCCATGTGTTTTCTGACATCTTTTCTGCCTGGAAATAAACTCTGTGTTTTTCTGCTTTTTAATTCTTTTCAAGAGGGGAAGTGGTATAATGAGGGGATTTTATAATGAGAGATGACTGTATGAAAAATTACTGTAATCTATGTTTGTTTTTGTTCTTCTCCACACATTGTGCCAAGAAAGACCATACTTTTCATTGCATAAGATGGTTTACTCCTGTCTTAAAAATGACTAGATCATTTTCCCATTTAAATTGATTAAATTAAACTTTATAGAAAATTTTAATTTTTATAATTTAAATTACTTTTTCTTAGGGAATATATAATGCTATAGTGTTCATCTGTGATAGTGAAAATTTACACGAAGGTTGTAAACATAACTTTATTATTGATGATGAATTCTCAGGTGTACACGTTAATGATATATGACAATACCCAAAAACGGAAATAAGTAGATTGCTGACTTGGAGTACATTATTGTCAGGCACTGATCAGAAATCATTTTTCCAAAGGCATTTCAGGTTTGTGTTTTATTTTCTAATGTGATTTTTTATTTCTATCTTTGTGAATTATTTGATGGAGCAAGTTTTTATAAAGTCTTCAAGGAATGAGGAATGACTGTGTATATATATATCCTTTTTGCTTTTAGTCAAAGTATGTTTTCTCATATTTTGTTTTTATGCATGTTTCTGCAAGAATTAGATAGACTCTAATGGAAATAGATTGCAAGTTTCTTTCATTTTTGCTCATATTGAAATGTTTGAAATACAAGTTCCAAATGCATTTATTGCACTTTTTCTTAATGGCCAGCCTGATATTTGTAAAGTTGTTATTTCTTGAGGATTATTTCAAAATACTTTATAGTTGACATGTTATGTTTAGAGTTCCTTATTTTTGATACTTCATTCCAAAGTTTTGTACTCATACAATTATACGTCCAGTAACTGCATCCTTTTAAATAAATGTCTTGTGAACTTTTCAAAGGATCCATATATTATTTTTGAAGAAAGATAATATTATCTTTGCCTGCATGCTTAGATGCATTTTGTTTGTTGCAAGAAAACTGGTATTTTGATGTACATATATCATATAGTGATATTCAATAATTTCATGTTAGATGTTCATTTATTACTTGTTAACTTAATAGATTTCTTTGAATATAACCACTTTACATATTTGTATGGATTTTTTTGTATACTGTTGTTATAATTATAAATAAACTAGAACTTTTTCAGCTCAATTTTTTGCTTTAAAACTTTTTCATTCTTAAAATTTTAATCATAGTAAGGAAAATGTTGATGTATGATGGAGGATTTGCAGAAATAATCTTTACTTAAGCAGGAATGATAATTTAGATTGCTTTTTTGCTGAATACAGTTTTTGTTCAGTAAAAACAAATTATTTTTGCTGAATTTTGTTATGTTATTTAATTACAGACAGGTTTTTTCTTGAAACTTTATCAAACTATCTATACATTTCCACTTTATTTGTATTAAGCTTTGTTTTTAGCCACAGTTTTACCGCCAGTTGGTGTTTTTCTTTTTCTTTAGTAGATATTGTAACAAGGTTCCTGTAAAAACTTGGTGTACTGCATATATATCATTATTAGACAATATATTTATTATATCCATATCTATTGATTGTACTTAGGAAATTAGTATTTAGTTAATATGCACAGATAGTTTTCACAATCTGTCACAAATTTTCATATAAACTTTAATTTTCGGAGTTGTTTTCACATCCAGGTTTCTATTTCCCCATCTTTGATGGCCAAGAGTCCACTTCATTTGACATCATCCTTTGTCATATGTAGCTAGTCAAACAATGTGTTGAATTATTTGTGTCCTCTTGCAGATGAAAAGTTTCTGCCTGTAGCAAGCAGAATGAATTGACCAGTGAGAAAATTCATTACACCTTTCATTACGGCAACTTCAAAGTTGTCCACATGCCTCAACTTGAAAGAAAAACATGGAGAAACTGATATGTGCCATTGTATATGTGGACTGTAATGATTATTCCAAGCTATCTCACTAGGAAAATTGAATAAGATCTGATTGGATAAGTTTCTTTTAGCTGCAACCAATGAGATAGCATTCTGGTAGATGCTGTTTCAGACAGCTACATTTGGCTAGAATCACGTGCAACAAAGTAGATCAGGAACTCTTGGCTACTATTTCAAAAGTACATCTTCACTAATTTGAATAATCAAACCTAATTAAAGTTTAAACTACAAATTTTGATTGCTGGATTCTAGGCTTAAATCCAGACTTAAGGATCTATTGTATCATTACATCTACTAAATAAATTTATCCAGAAAGTTTTCTATGAGAAGAGAGGTTTGTGTATGCTTGAAATAATTAATAAAACTCACAGTACTTGAGTTTTGAGGGTAGTTCACAAAAAGATTTGATTATGTCCTGAGTGAGACTTGTGTATGTTGAAAAAAGATATTTTACCCATTGATGGATGACAGCAAAAAATACTACTGTTTCTGAACAGAATACTCAAATTATCTATTTTGATGCGATTCTTTGTTCAAATAATGCATAAAATAGGCAATAACCATTGTTGAGATGAATAAGATTTTAATGTACTGGCTACTGGCTTTGTTACTGAAAATTTACAATCTGACCCAAGAAAAAAAGAAAAAGGCAAAGATTAAAGTAATTTTTTACGAAAAGAATCTGAAATTTTTTCTATTGTAACCAAACTGGGTCCATAATTTCCAGCATGAACATAAAAATAGACTCTCACCATTCCAACAATGGTCAGAGTCTATTTTTACATTCATGTTGGAAAATATTATCTCAGCTATACTGTAAAAGGAGTTAGTGTCAGTTGATCATATACAGATATTGGCAATATTTTCCTACCTTTTCTTTTTGGACCCATAATAAAATGGTTGAAATATGTTGCTCTTCAGCTGATATAATTTTATATATTTGCTTTTGTTGGCATATGTTTTTGTGCACACCAATCTATGTTATAATTGCCTTTATAGCTGCTATCCTCTCCTGCCTCTGGTTTATTACATTACCGCTTGTTAGTCTCTTGTTGCCATTATTGTTCAGACTTTATGTATGGTTATAATAATTGTACATTACATTAATGATTGTGGGTGAAATGTTGCTTGAATCCAGATGTATACATTCTCTATAAATTTAAAAGTATTTTCATATTTCTTAAAATGTTCATAAAGCAACCAGAATGAGATCATCAAGAAGAAATATTTGAATTGAACCATACCCTTAGTCCTTAGGTTATATTTATAAAACTCATACATGTGTTAACTTATAGTACATGCATCACAGATTTTGGATTGTCCATCAAAATGGTGAATGTGGACGCAGTGCGCAAGGAATTCAGTGTCCACTGCATCAGGTGTATGTCCATTCAGTATAGTGGAACTCCATCACAGGTTTTATTACAGCTGTAGTGGTTTTTATAGCACCCATCACTAATTTTATTGTATTTGACCTGCTAGTCAATACAATAAATAAATAGATGGGAGAAACCCCAATGATGTAAACCCAATCAGGGCATGCGTCAATTTCATCCCTTTACCTGTACAAACTATACAGAAGTAAGGGTGCCTGTGATATTTATGAGTGGCTAGCTAGGAATATGTACTGACAAAAATGCATAATGTATAAGAAAAATAAAAGGTTTAAATTTCTTAGATATCCACCTATCACTGCCCATGACAGAACATACACTGGAAATAATGAATAGCTATATCATAAATCCCAGTAAACTGACTATATCTATATGAACCTGTTAGCATATACATGTGGAAATTTACATATTGCTCTGCATCAAGTGATAATTTTTATATTCTTTCTTAATTATTAGTTGAAAGTGCTTGTTGTGCTGGTTATTGTTTTTCTCAGTTTTTTTTCTGTAAGAATAATATGGAACTGTATATTAACATAACTGTCACCTTAATCATGGGACACAGAAAAACAAAAAGGAAAACAGGTTCACCCTGATACAGATCAAATTTATGGTCAATTATATGTATGCTGCACTGTTTGTAGCTTTTCATGCAATCTGAATTTTCATAAACCATTAATCCTTACAAATTAAAATTGTTTGTTTTTCAACTGCTTAAACTTTGAGAAGTGCATACTTAATATATGCAGTACTGGTATATGTCAAACAGTATAAATCTGATGCCACACTCATTTCTTCTTTGCCTTTTTCATATTATAACTCACATCCAACTGTATACCAACTGTATTATAACCCACATCCAACTGCAAACCTATACTATATTATAACCCACATCCAACTGCAAACCCACTGTATTATAATCCACATCCAAACATAAACCAACTGTATTATAACCCACATCCAACTGTATACCAACTGCATTATAACCCACATCCAACTGCAAACCTATACTATATTATATCCCACATCCAACTGCAAACCCACTGTATTATAATCCACATCCAAATGTAAACCAACTGTATTATAACCCACATCCAACTGTATACCAACTGTATTATAACCCACATCCAACTGCAAACCAGCTGTATTATAACCCACATCCAACTGCAAACCTACTGTATTATAACCCACATCCAACTGCAAACCAACTGTACTATAACCCACATCCAGCTGCAAACCTACTGTAGTATAACCCACATCCAACTGCAAACCCACTGTATTATAATCTACATTAAATTATAAACCAACTGTATTATAACCCACATCCAACTGCAGACCTACTGTATTATAACCCATATCCAACTGCAAACAGTACAGATCCAGATCTGTCACCAAATTACCTGTTGGCATATCAGTGAAAATTATTTATTTCTGCACACAATATGGTACACATTCCACATGGAAAAAAACAGTTTTCTAATTACCAGTTTTGAACAGTTCTTCAAACACAACATGTGCCTTATCATGAATCTATAGGAGCAAATTTGTGTTGTTACATAATTTGAAGAATCAGTTTTGCTGTACAATTTGTTTTCAAGACAAAGGTTTGTCTACCTTTTAAGGCAGTTGTAATTATTTACTAGAACGAAGACACTTTAGCCGTTAAAACTAAACATTTGTAAATGCATATATAGTGGCAACCGAGATTGTTTTATAATTAAAAATATTGAGCTTTCTCACAGTTTTCCAAAGAATAAGGTTTGTCTGCCTCTGATTGCATGTAATAATTTGTAAATATGAAGGTGATTTGATTTTGAAACATTTGCAGCTGAATTTTTTTAATTGAATCTTTATGAAACTTATACTTTATTCCAGTGCCAAGTATGTTATTTAAATTTATTTATTCTCCTTTTTTATTTGCTTTTCTTTATATATATATATATATATATATATATATATATATATATATATATATATATATATTGCAAACATGTTTCACAGCTTGTATCATTCTTCACTTTTTATCTTGTCATTCTACATATTTTTAGATAATACAGATTGTGTATATTAGATGGGGAAAAGGGGGGAACTATTTAACAGTAATCAAAGTTGATTTTATGTTATTTAGTGAATGATTTACAGTGTATAATTGATTGGAATAATTGTAATAATTATGTAATTTTATGTCTGATTTTTGTTAATGTACAACTATTTCTAAATTTTATTATGTTCAGTTCTTATTTATGTAGCTAATTAAAAGAGATGAAAATCTACATGGCTTTGCTGTGTGAATGAAAATTCTCCATTACCAATCTTAATTATCTTAGAAAATATATATATTGAGATAATGACATGACAAATATTTGGTCACTCTCCCAGTGAAGAATGGTGAACATTTTTACCCCAAAAAAATCTCAATAAGTGTCAAGAAAAAAAAGATAGACAGGAGTCTGAATAGGGACCTGTGCTGTCAGTCAGATGAGATAACATGGGCAGGGGAGAATTCTGGAATGTTCCTCATGCACACATAATAAAACTAGTGACAAGGTTAGTGTGACACACCCAAAATTAACTTGAGGGTTGGTCATACACCATGTAGACCATGTGCTTTCACCATTATAGTGTTACTCATTTTGAAATTCTCAAAGGATGTGCCATTCCTCCTGGAACATGCCTTATTTTCCCCCCAGGATGTGCTCACTTTTCATATTCTGTTCAGCTGTGGCCAAACTGCACAATAGTTAAAGGTTAGTTCATAATGAAATAAGTAAGAAAACCATTAATTAAGGCACAGCATACGGCAATTGCATATCTGTATACAGAGTTAAACCAAAGTGTCCCCATACATAAAAAGTTAAACATATCATATGGCAGTTACATATCTGTTACTGATATTACTGTTTGGTTTTTAATGACACTTTCAACACATTATTGGCTATGTCATTCCAAAAGAGTGGCGATAAGTGCTTTTCTCAGGGTCACACAGATGGCCAACTCTATCTGGTCTTGGTGGGTATCAAACTCATGACCGTTGGATTACCAGTCTGCTACTCTACTAGTTGAGCTATATGATGGCAGTACTGAAAATTAGAGTAAACGTTTACATTGCCAGACAATTCAAGTTCTGTCATAGTTATCATTGCAATAGTTGACCATTAAAGTAATCACCCTTCACAGAAACATGCATGATTTGTATCAGCAACAATGATAACCAGTAAATCTGCTATGGGCAGCTGTCGCTGCCAAAATTACATTAATCAAATGATCTAGTATGAAATCAAATGATTTAACCTAGCAAATGAAATGATAAATCCAGATTCCAAATGATGTGGTGTCACATGAAATGATTTAACGAACAAAACCGAATGATGCATTTAGATTTCAAATGACGTATTAAATGAAATGATGTAGAGTGAAATGAAATGATTTAACCCATCAAACGGAATGATGAATTCAGATTCCAAATGATCTTGTGTGATATGAAATGATGTAGCATGAAATGAAATGATTGAACCCCAAAAATGAAATAATGAATTCAGATTCCAAATGATGTGGTGTTGAATGAAATGATCTGGTATTAAATAAAATGATTTAAAGAACAAAACGGAATGATGATATCTGCTTCCAAATGACGTGCTATTAAATAAAATGATGTAGTCTAAAATGAAATGATTTAACTCAACAAATGAAATCATGAATTTAAATTCCAAATGATCTGGTATTAAATAAAATGTTTGAAAAAACAAAACGGATTGATCAAATCTGCTTCCAAATGACATATTATTAAATGAAATTACGTAGTATGAAATGAAATGATTTAACTCAACAAATGAAATGATGAATTCAGATTCCAAATGATGTGGTATTAAATTAAATGATTTAAATGTAGAAACAAATTCACAGAACTGCACACAATGCACATAGAAAGGTAGGCAGATGTAGCTCTACAATGATTCCAAATAATCTGGAATTTCTAGTTGCACTACAAAATACAGAGGGAGAAACCTCATTTTTTGGACCCGAATTTTTTCTGCACAAAATTCACCTGTGGTCGGAATCTGATGTTGTGTCTGGATTTTAGACTTTTTGGTCTCAGATCTAAGGCAAACTGGTATAAACTGCAAATAGACAGATGAACCTTTGCAAAAAGTAGGATAAGATGGGCATTTGGAATAAAGAGTGGTCTCAATTTTAAAAATAATGGCTCCATTTAGCAAATCAAAACTCAAACTTTTACCCTTCTGCTCATGCACAAGCCAAATTGCCAATGAAAAACAATGTTTCTAACACAACTAGGCAGTATGTTATTGGATGATCACCTGGAAGTTGGTGTTTTCGGATGTATACAGAAATAGCTATCAAAATCTGTTTCCTACTCGAATTTCAGGCGAAAATTGCAAAAACCTCCAGGGGTTAATGTGTTTTAAAAAAAAGCATGTTTCAGAAAATGCCACTGCTCATATCCTTTTCTCTAAGCAGAAGCTGTTATCCAGGATGCATCTATACTGGTAAATATAGGTTTGATCATGAGCACTACAAATTTAAAGCTATTGAATTTGTAATATTATGGTGTTTGCATAGGTTTACTATGGGAAATGAATTTGTACTTAGTCATATTATGCCTGTAGTTTGCATATGAAATGTAGATATTGAAATGTGAATATGTATTGATTTGGTTTGGTGTTTTATTTCATAGCAACACTCTGAAGGTGTAGAGTCTTCTGAGGCAGTTAGAGCAATGTCCCTTGCCCAAGGACACACCATGATGGTTGATATGTGCTGATCATTTTATTGTAGAGGAAACTGAACCTTCATTCTTCAGTTTATCAGCCCATTGCCTGAATCTCTGAGACACTACTGCTCCATGATGTGGTTGTTGTGGGTTTTACACCAGTTTTCAGCACATGATAGGCTATATATGATGGCCAGTATAACTAGCTGAGGAAGAATCAAGGAAAACCATGGGAAGAACTACTGACCCATGGGAAGCTACTGCCAAGCTTTATTCTCACATTAGCCCAGCCTAAAACTTTAACCCATGGAGACAGTGGTGAGATGACAGTGATCAGTAATAGTGTTCCCTTTAGACCACTCCACAACCTGGAGCATACTACAGCATCACAGATTTAGCTATATCACTTAACAATATCTCACTAATCTTATGCAATTGTTCCCATCACAAATGTTATACACAGTAGTCTGGGGGGTGGGGCTGAAAATGTTTCTGGTGATTAGTTTGTGGTTAGAGAGTAGGTGAGATTCTGTTTATTTTTTAAAACAATGCTGCCAAAATTTTGAGTCCAGTTACAACAACAGTTCCTTGAAAGACTTGCAACTCTTGACAACAATGAAAAGGCACTTCTTCCCAAAAGTTTAACTGATATAAATACATAAGCTGTTTGTCATATAGGCAGACAGATGTTTAAATGCATGGAGTTAATGGCTATAGGGGCAGTCAGAGGTTTAGAAGGAATAGAGATAAGGGTCATGGGGCAGTTAGTGGTTTAGAAGGCATGGAGATAATGGCCTCTGATTACATAACAATCTAAATATCACAGATTTTAAATAATGATAACTATAAAAAGAGTGAGGGTTAGATTGCATAGATAGGACAGAGGAATGCTTAGCAATTTACAGCCTAAGTTATGAAAGCAAATGTGACTGTATCAAAGACTTTTTATTTGCCAAGATTTTAAAATGACCTTGACCTAGGTTGAGTGTCAGAAGGTGAATAGAGAAAATAAATAGGAGTATGTTGCCTGGAGGAAACAAAACCCAGCAAGTTTAGTAAAATTCAACAAATAAATTATTTCCATAGAATACAAAGTGAAAATTGAAAATGAACTTACAGTATCATGTATTAAATCCCAAATAGTCCACAACATTTTATCACAGTTCCAAAAGTATAGAGTCTTCCAAATGAATTCTAGTGGTGTTCCAAATGAATTCTAATTTTGAATGTTCTGAAGTACCAATAGCCTGGAATAGTGTTGATGTGCTAAGTTTTGTTGTATCATAATGATATAATCCAAAATGTCTCTAAATGAATTCATTATAATCCCAAAATAGTGATTTAGTTTGAACATATTAAGGAGTGATTTTTAATCCCAGTGAATAATTTAAATAAAGAAATCCTCTTAAATTAAAACTAAACATAACTAAAAGACTGATTTCACTAAATATGTTAAGATATGAATGAGTAATTCTAATATAAACAACCTTAATATAAAAACCTAAGACACAATAAGAGGACCAGGATGAAAGTCAAAAGTTAATTTCTAGAACATTCTATGTTGTCAAGCAGATTAGGTCTATTATTTAAATTTTAATAAAGAACATGACACACAATAGGTACACCAGGAATTACCAAAGGGAAGACAAATATTCTGATCTCAAATTAAGTAAACAAATTTACCTACAAATGATAATTATCTTAAAATATAATCTACAACCATAAACAAATATTAACCATATAATATATTGTGTACTCAAAATATAGACATTAGTTAGGTAGAGCTAAACTCCTACCCACAATTACTGACAAAGGTCAATCACACAGTACAAATTAGACATACATAACACCTCCCCCCATAAAGAAAAATACAGATTTATGCAATAAAGCTTACTTTTGCATATTAAATATTTATATGATACCATAAAAATTAAAATTACATAAATGTAATATGAATGACACAAAATATACATAAAGCAATATAATAATTCAATACACATGAAAGTGCATCTGCAGTTAAATTATCTTTTCCCTTGCTGTGCCTAATGTCAGTGTTGTATTCATGCAACATCAGACTATGTCTTAACAATCTGATTTTGTTTTTTATTTTGGTAATGAAAGTAAGTGGGTTGTGATCAATGAATACAATAGTTGGAATAGGAGCTGAACCAATATACATTTCAATGTGTTGCAAAGCCAATATTAATGACAAACATGCCTTCTCAGCTGTGGAATAATTTCTCTGGTGCTTGTGTAATTGTTTATGAAAAATAGCATACTGGATGATCTACACCATTTTTGTATTTTTGAATCATTACTCCACCAACTCCTACATTACTTGCATCAACATACATTTTAAATGATTGAACTCTAGAATTGAGGGAAATGCTACACTATTAAGTACGACCTTTAATTTATCAAAAGCCTCCTGGCATTTTTCAGATCAATGAACCTTGGTTTTCTTACTCTGTAAATTGGTCAGGGGTTCATCAATTATGGACAAATTATAGCAAAATTTCAGATAATATCTAGTCATACCCAAAAATTGCATCAGTTGCTTTTCACTCATAGGACAGGAAAGTACTTGGTAAATGAACACCCACATCACAATCTTTTCCTGTATCAAAGCAATATGTCCAAAATTATATTCTTTAAAGTCTCATGAAATCTTTCCATAACCCCTTGACTTTCAGAGTAATAGGCAAAAGATTTAAACTCTGGCTAAAAAGTGTTTTTAAAAAATGTAGCAGAGCTTTTACTATGGTTTTAGTTATGATATTCCACAAAAGACGTCTCTGCAAATCTTGTGGATGCACACATGGTCAACAAGTACTGGTTGCCTGATTTGGTATTAGGTAAGGAACTGAAATAATCTACCATTATTCTGATCAATGGTTCATCAAATGCTGGAATAGGTTGCAGACAAGCCTTAGGCATCTACTGATTGTGTTTTCCTACCATATGACAAGTGTGACAGATCTACAGTATTTTGAAATATCACTTTTAATTTTCAGCCAAGAAAATTGATTCAGGATCTTGTGATAAGTCTTATAGGCTCATAAATGAACAGGCAAGGGAGTTTTATGGGCTAAACTACGAATTTACTGCCGATATGAATTCAGAACAATTTGATAGCTCAGTGACCACATATCACAAGCAGATTTATCAGGTGCTCTCCATTTTCTCATTAGCTACACGTTTTTCACAAAATAACAAACTGGTACTGGTGTGGCTTGAATTTCATTAATAGCCCTCTGAAGCAAGCAGAAGATCTCAGGATTTTGTTCCTGTTTGACAATGAGTGATTGTCTTTTGTCACCCTGATTAGAATAAAGAGAATGAGTACATGTAGTTAAGAAAGAATCACTGTGATGAATATCTCTTGACTGATCAATACAAGGAGCTAAAGTGACCTCATAAAAAGACTGACCTATATTAGTGTTAGCTAATGGAATAAGTTCCTTATCAACATCATTCTCAAGAGCTCCTTTTGCCGTAGTTCTAGTAACTGCACAAACTGGGTACAAATCAGGGATTTCATTTTCAATAGGTTTTAATTTCAGAGCTAAATAAGGCTTGTCAGTTGCATATGGATAAAACTCAACCTTATATCCAGCTAGGGCACTACCTAGTAGTAAATGATAATTCTCAATAGGTAAAGAAACACTGTCACAAGTGTCACGGGCCTGGGACTAAATCTGAAGACAAATTTACACAGTGGAGAGGAACATTAACAATGTTGCACTCTACTTCCAGAATGATAATACTTTCACCAGAAGAACACCTCTTAAATAAAGGCAAAGAATCTCAAAAGGCTCTGATAAGCTGCTGTGTCCCTTAAAAAGCATAATATTTTGGGTAATATCAAAACCTGAACTTGTATGTAAGGGGGGGGTGCTTTCCCCTTGCAAGTTCTAATTCATTTAATTTGAACATCAATAACCCTCCCCATCTCTTTCTCCTTTTTCTGCAACTGTATCTCTCTTTCCTCTTTCTGATTTTTGATTTTTGATTTTCATCATTTCTTTTTAAGCTGAAGCTTTCTTAACTCTATTTCCATCTGGGGGGGTTTTATATTTCAGTTAATTTAATTTAATTTCAGAGCCAGATAGAGACTTACTAATGAAGCTCAAAGCACTTTTATTATAAAAAAAATCTTTTCAAACAAATATTAGACTAAACATATATTTATTTCTTGCTTCATTAAAGAAGCCTTGATTTCAGAAGGATCATATTTTCTGGCAAGGTAAAGAAATTTGTCCTTTTTCAATGACTCTAATCCTTCTAGGATAGGATTTAAAATAACGATTTAAAATAAAGTTCTCCACTTTAGATGACATCAGGAAAGCTTCTTGGTTTCACTCAAGATTTCCTAAATATGTGAAATTAAAATACCAGGGACTACAAATTTCTGAAACAAAGTGAATTAAAATCTCAAAAATTAACTGTATTTTTCTGAATTTTTTAAAGAAATTTGTATCCTTGAATGTCCCTGAATTTGTTATGACACTATGGTCAATAAGTAAGTAATATAAAAGAATGAAAACCAACAGGTATTGTAAAATTCAACAAATAATTATTTAGTCCAAAAGAATTAATGAATACTTTGTAATTTCAATAAATAATTTAAATAAATAGATCCTCTCAAATTGGATCTAATGCTGCAGATACAATACACTAACTGCAAGTTAATGCCATATATACTCGCTTAAAAGAAGAGTTCAACCACAAACTACACAGACCCAGATCTGCTGTCACATAATCACAATCACTGTCAGTTGATTCAGTGTCATCATGTATTTTCAATATGTGTAACCTGATTATTAAGATCTACTTATATTATATTGATAATGATTCATGTTTTGGCAACCATCAGAATTCCTGGTTCATTTATTTATAATAACTTTTATCAAAGAAAGTAATGCATTTTGTGTTAGTGATAGTTATCATTAGAAATGTTAAAATTCATTTTCATAAATATGAAGTTTTTAATTTGACTGCTGAAGGAAAGGGTCAAAATGATTATTCTCTTGCTCTTCTTGTGGTTTAAGGTGACACTAGTTATACTGCTGATAATGATGCCCCATAATAGGCCCCTTTTAGCTTCATTACTGATATGGATACCCCACAATAGGTCCCCATTTACTTCATTGCTGCAGCAGTATTATGTATCGGTTATAGTACATTTTCTGATCAAATGAATATGGACAGTATAACATAAAATAAGATGAAAACATAATATAAGAATGAAAAAATGAATAGGAGAAAATTAACTGAATATAACAAACAAAGAAAGATTGAAAAAGAACATTGCCAGAGAAAAATTCTACAGCCAGAATGCTTCAGAAAAGAATCTAGTAGTCTGACAGAAGTTTATTACAAAGCGATGAATACATGAATGAAACCTCTGAAGTGACCAATTGGAAAGTTTCTTATTGCTTGTATTATAACTGAATAAAATGGCATAAACAGGTAATCATGGTAACCTAATTGTCCAGAAGAAAAACAAAACAACTGGAGCAGGCAGTCCTGGGTCAAGTATGCCTAAATGACTAAAGAGGTAAATAAGAATGCTACATTTATTTATTTTCCAATTTCATGAATTCATCTTTAGAAGAAAAAAGGTAGAAACGTTGTTTTCACATGAACTTCTAAAGTGAATTATTACTTAATTATTAGAAAATACTCGATTATTATTATTATTATTATTATTATTATTTAAATGAAATGTCTTCCTAGGTCCTTGTTCCATATTAGTAGGCAAAGCTAGGCTACGATTTTGTCTTCATTGCAGATTCGTACAAAAGACAGACTCACGGAGCCTCAGTTTCGCTACGGAAGTAATCAATCAAGATGGTTGCATTTTGAGGCTACACTTTAGTGTGGCTTTAAATGTTTGATTGATACATGTTTAACTTGTACAATAATCATGTCTCGTGCAATGGTTCCAAGCCAACAAAAGTTGGCTGAAAAGCTGACAATACTAAATGATCGTGGGCAAGGCATGCTGACCAGAATTTACAACATTAAAAAGGTAGACGGCACATCTTCATCACATATCAACAAGCATTCAGTATAATAGCACGTTAACTCAGATGAAGTTTCGTTGCAGTATTGTGAATATTTTAAGTGGTGTATATTTAATGCTGAGAAAATAGGTCAGAGCTGTGTATGGCAATTGCAAAAAAAGATAAAACTCTTCCAATCTTCAGAACGTATTACAAAAACCCAAATCTTCCTGTTCGAAAGATATTTTGTTGTGTGTTTAACGTCATTTTCAGTACATGATAGAAATTGTTTAGACTAATTCATCTAAAAGTGTTGTTTTTATGGCTGAAAGTTTACATAAATCCTCCAAGATCCACACGTTTTGTGGATTTTTCATGAAAATATTCTCTGAGCTATATCAAATTCTTACCAATAACATCTAGTTTAAAAGAAAAGCCAAATGGTTTCCTTTGCGCAGGTTAACACGTAAAATGTTCCCGCTATTCATGAAATTATCCAATCAAAGTTAAAAGAATGGGAGCCCAGTAAAGAGGGGTACCCTGGTGGTACAAAAATAGTAAGATGTTGGCACCTGACTGAAGCGCCCTCTAGTTATGTTGTTATCGCTAGATATTTATGTTTTGGGCATCCAAGTCTTACTGCTTAAATAACAACGCTTTATAACATGTTCCGATGATGATTAATGATTAGTCCTACAATGTAAGACTTATCACATGTTATTTATGTTTTAGTGCTATGTCTTACTACCCAAATAACAGCCTTGTATATTGTGTTCTGTTGTGTCAGTTGACATCAGAATGAGTAGTCAAAGCTTCAGGAATATCTTACAGACTTGGCAGCCCACATATCAACACTCTTCCACAAATTGATATGTAATTAATATACTTACTGTGCTGGTGGAATCAAAATCTGACACTAGCAAATGGATGCATTTTCATGTTCTGTTGACATATATTTGAATTTGTTGAAACTTGATGGTAGTCGAGGTATGCCAAAATATGTTCAGGTATATTCATGTGGGGGATATGTTTCCTGAATGAAACGAGACGTTGCTTACAGTTTCAATAAGCATAATATATTTCTATTCATTTCGTTAAAGAATAATATTTCAACTAAACCAGATTTCAGCATTCCTGGCTTTGATCGGTTTCCAGCCAACTGAAATGTAGGCCAGCGAAACTTGAAAACAAGTCCATTTCTTTCATGAGAATTTGAATTTATTAGAGAAGAGACATCAGAGTCAATAAAGTCTGAGTAAAACATTACGTCTTAACTTTGTAGAAAAGCATTGTTTTTGGTTGCCAGTTGTGTGAGATATTTCTGAAAATTTGACTTTTGTTACAGTGTTAGTCAACATCTAAACATGCTACACAGCACTGTTAATTAGGCAGTTAGACCCAGTTGCCCAAAACATAAATATCAGTGTCAAGGTCTTACATGTAGGACTACGTAATGATAGGTCAGCTTTTCAGGAATATCTCACACACTTTGCACCCCATATCAGCGCTTTTCTACAAATTAAAGTTATAATGTTTTAGTCGTACTTTACTTACTTGGATGTCTATTTACTAATAAATTAAAATTCCCACACAAGCAAATGAACATGTTTTCAAGTTCCGTTGGCCTTCATTTCAGTTGGCTGGAATGCGATGGAAGCTGGGAATACTGAAATTAGTTAAAAGGATAATAAGAATCTTGAATGAAATGAAGCTATCTAAACCTTTTCTTCAATATTAATATATTTTTATTGGTTTTGTTAATGAAGTATCCTTCAACTTAACCCGATTTCGGCATACCAGGCTTCGATCGCATTCCAACCAGCTGAAATGTAGGTCAACAAAACTTGAAAATAGGTCCATTTGCTTGCATGAGAATTAAAAAATTTTTAGACAAAAGACAACAGAGTAAGTAAAGTGTGGCTAAAACATTATGACTTTGATTTGTAGCAAAGTGTCATTATCGGCTGCAAAGTGCAAGATATTCCTGAAAATTTTACTTTCATTATGATGTTAGTTGACATCAAAGCACACTACATAGCACCGTTAATTAGGCAGTAAGACCTTGACACCAAAAACATAAATATCAACTTAAGTGTCTTACACTGTAGGACTAAAATTGGCTGAGCCCAAGGTTCTTACTCACACGGACAAGTGAAATGGCAGTACTTGGTAAATGCAGATGCTTTAGTCTACTCAGCAACCCAAGACTCCATGAAAAAGTTTGAGTTCCAGTCACTGAGCAGATTATATTAAGTCAATGAAACTTCTTTAAAGTCCAGTATATTAACACAGAGAATGAACCCAATAAGACTGCTCCAGTAGCCTAAGTGGTTAGAGTCTCCACCTTGGATGTGATATTTCATGTGTTTGAACCCCAGCCAAGTCATACCACTAACCAGAGACCTATAAAAATGGTACTAGCAGCTGCCTTGCTTTAAGCTTATCATTAAGAGGTTGTGTTATGACTTGTCGGTCTGATGTCAGGATAATGTGACAGAGTGGGACACGATGCTACATGTCTGCAGCATGATTTCACAGTGCTAGACATCACTGCAGACATTGTAGTGATGTGACTGAAAAATTGTTAAGCTACATTAAAAATCCAAATTACAAACACACACACACACACACATACTTAAGCCCACATACAATACTTGAAAACGTTTCCAGTTCAGCTTGAAATTTGTGAAAAAAGAAATTATTTTCTGGGACTAAGTACTGATCGTTCTTTTTCTTAAAAATAGCTAACCAGATCATATAAAATACAAATATTAGTGACTAGTTAAAAAAAACAGTGTACGTAGTCGTCATTATATCATGGTTAGATGAACTTGTAATAGTATGAGATGGTGGTTGGTTTGTTGGAAAGTTTCATTTGAATAAAAGTAAGAAGACATTGGCATTGCTGGAAAGATCCTAAAATAACCCACTTGCCCTGCTCTGATATTTTAATAAAATCATAACTTTTCCTCTGTATTTTATGCAAAATTCTGGACAAGTTGGAGGAAAATATTACATGCCCACTAGAATGTTCAGCTTGACCTAAGAATGCTAGATAATGGGTTTGTATACTCATCTGCATAGGTAGTGGAAAATTTATTCTGTCTTCACCATTATGTGAATAAAATTAATTGTGCTGTGCTTAAGATAAATCCATATTATGCTTATTTTGTTGCATACCGTATATACACGCTTATAAGTTGAGTCCATTTGTAAACTGCACAGACTCAGATCAGCTGGTGCATTATGCATTGGCAGATATGGATTTTTGCAGTTTGTTAGGAATAATCAAGAGAACAAACAACACATAAAGCGGTCTGCAGTCGCATTATGCTATGGCCGATCATGATCTTTGTTGCTTGAAATTTGACTTGACTTATATGTGAGTAATATGGTGTATACGCATATATTTGCCCTACAAAACAATAATAATCTTGTTATATGTATCTTTTATATATCTTTCACCATATTTGAAGATGTGTGTAAGTATACAGCTGTTGAATGTTGTGTAAGTGTATTTCTTCTCAGATTGAGCATTCCCCAAATTATCATCACTGACAAAATTTGAGAATTATTTTTGTTTATAAATGCATTTTGTTTTATTGAAATTGGTGTTTTTCACTTACAAATGTGAGAAATATTTTTTTTTGAACAGCATTTAATTTTTATGTTGGGTCTTGAATGAATATATCATTATGAAATTTTAATTTGTTTTCTTTGTGTTGTTTAAATATTGACAGTCTAGTCTTGTTTGTGTTTGTAAAGTGTGAGTCAGTGGGAAATAATATTTTGGATTGAAACTGTTCCATACAGTTGTAATAGCAGTATGCAGAACTAGTTTTGTGTGAATTGTCATGTTAATCAGCCATTTGCTGCCTCGATATCAGTGGCAGTCCCTCATTATAACAAACATATTCATCACATTTTCACCAGTTTGGTTTCTGCAAGATAACCTTGTTGGGAAAATGTTAGATTTTAATCAAAGCTGGGATGCAGCTTTATATTAACCCTTTACCTCATAGAGCATAGTGACAAAGTGCAGCTCGCTATACATAGAACACAGGTTACCTAGTTGACCGCATACGCATAGCTTGCCTGTGAACTATTAAGCAATGTAGTGTATGTTACGTTTAACAGCAATTTTAACCATTTTACATTTTTGGTACACATCTATTACATGTGGAACAATTTAAGAGTAAAGTCCGATTGTTATAGCTGTGTAATTATTTATCACAGAAGAATTCGCTATGTGCTTTAAAATCTGGAGAGAATTCGTTCACCGTCATGTCAGTGAGGCCGTGTGACCAACCGTAGAGCTGCCATTTCTCATACTCGAAATTTACAAGTTTTTCATCTGTGTCTACATCACTAAGTCATCTAAATTTGATAATTTATAAAAACTAATTGCAGCCTATATCAATATCAGAGCCTTTACCTAGGTTATTGAATCTTTCATAGTTGTGATTCTAATCATGAAAACTTCGTAAGTACTGAATGAAATCCGCGACCGCCATTTTGGAGAGTGGAGATTACGACCCAGTTACTTTAAATAGCAGATATCGACCAGTACATAAACAGTGACCACGTGATCTGACGTAATTGTCATTCACAGAAATGAATGTAGTATCTAATAAGGGGTTTTCCCCGAAGGTGGCGCTACGAAAACCGGCTTAAAATGGCTGATGTTTACAGCAGACGTCAAAAGACGCTTCTATGGGACTTTTGTAGAAGCGTCAAAAGTCGCTTCGATGCGACTTTTGTAGAGGCGTCCAAAGACGGTTGTATGAGGTAATGGGTTAATCAAACTATAAAGCTTTCATTTCCAGTCTTCATTATGTTGTTATAGACTTGATTGCCTTTACCCCAAGCTCTAATTTTCACAGATTGTTGGATTTCAACCAAATATTGATTAGACCTTCAATTAGTTTGCTTTCCTGCAATCCACATCATTTACAGGAGTTATGGCCCCTGACTGCCAGTTTTCTTAACTTAGGTTTCCACAGCATACCAAAGGTTGCTTGATTTAAACCAGATTTGGTGTATGTCTTCATTGTGAAAAGACTTTGAGCTTGAGTTCAGCATTCTGTGACAAGGTTTTTACTGCCTGGTTGTGGGGCCCCGAGTGGCCGAGTGGTCTAAAGCGCTCTTCGTTACGGATCACTGCCATCTCACCTCTGTCTGCGGCGGTTCGAGTCTAGGATTCAGCCAATGTGGGTATGTGAGAAAGCTTGCCAGTAGCTTCTCGTGGGTCGGTGGTTCTTTCCGGGGTTTTCCCGGGTTCTTCCTCCACCATTAATACTGGCCGCCATGTATAGCCTATCGTGTGCTGAAAAATGGCATTAAACCCCACAACAACAACAACTGCCTAGTTGTCTGGCCTTTGGACTTTTTCTGTGCCATGAATTGTTGGATTTCAACCAGATTTGGCAGGTACCTTTAGAGTGACAAGACCTTGAATGAGTTTCATTTCAGGTGTTGCACATTATCATTTAGTACAATTAGTTGTTGTTGTTGTAGGGTTTAATGCCATTTTTCAGCTCACGATAGGCTATGCATGGCTGCCAGTATTAATGGTGGAGGAAGAACTTGGGGAAAACCCCGGAAAGAACCACCAACCCACGAGAAGCTACTGGCAAGCTTTCTTACATATGCACATTGGCTGTATCCGAGACTCGAACCCATGCAGACAGAGGTGAGATGGCATGATTGGTAACGGAGAGCGTTTTAGACCACTCTGCCAGTCGGGGCCCCCAGGTACAATTAGTACAGTTGTGGCCTATGATAGCTTATTTAGTAGAGTTATTGCCTATGAGAACCCATTCATTAGAACTATGGCCTATGATTTGACATAAAGCAGAATTGTGGCCATTGTGGGCCCCTTTAGTACAACTATGACCTTTGATTTGCCATAAAGTAAAATTGTGGCCTATTAGGGCCCATTTAGTAGAATTACTGACACATGATTTACCATAAAGTAGAATTATGGCTTATGATTCACCATGAAGTTGAATTATATCTTATAATTCCCCATAAAGTAGAATTATGGCCTATGATTCTCCATAAAGTAGAATTATGGCCTATGATTCCCCATAAAGTAGAATTATGGCCTATAATTCCCCATAAAGTAGAATTATGGCCTATGATTGCCCATTAAGTAGAATTATTGACCATGATTGCCTATAAAATAGAATTATTGCCCATGATTGTCTGTAAAATAGAATTTTGGTCTTTGATTGCCCACATAGTAGAATTATGGATTATGAATTCCCATTCCTCTTCTTAAAGACTGTTGAAAAAATATTGTACGGAGATTGGCTCTTTGGAATATTTCTATCACTGATAGTTATTCAATATTTATTTCATATTCCCTCACTTTCTCAGATATGTTTCTGTTTAAACTAATACAAGTTTAGTTTCTTGCTAAATTATTAATTTCTGCATGTTTCTTTACTAAAATGTTTGTTCTTTTCAAAATTGTATACAACTTTGAAACTTTTAAGTGTTGGATATCATTGACTTCAAGGCAAAATTCTACAGACTACATCGCAGGCAGCTACATTTTCAATTACTAAATATTTTGTTTTGATATAAATGAATCTCCATCTGAAAACCTTAATTGCTATGAGTGATTTTAGCTGTTGCTTGCATTAATGCATATTTCATTTGCCCCACACTCTGACCAGTATGTGCTAACCACCAATATATTTATCCAGTTGATAGTCATACTATTTATACTGTATGTTTGAGGAAAACATGTAGGATTAAAAGATAATGGATTATTTGGGAGAAGTAGTTTTATTTTTCCTGTGCTAATTACAACTTTCAGAGTTCCACAAATATTGAATATGCAAAAGATTTATATACAAGGTCTCATACTCATCTTTTAGACCAAACATTAGCTGTGTAGTGTTGGTAGGTACATGTTAGATTATGTACATTGTGTTTTGTTGATGTTAAATGAAAAAAGAAAAATATAAAATTTTATTAATGGGCACAATGCCACATTTGATTTATCACTGATAGATTTGGAGTGTTTCAGACAAAATATAGAGCACTTTTAATACTTTTTGGATGTGACAATTATATGAATGTTATGGCAAGGGAAATAAGCCTTACATTTAATTTTTAGATGAGAAATAACTTCAAAATAAATTTATAAACTCTGTTAACAGTACAGCCCTTCATTGAAAATTGAAAAAGAATAATCATATTTTGAAGGTGTCCAATTTTTTTGCAGATTTTATTATATGCATAAACTGAATTTTTTTCTTTCTTTCTGGAGTATCAATTTCATGATTGTATGAAAAATGGAAAGTTTGCTGCTACTTAAATTAATTATTAAGATTGGTTCCCAATGTAAAATAGTAAATATACTGTACGGTGTTTATTAATTTAAATATAGCTTTATTATGATGTTTTTAATTATATATTTTTAGTGTTTGTTTGCAGTAAGACTTTTTTTTATTGATACCTGTAATAGCCAGTAAGACAGGGATCACTTATTTGGCATGACACAAGAGCAAAGTTTTACCAATATGTCAACCAAGTTTTGGTCTAGACTTGAGATGTGTGGTTTGTGGAAATTAAATTAGACTTATATTTAATCCAGTCAAGTATTTACCAACAGAACTTAAATCTGGACTTAAATACAAGTCCTATACCCAGCCATCAGACCCATATTTGACAAATATAAATCTCAAAAAAATTAAGTTTAATTAAAATTTAAATTTAGACATAAAGTATTGCATTGGTTAGTTTTAAAGCATACTTAAATGATGTCAGCCATTCAATTTGCTTGATTTTGGACTTAGTTTTCAGTCCATCCTTGAGTTTTGCAAGTGAAATCTAAACCTGACTGGTTGAATTTGCATATGACTTTGAATATACTGCATTTTGAGACATATGTTCAGGTCTGGACTAAGTTCTCTCAGTGAAATCCATGCCAGGTCTTGTGTTGTAAAATCTATGCCAGGTTGTGTTGTAATATCTATGCCAGGTCTTGTGTGGTAAAATCTATGCCAGGTCTTGTGTGGTAAAATCCATGCCAGGTCTTGTGTGGTAAAATCCATGCCAGGTCTTGTGTGGTAAAATCCATGCCAGGTCTTGTGTGGTAAAATCTATGTCAGGTTGTGTGTTGTAAAATCTGTGCCAGGTCTTGTGTTGTAAAATCTATGCCAGGTCTTGTGTTGTAAAATCTATGCCAGGTCTTGTGTGGTAAAATCTATGCCAGGTCTAATGTTGTGCAGTGTTACCAGTAATTGTGCTGCCTTAGCCCTTGCCTTTGTAGCTGCAATGTTGCTGTTTTTTTGTGTTGCTCTTGTTGTTATCAAGATTATTATCACATCATCATGATCTTGAACAGGAAATTAATATCTAGTAATTTTCACAATTTCTGATATATTTTTTTTGTTGCATGTGTTTTGCAGACAGCAAGACATAGGTATAACTTTCAGGTCTGATTGTATCAGAAAGCTCGTAGCATGGAGCCATTCTATAAACATGGTCTATGGCCACTTTTGTTCAAGATGTACATTTGTTTTTACAATGATGTTATTTGAAAAATTATTTTAAATTATTATGTTAATTATTCCAAAAGATCAGAATCAAGACTCAGTCTTATGTTTAAAAGTTTTGATTGTAGCCTCCTGTAATGAATCTTTTCTCATATTGATATAGATTGTTTTCCAGTGTATTTTCTTGCCATTTTTAATTTTACTGGTCATAGAATAGAAGAGCTTATGGGATGCTCTATTGTTCATCGTTCATCAGCCATCCATTTGCACAAGTTTGTTATTCTGCTCCTAAAATTCTTGGAGGATTTCCATGAAATTTTACAAACACGTTCCATCTAATAAATAGACCTTAGTCACTCAGACATCTAGTATGGCCATCACAACAGTATCGTCAAAATATTGTAATTGCTACTCTCCTGACTGGATGGTCATATCAACACAGAATATTCAAGAAATGATTTCTTATTTTGTTGAATTGGTTCTAAATGAAATTGGTGCTGATCTAATGTCTAATATGGCCCCCACTTGAAAATTTTGTTATTGCTACATATCCGGAATAAAAAGTAATATTACCATGAGTTTTTCATGATGTATAGTTGGTCCTGAATGAAATTTGTGGCAGTCTGATATCCAGTGTGGCCACCACAGATGCCAGCTTGAAAATATTGTTGTTATTACAACTACTCCTGAATGGATGTTCATATCAACATGGAGTTTTCACTAAAAGACTTCTTATGGTGTTGATTCAACTACAATATGGCCACCACAGTGGCCATCTTGGTAATGTTGTTATTGCTACTCCTCCTGAAAGGATGGCATACCAGTCCAGAGCAGTGCTGTCTAACCCATGGCCCGTGGGCCGCATGCAGCCTGCCAGCTGCTTATAAATGGCCCACCAGAACTCGAGAAGCTATATAGTCGTTGCTTTTCAGTTTTCTGCTGCGGCCATCGGCTTCAAGATAAACATTTTTCAGTGGCCCATGGCGTCAAAAAAGTTGGACAGCACCGATCTAAGGTTTTCACTAAAAGACTTCTTCCTCATTGAAAATGGTCTGAAGGCCACTGTAGCCACCACAGTGACCATTGTGAAAATCTTTTTATTGTGAATTCTCTGTAATAAAATGTAATATTGCCAGTGTTTTTTCACTAGAAGACTTCTAATGATGTCTAGTTATTCTAATGGAAATGGTGCTTATCTGATGTCCAATATAGCAACCACAGTGTCCAGCATGAAAATATTGTTATTACTACATGTACTCCTGATTGGATGGTTGTATCATCATAGCTGGATTTTTTTCTGAATGGATGGTTGTATCAACATATTTTTTTTTATACCTGAGAACTTCTTATGATGTCTAGTTGGTCCTAAATGAAAACAGTGCCATTGAGACATTCAGTATGCCTGCCATAGTGGCCATCTTGACAGTTTTGTTTATCACTGCTTCTCCTGAATGATTAGTCACATCACCAATGAATTGAAGACTTCTTATGGCACTTTGTCAGTCATATGGTGCCAATTTGACTTCTAATATAACTGCCTCAATGGCCATGTTGAAAATCTTTTAATTGCTACTTCTAGACAGCAGGACATATCGACATTGTGATTGTACCAAAAGACTCCTTATGATGTCTGGTTGGTACTGAATGGAAATGGTGCCAGACTGATATTCATTATTAACATGGGGTTCCTGCAGAAGTCTTATAATATGTCTTCTTGATCCTAAACAAAACTGGTTTCAATTTGACATCCAAATTGTCCATCATAGCAACTAATTTGAAAATCTTGTTTTTGCTGAAGAATATCAGAGATGACTTCAACACTTGGGAGTTAAAAGGAAGAATGATCTTACCTTGTTATTACATTGGGAGTTAAAAAGAAAGAGTAATCTTACATTGTTCTTACATTGGGAGTTAAAAGGAAGAATGATCTTAACATTGTTCTTACATTGGGAATTAAAGGAAGAATGATCTTACCTTGTTCTTACATAATAGCTCTAGATCCCAATCAATGCTCAGAGAGTGTCCTGTGTGAGCTGGCATAATCTGTTTCAAATAAGAAAAAGTGTTGCAAATATTGGCAATATCCTTAATTTTCCAATACTTTTTTCTCAGATTTGAACTTAAGCAACTTCAGTGACAAGCCATGGCAAATCCATGAACGTTTTGTCAATCACATACTACAGGGAAGTGAGACATAGCAGTGACTTTACCACCAGCATTGGCTTCATCCACTGTTAAGCTTTTGATTCATGTATTTTTTTATTTGCATATGTTTTCTAAACCTCTCAGTTGATTCTGATCATTCTTGCCATTCTATGACATGTTAACTTGCCTCTTTTATATGGTGTTATTTCCAAAACACTCCTTTGGATTGTCTTCATAGTCAGGATGAATCATTACAAATGACATACTGACTTGATCTTGGTGTCAAGGTCACATATTTAATAGCATTGCAGGTCCTGTATGAGGTCACACATTTAATAGCATGCAGGTCCTGTGTGAGGTCGTGGGTTCGAACCCAGGCCAAGTCATACTGAAGACTTCTAAAAATGGTTCTAACAGCTGCCTCGCTTGGTGCTCAGCATTAAGAGGTTAATGTTAGGACTGGTCGGTCTGGTGTCAAGATAATGTGACTGGGTGGAGATGATGATACATTTCTGCGGCATGATGCCTCAGTGCTAGACTTCACTATAAACTGCCACAAAGCAGACATCGTAGCGATATGACTAAAAAATTGTTAAAGCTAAATTAAAATGCAAATCACACATGCACACTTTACAGGTGACATACATGTAGTATTCCATATAACCCTTGTTTGTAAATTGTGGGCTCAGTCAGTTGCGCTTGAACTATGATGAGTATACATGTATGTATCACTGATTCATGAATATTCATTTTTATTACCTAATTGCTGTTTTATTTGTAGGGAAGCAGTTATTTTGTTATTCAGAGGATTTTTTCATATTATCTATTTCCCTTTAAACATAAAAGGGACCCTATAAAGGTAGAAATCACGTTATTTCTGTCCATCTGTTCATGCTACTTGCAACCCTCAAAACTCAGCAACCATTGCATGTAAGTGGATGCCATGTTGTAGGTGCATTGCCTATTACAGATATGTGTGTGTCTTAAATGTTTAATCTTCACTATAAAAGATCTATGCAACCTGAGTAGCTCACAAACATTTCAGTGCATTTTGATATAGTGTGGTGTGTGTATTGTCTCATAGAGCTACTTGTACTCGGAGCTGCACGTGGTGTTTACATTGTCTCATAGAGCTGCATGTGGTGTGTACATTGTCTCAAAGAGCTACACGTGGTGTGTACATTGTCTCATAGAGCTACATGTGGTATGACCGTATGTGCATTGTCTCACTGAGCTTCATGTGGTGTGTACATTGTCTCACAGAGCTACATGTAGTTTGTGCACTGTCTCTTTGAACTGCATGTGATGTGTTCATTGTCTCATATAGCTGCGTGTGGTGTGTTGATTGGCTCATAGAGCTGCATGTGGTATGTACATTGTGTCACAGAGCTACATGTGGTGTGTGCATTGTCTCTGAGCTGCATGTGGTGTATTCATTGTCTCATGTAGCTGCATATGGTGTGTTCATTGTCTCATAGAGCTACATGTGGTGTGTTCATTGTCTCATAGAGCTGCATGTGGTATGTACATTGGCTCACAGAGCTACACGTGGTGTGTGCATTGTCTCAGAACTACATGTGGTATGTACATTATCTCATAGAGCCGCATGTGGTATGTACATTGTCTCATAGAGCTACATGTCGTATGTACATTGTCTCAGAGCTACATTTGGTGTGTTCATTGTCCATTAGAGCTGCATGAGGTATATACATTGTCTCATAGAGCTATATTAGGTATGTACATTGTCTCATAGAGCTACATGTGGTGTGTACATTGTCTCATAGAGCTATATATGGTATGTACATTGTCTCATAGAGCTACATGTGGTGTGTACATTGTCTCATAGAGATACATGTGGTATGTACATTGTCTCATAGAGCTATGTATGGTATGTACATTGTCTCATAGAGCTACATGTGGTATGTACATTATCTCATAGAGCTGCATGTGGTGTGTACATTGTCTCAGAGTTACATGTGGTGTGTGCATTGTCTCACAGAGCTACATGTGGTGTGTACATTGTCTCATAGAGCTGCATGTGGTGTGTACATCGTCTCATAGAGTTACATGTGGTGTGTGCATTGTCTCACAGAGCTACATGTGTGTTCATTGTCTCTTAGAGCTGCATATGGTATGTACATTGTCTCATAGAGCTGCTTGTGGTATGTATATTGTCTCTTAGAGCTGCATGTGGTATGTACATTGTCTCATAGAGCTACATGTGGTATGTATATTGTCTCTTAGAGCTACATGTGTATTCATTGTCTCTATGAGCTGCATGTTGTATGTACATTGTCTCATGGAGCTGCATGAGGTATATACATTGTCTCATAGAGCTATTTTAGGTATGTACATTGTCTCATAGAGCTGCATGTTGTATGTACATTGTCTCATGGAGCTGCATGAGGTATATACATTGTCTCATAGAGCTATATTAGGTATGTACATTGTCTCAGAGCTACATGTGGTGTGTACATTGTCTCATAGAGCTACATGTGGTATGTACATTGTCTCATAGAGCTATATATGGTATGTACATTGTCTCATAGAGCTACATGTGGTGTGTACATTGTCTCATAGAGCTGTATGTGGTGTGTACATTGTCTCATAGAGTTACATGTGGTGTGTGCATTGTCTCAGAGAGCTACATGTGTGTTCATTGTCTCTTAGAGCTGCTTGTGGTATGTATATTGTCTCATAGAGCTGCATGTGGTATGTACATTGTCTCATAGAGCTACACTTGGTATGTATATTGTCTCTTAGAACTACATGTGGTGTATTCATTGTCTCTATGAGCTGCATGTTGTATGTACATTGTCTCATGGAGCTGCATGTGGTATGTACATGTCTCATAGAGCTACATGTGGTATGTACATGTCTCATAGAGCTACATGTGGTGTGTTCATTGTCTCATAGAGCTGCATGAGGTATGTACATTGTCTCATAGAGCTACACGTGGTATGTATATTGTCTCTTAGAGCTACATGTGGTGTATTCATTGTCTCTATGAGCTGCATGTTGTATGTACATTGTCTCATGGAGCTGCATGTGGTATGTACATGTCTCAGAGCTACATGAGGTACATACATTGTCTCATAGAGCTATATGTGGTGTGTTCATTGTCTCATAGAGCTGCATGAGGTATGTACATTGTCTCATAGAGCTACACGTGGTATGTATATTGTCTCTTAGAGCTACATGTGGTGTATCATTGTCTCTATGAGCTGCATGTTGTATGTACATTGTCTCATGGAGCTGCATGTGGTATGTACATGTCTCATAGAGCTACATGTGGTATGTACATGTCTCATAGAGCTACATGTGGTGTGTTCATTGTCTCATAGAGCTGCATGAGGTATGTACATTGTCTCATAGAGCTACACGTGGTATGTATATTGTCTCTTAGAGCTACATGTGGTGTATTCATTGTCTCTATGAGCTGCATGTTGTATGTACATTGTCTCATGGAGCTGCATGTGGTATGTACATGTCTCAGAGCTACATGAGGTACATACATTGTCTCATAGAGCTATATGTGGTGTGTTCATTGTCTCATAGAGCTGCATGAGGTATGTACATTGTCTCATAGAGCTACACGTGGTATGTATATTGTCTCTTAGAGCTACATGTGGTGTATCATTGTCTCTATGAGCTGCATGTTGTATGTACATTGTCTCATGGAGCTGCATGTGGTATGTACATGTCTCATAGAGCTACATGTGGTATGTACATGTCTCATAGAGCTACATGTGGTATGTACATTATGTCATAGAGCTACATGTGGTGTGTGCATTATGTCATAGAGCTACATGTGGTGTGTGCATTGTCTCACAGAGCTACATTTGGTGTGTTCGTTGTCTCAGAGTTGCATGAGGTATATACATTGTCTCATAGAGCTATATGTGGTGTTTTCATTGTCTCATAGAGCTGCATGAGGTATGTACATTGTCTCATAGAGCTACATGTGGTATGTATATTGTCTCATAGAGCTACATGTGGTGTGTGCATTGTCTCACAGAGCTACCTGTGGTGTGTTCATTGTCTCTTTGAGCTGCATGTGGTATGTACATTGTCTCATAGAGTTGAATGAGCATTCTGTGGGTATTTTCACATGGGATATTACTTCCGACTATCACAGATCAAGATCCCTTATAGATTTACATGTGCCTTTTTTAGGTTCAGTCTTGTCTACCCCAATTTGGAAAGATTTATTCACCACTTTTAGCAAATTATTGTCTTGACATTGGAAACTTTGAACGTTGTTTGTGATTAGCATAACTGAAAAACCATTCAATATACTTTTATTGAATTTGATAAGAACTTTGTCTTATAGACTAATGTGTGCCTTTTAGGAATTTTGTCTTGTCCACACCATTTAAAATAGAGATGTGGCCATTGTTGATCTGTTTCACATCTCTTGTATGGACTATTGCTTATATTGACGAGGCCTTGAAGGAGTTGTATTTCAGTCAAACCATACTGTCATGAGGGAAAATGTACTTAGGAACATTGCTGGTGCATGACTGCTCAAGTGACTGGAATTAGAACAATTTGCACAATGAACAAGCTGAATCACAAGCATTCTGGTGAAACCAGTGCATATACAAAATGATGGTGGTTTTTATTTTCCAGTAAGCTACTGTTAAAATAGGTAAGAAAACATTTATTTTCAGCTTCATAGGGAACAAACCAAACTGTTTGTTAAAGACTACAGTGAACAACTGGGTATTCTTTTGCCCTTGGGCTATAGCCTTAGGTAATAGAACACCTGGTTGTCCACAGTACCTTGAAGCAAATAGTCTGTTTCCTGCATAGCCATGAAAACTTTAAATAATTATGATGGAGATGTTCAGAGTAAATGCCTGAACATTTTGCATTGACTACGGTGGTATTTCTTTCTTATTTATTCAGATCCAATAGAGTTTATCAGTGGTGTTCGTTTTTGGAAGTGATACTAGAATTCAGATGATTGAAACTATTACTGTATGCTCATTTTTTAATATGCAAGAAAAATATTTTTTATGTTACTAGGTATTGATTATTAAGACTAACAATTACTGGAATAATATCAATATGAAAAAAGAAAATATCTGTTTGCACAGTGTTGTTGCCTTGAATAATACATTTATTGTTCAGGGCATTTTGGAAAGAGCTTTATAATGGCATGAAGTAATCTGATATTACAGATGTTGGGAGCATCTGAGAGCAAACCAGCCTTCCTGTCCGACAAAAGCCTAGAGCCAGTTCTGAAGGTTCTCCAACGCAAATTTCCACAAGTTGATTCCAGATCCAGTAATGTAAGTAAGAATTCAGCAGCACTTTTACAGTTCTGAGCAAAGAAAAACAAAACACAACTTTGAAAATGTGGGAAGGATGACTATTTTCAAAGTTCCATTGCTTTTGTTATTAGCTCATCCAACCATTAGGACAATTGGGCTTATGGCCGAAAATCTTTCATGCAGTATATATCAAGCATTGTGTGTCCATCAACAATCAATTGTTACTTGTCTGCAGGCCATATTTCTGATCCAATTTTTATTTAACTTAATCTAACTTGATTTATGTCATCAGACTATTCAGTAAGTGTGATTATGAACAAGATCTGTACATATTAATGGTGGTGATCTTGCCTCCAGTTGAGTTTCTTGCCACTCATCAAATGGTATATCTGGTCCGATTTTAAGCAGAATGTTGTGGGTTCAATCCCTGGCCGAGTCATACCAGAGACATACAAAAATGGTACTAACAGCTGTCTTGCTTGGTGCTCAACATTAAGAAGTTATTGTTAGGACTGGTTGGCCTGGTGTCAGGATAATGTGACTGGGTAGGACATCATGCTAAATGTCTGTGGCATGATGCCCCGGTGCTAGACATCACTATAAACAGTCACACTGCAGACATCATAGTGATATGACTGAAAAATTGTTAAAGCTACATTAAAAATCCTAATCCCACACACACACACCAATTTTAAGTTAATGCTGTCAATATGTTGGATGAATTTTGGTTTACTTGTAAGATATATGCATGTTTATGATGTGATTTTGCATCTGATTGGCTAACTGTTGTACATTTCTAGGGACTGTAGTTTTGATAGCGTTTTGATATAAGCATGGTAAACAGGTTTACATGATTATGATCGTTGTTAAGTGTGATTATGAGCAATTTCCATACATATTGATGATGTCACATGTGAGCTTGTCATATGGCCTTTCATCTGTCATTAGTTGTTACCTTTCATCCATCATGGTTCTTATAACCTTGAAAAAAAAGCCCTTGAATTTTAGGGTTTGCCTTGAATTTTGAAAAAGTTGATTCTATTTTTGAAAAGCCTTACATTTGCTTAAATTCTCTTGAACATTTCCCAGAACCACTTGAATTTATTTGAGAGTGTACAAAACATTAAAATTAAATAAAATATTTCACTTTTTAAAATAAGTATTCTTGTTGTTTATATATATTCCAAAAATCATGAATAGAAAAATAAAGTGGTAAAAATTGAGGCAGTAAAACGACAATCAATACACCTTGTTACCAGGTGGAGTAGCACCCATTTCCTATAGTGCTGCACCAATTATTTTTTGTTCAGCCTTTGTATCTATTTATGCAGTGATAAAAAGGTAGTTTATAGAGAAATTTTAATTTCCTTAAGAAAGAATAATCCCTGAAACTTCCAAACTTCTGAGTAAAGGTGTCAATGGGTACCTGTTCATAATTATCTGGGTAATGAAATTAGCTATAGGGTACCCATTTAGTTCTCATGTTAAAACAAAAACAAAAACAAAAATTTCCAAGTTCAGGTCAAAGATTATATCTGGTGTCTTCAGGCGCGAGCAAGACACAGAATAATAATAATAATGAGGACTTTGTATAGCGCCTAATCTTTAGAAGCTCTAAGCATTTTACAACATTAGACAACACCTATAACATAAAATAAAAACATTAAAAAAGACATATATAATGATATGATTACAAAAAACAAACACTATGAAACTAGAAAACATAAAACATGCTGAAAATATTTAAGGTAGGAAACATTATTAGGTCTTTAAGTTTGTTCTTGCAGTTGGAGTAGGTGAGTTTTAAGAGCACTCTTGGATGAGATCACTGTTATCTTTGTGTCTAAGTTCAGTTGGCAATTCATTCCATGTTGCTGGGCCCTGGTATGCAAAAGAATGTTGTCCATATGACTTTCTTTTCATATTGTGGGAATAATGAGTGTATGATTGTCAGAATAGGAGCGTTAGTATCTTGCTGGTGTGTACACATGGGTGGGGTTGGATAGGTATGTTGGACTGGAGTCCGTCAGTGAAACGTAGCACAGAGAACAAATTTTGTGTTTGGTTCTAGATCGAATGGATAGCCGGTGTAGGGTACAGAGCAAGGGGAAGGGTTGCTCTGATCGTGGTACTCTAAGGAGCAGCTGTGTTTTGAACTTTTTGAAGTTTCTGGAGTAGATATTGAGACAAACCAGACAGAATTGAGTTACAGTAGTCCAGTCTTGAAAGAATAACAAGTACAGTTTGAGGCTTATGTCATGTGACATTGATCCATCATGGACCTCCATCTGCTGATCTTATATTTTGACGTGTGCCATATGGTTATGAATGTTGAACAGTTTCCTTATTTTCTATTTATAGTAACTGTACATGACACGTTTCCAAGAAAACAAATGGGGTTTCTTGAATTTAAAACCATGTGTCACAGATTCATTATAGATTGATACACACTTAAGTAGCAGGCCAGTCTATGTTGCAAAAAACATGGCACCAGGTATTAACTGAAATGGGCTTTATCGATGTGACTCGTGGATGTATATGACTAAAAAATGTTAGAGACTGATTTTGTTAAATTGAAGAACATTTTGCATCAGGAAAAGGACAAATCAATAGCGCTTTACAAATTTTGAAAGATAAATTCTGCATTGGTATAATACATCATTCAGAATTTGTGGACTTGACTTTATGACCTTTTGGCACAAGTTAAACATGATGTAGACTAGTTTAAGTGAATGTTGCTTATATATAATTGATCATTTTGTTTTGTGTCTGTGTTCTTGTACTAATCCACATGAAGTTAAGCAATTTGTGACAAGAGTTTTAATTAACTGCATATCCCGGTAATTAGTAGCAAATATAAATATGTTTTCATACATTTGTGTATAATTATGGTATGTAATATGTAGATTACTTTTTATGCTCAGATTGCACCTTTTTGCTACTCATATTAGTAATAATTACACTTATACCTCTTGTGGGGTAGACATGTATGAACGTACAATGAACCAGTTTAGGTTTATTAAATATAATTTCCCTTTGATCGGGTACCTGGGTCACTGATTATTAGATCGATGGGTACCCTGATGACTTTTTCTATAACTTTGACAACTTTACTTCAAAAACACACCTCTCAGGGCCATTTGAACGATATACATCTATCACTGATAGGTATTTACCACTTGGAGACCATAATTTTCAGATCCAGTTTTGATCAAACTTGGAATGTGGGCTTATATTAATAAAGGCCTCTGAATGATTGATGATGAATGAGATCTAATATGGTTTCCTGAGCTTGTTGGCATTCTTCAAGCCATATTTCTAATATGATTTTATTACTTGAAATTTATATTTATATCATCAAGATCATGGATTGATTTGATAAAAGTCAAGATCCACACCTATTGATGAGGTGAGTTTGCATCTGGTTGGTTCAAATTGTTACCACCCAGGAGTTGATATTTTTCTGATTTAATTTTGATCAAAATTGCTATATATGCTACTATTAAGATCTCCAAATAGGTTGATAATAAGTGAGAACCATGTATATATATTAGGTGACCTTGCTGCTGATTGACTGCTATTTCTCATCTCATTTTGATCAAACTTGGAATATTTACTTACATTATCAGGACCTCAGACGTGTTCAATAAAAGGAGCAAGATCCACAAATAATCAGGTGATTTGATTGGTTGAGGTTTTTAACCACTCTAGAGACTTCATTTCTGATCTGATTTTAATCAAAGAATTGGTGCTTATTTCAGCAAGATCTTTCACAGGTTTGTTAATGAGGGAGATCCATATTGCTGCCACTGCATTCGTCATGATTTTTTTTTAATTGCAACAGTCGTATGAATGGTCATATCAGCATGGGGTTTTCACTTAAAACTTCTAATGATGTAGCTGGTCCTAAATGAAAATGCTGTCAATTGAAAATCCAATATTAGCACCATTACAGCCTTCTTAAAAAAAATTTCACAACTCTGCTTGAACTGTCATATTGACATGGGATTTTCACTGGAAGACTTCTTATGATATTCAGGTGGTCTTAATTGAAAATTAAAGCAACAATCTTGAAATTCTTCTTATTGCTACTCGTGAATGGAAAATCATATATTTGGAAATATTGTTATATCTGCTTCTCTCCAAACAGATGGCTATAAGAGGTGTATTTCTTATGATACCTAGTTGGTCCTAAATATAAATGGTGCCAGTTGTACATCAAATATGGCTGTCATGATGACTGTCATAAAAATTTTGTTGCCACTATTCCCGCTAAATGAGTGATCATTATGACAGGAGTTTTTACCAATACCTATATGAGAATGGTGCCAGTTTTGCATCCATTATGGCAGTCACTACTTCCCCTGAACAGATGATATTATTTCTTAGGGGTTTTACCAAAAGACATCTAGTGATGACTACTTTGTCCTAAATGAAAATTGTGCCAAGCTGATATGCGTTATCTGCACCACTGCAGCTACTTTGAAAATATCATTTTTGCAGAAGAATATCAAAGATGGATGCAACACTAGATGGTTCCAACACTTGACAGTTAAAAAGAAGAAATGGTCTTATCATAAATTCTTGGAAATTGTTTCTAGCCATTAGAGTATCAGTCTCTTCGATGGACTCTTGTTCTGATCCAGTTTTGATCAAACTTGCAAAGTAGGCATATATCATCTACACGTCAAATATCAGAACTAGTGACAAGTTCATAGTTGATGATAATGCCTGCAAGATACACACACACAACTTTTTTCAAATGTGAGATTATCCTTGTCTGATACTAATTTCACCCCATTAATTTTGATAAATTAATTAATCTGGCCCCTTGGTCAAGTGATAGGAGATATGCAATAAAGATAACAGTGAATGAGATCTGTGCATATTAATGTAGTGATCTTTCATCTGATTGGTTGGGCTTCTTATCACTTGAACAGTGGTATTTCAGATCCAATTATGATTGAACTTAGTAAGGAGGCTAATATCATTAAGAATTTGGATGAGTTTTATTGCAAGTGAGACTTGTGCATATTGATGAGGTGATCTCATTGGCTGGGATTCTTATCACTCAGTCAATGGTATTTCAAATCTTATGCTTGGTAAATACACCAATAATATCAAGAAATTTTTGGGATAAGTTTATATTATCAGTGAGACCTGTGCATGTTAATGAGGTGATCTTAAATCTGACTTGGCTGAACTTTTTGACCACACTGGAGACTTTCTGTATGATAGTGCAGTAGAACTCAAGACAGGAGTTCTCTCATAACAGGTCACAACACCCCATAATCAATAAATATGCGCATGGAGATCCTGGTCTATCAAAACAGGTGGCCTCATAAAAATGGTTTCTCAAAACAGGTTTTACTGTATTTTGATCAAACTTGGCATTTTAATAGATTTGTATCATCAGTATCTTGGATGAGTATGCATAATAACATAGCGATATTACATATAATTGGATATGTTTAATTATGACTGAGGTCTGTACATATTCATTATATCTTTATATTTGGAAAGAACTTTTACTAGACTATAAGGAAAGATTTTTTCAGACTTAAATAAAATGAGTAAAATCAACATGATATATATGTTGGGATATATTTTGCATAGGGTTTTATTCTTACAATCCTATATGATCCTGCTTGATAAGGCCCAGCCCAAAAATTTGTGTTTTCTATTGCACTGGTTTAAAAAAAAAATGTTGACAGGTTTTTAAATAAAAAATATTATATATATATATTTATTGTGATTTTTTTTCTTAAAAATGCAAAAAAAAAATTTTTACCATGGAGGAAAAAGTTCTAGGGTTGGCAATGCAAAACAGGAACAGTCAGCTGACCGAAAACATATTTTTGTGCCTAAAATGGTAAGCTGTTAACTTATGTAGTCGATGTCAGCAATATCAAGCCCACTTTGGTCTCTTCTTGATTATATCTTAGTGAAGCAGGTAGGATGGAGCATTCTTCAGAATTCTTGTTTGACAGGGTAGGACTAGCAGTAGTAAACCCTTGGATCTCTTGTGTGTAGGAAATTTAGCTCTGACTTGTAAGAATTAATTGTTTCTAGACATTAAATAAAGAAAAGTGATTTATTTATTACAAAGGGAGCTATCCAAAAATAGCAATCAGAAAAGAATTTTTTCAAAATATCTAATCCATAATGTGTGCCCATTTAAAAAATAGAACTTTGGTCCAGTGTGGGTCATTTATAAATAAAGGTGTGACAGATATCCTTATCAGGTTTTGTTTATTAAAAAAATAACTTCAAACACAATGTCATTATTAGCCTCCCTGCCATGGGTCTGTCATACAGAGGATTTATTTCCTCATGCATGATTGACCATCCTTTTCCTGAGTTTTTTTTATAAATATTTGAGTCTACATTTTTCCTATCTATATGCTGCTTTAGAAATAGATACAGCAGGGTTTTTGCTGAAGATCTAATCTTCTCTTCATTATGTTTTATATCCATGATTTAGTCCAGATCATTAAAACATTTCTGCCAGCCAGTGAAAATATTTGTCTTATGTTTCTTTGGAAAGGATTCAGTTAGACAACATGGGTACTCTCAGTTCAGTCCATCTAAAATCAATCGTAACGATTTTTATCTTTATTGGCGGGTAGGGGTGGCTTTATTATGTACCTCATGAACACCAACGAGGTAACTGTCTTGTACCAAAAAGATAATAAGGGTTCATGTGAAGTGGCAGAGTCCAAAACAAGCACTGTATTCACATGTCTTGAAAACAATGGTGTAGCAAATCGACTCTCTCACTCACTTTGTCCTTTTTTTTTTGGTGATTCTGATGTGTAATAATTGCACTGCTTATTGGTTGGTCAGTTTTTGAGAACCTTATTGACCAAATCATGCTACAAAATAGGAGCTAAGTGCCTTTCTTAAGGAAAGGCAGACCACTGTGGCTGGCATGGGTGGGTATCCAATCTTTGATGTGTTGCTTACATGTTCAGTCATCTCCCTTGAATGAAATAGATTTCTTCAGCACGCTGTGATTGTATACTTATTTATCTTTGCAGCTTGCTCCTGTGAACAACATCAAGACTGAAGTTGTGAAGTCCTTGTCCTTGTATTACTACACATTTGTGGACATCCTGGATTTCAAGGTACTGAAATAGAATATAACATAACACAGCATGTTTTTGTGACATAAAGACATTAATTGTTGTTTTTCAATTTGAATCTAACAGGACTGTCATCAGTGATTGTTTTGTTTTCAGATCCAGATTTAATAAAAATATAATGTAACATAACCCGGGATAATATTTTTGTGACATAAAGACATTAATTGTTTTTCAGTTGGAATCTAACAGGATTTTTATTCCTGAAAATCCTTGCTTCATTTTCATATCCAGGTCTAGATTTGCATGTATGCTGGACAACCAGTTCTAAAAAGGTCACAGTTTCTCATTTTTATAATCCTTGTCTAATTTTATCAAGGAATTATAGTTGCAAATAGTGTTGTCATTTGTGTCCATGTCATTTAGTTTTTCTAGCAACCCCAAGGTTTCACAAGGATGAGTATACTGCATTTAAGGTTTCTTATTACTGATGTATCTTGATGTCCCACCATGGAAGTGGTAGTAACTTATATAATTATCTTTGCCCATCCATACATCCATCAATCACATCTTGGTTAATTTTTGCATTTTGGTCAGTTTTCAGGCATTTAGTGTGGAATATGTGTTCCATGAACACATGTTGTTTTGTATTGTGCTCATGTTTTATGTTTAAGTTATGATCCATGTCGTATAGTAACCTTTTTTTCCTTTTTTGCTTGCAGGACCATGTAGCAGATCTGTTGACTACCATTGATGCTTGTCAAATACATTTAGATATAGTGAGTACTTCACGATTTATCTCTTCTTCAGGTACATCTTACTTAATAGTATTGCCACTACCTTGCAAATCCATCCCTCCAAAGTTTAATTTGATATGTAGATAAAGAAGCTACAAGTTGGCTGCCAACATAGTTGGGAGTCTTCTCCCCTTGTATGGGGTTATTGGTGTCATATTGCATCTGTGCTTCAGTGTTAGTTTCTGCTCTCACTAGGAAACATGCTCTTTTAGAGATCCTGAAAAAAAAATACATCATGTATCATGTGCTATTTTCCACACTACTGATTGAGTTGGAAGAGTTTGTATTATGTGCTATTTTCCACACTACTGAGTGAGTTGGAAGAGTTTGTATCAGGTGCTATTTTCCACACTGCTGAGTGAGTTGAAAGAGTTTGTATGGGGTACTATTTTCTACACTACTGAGTGAGTTGGAAGAGTTTGTATCATGTGCTATTTTCCACACTGCTGAGTGAGTTGGAAGACTTTGTATCATGTGCTATTTTCCACACTATTGAGTGAGTTGGAAGAGTTTGTATCATGTGCTATTTTCCACACTACTGAGTGAGTTGGAAGAGTTTGTATCATGTACTATTTTCTACACTACTGAGTGAGTTGGAAGAGTTTGTATCAGGTTGTATTTCCCACCCTACTGAGTGAGTTGAAGGAGTTTGTATCTGTGTATTGGACCCATTGAGGGCTTTAAAGTGGTACCTGAATGAACTGAGCTAATGCAAAGAGGGAGATTGAGATTATCAATATCTTTGAAAGAGATATCTCAGCTCAGGCTCTGTCATCCTGGATTAGATGAGTTATTTGTTCTGCACATAGAGAATTAACCCAAGATCAAATTAAATTATTGTACATTCTGACTTACAACTATTCTGATGCAGCTGTTCCCTAACAAACATTGTACAAGCTGTGAGATGGAGGACATAGATAAATTTCTCTAGCTATACTTTGAGATATTGTATCACAAGGATTGAGTTTGAGCTGGTGACTTATAGCAGTGGCACAACAAGCTGCCTTTCCAGGCTGTTCAACATGGCTCTGTGACTTTTCTCCTTGGTTGGTGGAATCGATTTTTCAGAGCAGCTGCATCAAAGCATATAGGGTCACTGTTCAAATCTATATATAGATTTAGAGTTGAAGCTACCTCACATACCTCTAAGGACTGGAGATGGGTGTTCTTTGGGATTAGGGGTGTTACCTGTTTTCTCTAAGGTGTTATCAGTAATGCATTTGAAGACGAAACCAGTTTTTGGAGTAAAATGCGTTTCTTTGATAATACTTACTGAATCATTATACAGAGACACCCTCCCATCCTCTGCACAATTGCATCATGCCATCAGTGTGCATTCTGCTGCAATAGTAAACATAGGAAGGACGAGATTTTGTGCAATTTCCTCTGTCCAAGGAAAGATCATTCTTGTTGGACTCCCACTTATGTGTGCAGACAACTTTTAGCTTTATTCTAACTGAATATCACTTGAGAGGGCTGGATTTACAAGGTGGTGGTCATGCTCCTGAGGCATTAAGGTCTCCAAAAATCAGTCTTCATGTTGCAGAGGGTGAGACAAATTAAGTTTGGTCATACAAATGCACTTTTACAAGTTATCCTTTATGCCTTGTATCAGAAGTTTATCAAAAGTTAAAATGATCAACATGCTTCATCATCCAAATCATTCAGGCTGAATTTTTTTTTAAATCAGCGTTAGTTCAAAGTGAGACATAGCAGTCACTTTTCTGATGACAGCGACTCCTTAAACAGTTTGTTAAGTGTTGCTCCAAGTTTTCATTTGCATATATATCCTAAACCTCCTGGTAAGTTTTTATCATACTTAGCATAAATCATTATGACAATTCATTCTGTTACATGCTGTCTTGCCCCTTTTACCTAGGGGTCAGTGTCATACTCATAGAATATTTGTGTTAAAAGTTTTGGTTAAATGTTTTTAATTTACTAATGTTTCATAAACATCTTGATATTTGAAACATTTGTCTATTAATTGATCCTTCTACTATTCACTCTTTCATTTCAATAGTAAATTCATTATGCATTTAATTTCCTTGTATACTTTGTAAAAACAAACTTCCTATCTATAAAATCTTGAACAAATCCTTTTCTCATCTAGATTCAGTCTTCTTGTTGACTCACAAACATTTATTAGCATAATTTTTGTTTATTTATAGTAACTTGTAAGTAACTTATTGCTCACAAACTTCTTTAATTATACTAGAGATGACCCTTTGATTTTTTTTCAGACCTTGAACTATGACCTTACAAAGCATTACCTTGACCTTGTGACCACTTATGTCTGCATCATGATCTTAGTATCCAAAGTGGATGACAGAAAGTTGGTCCTGTCTCTGTATAGTGTGGCACATGAGTTTGTCAACTCTCAAGGGTAAATAATTTATTTTTAATGCTCTTATCTGTGAATGATTCGACACATATACATTTTTTGACAGTGATGGCATGATCAACAATGTCATTTATCTTTTATATCGGTAATTATATTGAACTGAAATTTTTGAAGAATATTATAATATGACCATAGTTTGCACTCTCCATTACAAATTAATGCCATTTTCTGCATTTGATTATGAGTAGTACTGCTAAGAAAATTCATTTGATGAGTACTTATGTTAAAACAAAACTACCCTCTCAGTAGAATTTAGAAGCCACATTCACCTTTACAGTTCACTGCCAGCTCACCTGTCTGCATGGATTTGAGTCTTGGACTCAGCCAATGTGGGTATGTGAGAAAGCTTGCCAGTAACTTGGGTTGGTGGTTCTTTCCGGAGTTTTCCCAGGTTCTTCCTCCACCAGTTATACTGGTGCCATGTATAGCCTAACTTGTGCTAGAACTGACATTAAGCCCAATAACAACAACAACAGTAGAATTTGTGGGAAAAATGTTACATGAATTCACATTAACATGGAGAAGAGTCCAAAGGATTTGTGATGCTATGTGTAATCAAGCTATAATTGTTTTTCAGCGATCTTTCCTTCCCCAGACTGGGTCAGATGATCCTGGATTATGAAAATCCCATGAAGAAGATGTCAGAAGAGTTTGTGCCTCATTCTAGGGTAAGTATGCCTAATAATGAAATCCTGATTAACAAAATTTCTAATATAGCATAGCACATATTTAGGTAACAATGATTGCATGATGATGTATTTTCTGTTTCATCTCATATGCAACCCAGGTAAAATACATTAGGAGTACATCCACAATTATCCCATCCTCCCAAGCTAAAAAGAAGTTATCCACATCTTTTGGATTCATTTAGCAACAGGAGTGCTAAGGTGGCGCTCTACAGTTTTGTATTTGCATAGGGTTAGAATTTTAAAGAAAAAGATTTTCCCCAGCTTTCCTCACTGGTTATACTGGCTATTTAAAAAAGACCTTGTTTATCTTAGGTATAATTCAAAGAACCTATAATTCCCTTTATTTTGGTGTATGATTGATGGGTATAATATGGGTTATAGAGTATACAGCTTGACCTTACTCCACATGTGCACCTTTCAAAAAGATGCAAGCTCCACTTGGTAATTTTCACTTCCTAAACATCAGAGGTAAATTGTATAAAAAAGAGCCAATAACTTTTGTTTGCATTTTATGTATTTGGTAATTCATTCATTGCACTTTCAGAAGCTGGTATTGTCTAGTCTGGCAAAATTCATTTTCCCTATTTTAATAGCTGCTATAGATAGTGTACTTTAGACTAATTCAGGCTGATTTTTAGCACAAGGGAGCAGTCATTTTAGTTAGCAGTGTTCTTAGATCATGTACAATTTCCAAAAGTACAATATCCAAAGAAATATCATCCACATTACATTAATGTAGCATAGAGGTATGCCAACATTCTCTCCATTGTGCATGTTGTAGATGGAAACAACTTCACCTTACATACATCACTCTCTCAAAAGTACATAATAACTGCTGAGTGCCTCTTAAATGTCTTCCTTCGAAGGTAAAGGCAGTGAAGAGTGGTCTCCCATTGGATATATGATTTGGTGCCCAGATTGTATCATTGTAAAAATCACAGATCTGGGTCTGTGTTGTTTATGATAGGGCATACCACATACAAAATCAGGTATGTTAACAAGATAAAGTTATTGAAAAAGGATACAATATAGTGTCATAATTTGGCTCATATTATACCAGATTGTAACTAATGCAATCAATGCATAGTCCTGCCATAGTAAAGTTTAAAGTTGTTCCCAATTAATGATGTCAGCGTGTTTTTTTTTCTTCCAGATCCTGGTGCCAGCCTTGCTTTCTCTCCACAGTCTCTATTTGAAGAAGACATTGCCTGCAGAACAACTGAGAGCTATGCAGGTTCTAAGCCTGTTGTCAGAACCTGCAAAGATTATGAATGTCCCAAACAGTGATTTGGTAAGTGGTTTGTCTATATATATATATATATATATATATATATATATATATATATATATATATATATATATATATATATATATATATATATATATATATATATATATATATATATATATATATATATATATATATATATATCACACTTATGCTCAAAACAAATAATACACACAGTTTTAATGCATTACATTTGCGGAGTTGATGTTTTTGCTCTTCATATTTTCTCTCAGTACATATCTTTAGTTAGTCTTCCTTTCCCACTTCTGAGGATTCCGTCCTTTATGTGGGGAAACATGTGTTACAATATAGTCAAAGTTGTTTGTGTTCTCAAACGTTGCAATAAAGGTGGAAATTTCTTTAATCTAATCTGTGCAAGTCCAGCTTTTTGTGCACACAGGAATTCAGTATAGTGTCACAACATACCTAATAATGAAACTTTTATACCGTTGAATTTGACTGTTATGTCAGCAGTTTGAAATAGATAACTACATTCTTAATAGAGGCCCCGAGTGGCCGAGTGGTCTAAAGCGCTCTCCGTTACAGATCACTGCCATCTCACCTCTGTCTGCGTAGGTTCGAGTCTTGAATTCGGCCAATGTGGATATGTGAGAAAGCTTGCCAGTAGCTTCTTGAGGGTCAATGGTTCTTTCCGGGGTTTTCCTGGGTTCTTCCTCCACCATTAATACTGGCAGTCATGTATAGCCTATCGTGTGCTGAAAAATGGCGTTAAACCCTACAACAACAACAACAACAACATTCTTAATAGAAAGCAATAAGCAATCAGTATAGTTTCACAACAATATATATATAATGTTTTTGAGTGCTATATAAACATCTTGTAATAGATAACTAGGTTTATAATAGAAATCAATAACCAATTATAGTAGATCAAGGAATCCTTATTGGAATAAATCAGTGATTTGTAGTTGTAGTGTTTTGTCCTACATTGCAGTCATTCAGCTGTAATAGAATTTTCTGAAAACAAGTTAGGAGATTTTATTTATGAAATTTTATTTGTTTTCACTGTTAAACATTGTCGATAAGATATATCAGTGATTTCTTAATGATTTTCACGTAGAAGGGTGTGGCATTTTTGTATTTAGGAATAATCAGTTTATGGGGGGTATCTTCATGAGAGCAGGCTCTATGAATAGACTCCTTGTAGTATGTATGTTCAGCAAACGTGTAAAATAATGTTTAATGAATAAAGATAAAACTTAAATTGTTATCTTCGCTATCAGTACAGAAGCAGTGATCAAATTTCATTGATAATGTTTTTTTGTGGATATATTTAGCTAATACTAAATCAGACATGTTCTGATCAAAGGATTTAACTAAAATCAGACATGTTCTGGTCAAAGGAGGTAACTAGACCATCATTAGGATGAATGTCCGAATTATTTTTAAATCATTACAGATTCAGTGTGAGTACCTGTCACAGGACACAATGGAACGCTGGATTATATGTAAGTAAACAATACCTGCCCCACTTATTTCTTCATTTTGAAATTTGTCCAGTATAAAAGTTCTTATTACATCAAAAATGTTCCACTTTATATTTGGAAATATTTTGTAATGTGTTGGTGAAAAATTTTTGTTCACCTTGGTATTCTTGTTTTTCTGCTGGTTGTTCCTGTTTTTACTGTATGCACAGAAAGACAATGGTTGGAATATTGTCCGTTCTCTAGAATGTAAAATGTCCCCCAGGTAACATTATTAATTTTTTTCAAGTTTACCAGCATTCAGTTGTGTGAAGCACAAAACCCCTGTGATGATAGAGAGTTTTTCTGCAGATAGGAATCAGAATGGACAGAAGTTTGAAACTTTACTGACTGCCCTTTTTTGTATTTCCTCTGTAGAGTTGATATCTGAAATACAAATCACTGTCTCTCTGATAATATCAGATTGTATCCAGAATGTTGGTATTCAGAACACCAGTATAGAAAGCATGATAAAGAATGTTGGTATTTAGAACATCAGTGTCGAAAGCATGACATGTAGTGTAAGTATTCAGAACACCAGTGTAGAAAGCATGACATGTAGTGTTAGTACTTGGAACACCAGTGTAGAAAGCATGATATGTAATGTTAGTACTCAGAACACCAGTGTAGAAAGCATGACATGTAGTGTTAGTACTTGGATTACCAGTGTAGAAAGCATGATATGTAGTGTTAGTACTCAGAACACCAGTGTGGAAAGCATGACATGTAGTGTAAGTATTCAGAACACCAGTGTAGAAAGCATGACATGTAGTGTTAGTACTTGGAACACCAGTGTAGAAAGCATGACATGTAGTGTTAGTACTTGGATTACCAGTGTAGAAAGCATGATATGTAGTGTTAGTACTTGGAACACCAGTGTAGAAAGCATGATATGTAGTGTTAGTACGTGGAACACCAGTGTAGAAAGCATGATATGTAGTGTTAGTACTTGGAACACCAGTGTAGAAAGCATGACATGTAGTGTTAGTACTTGGAACACCAGTGTAGAAAGCATGATATGTAGTGTAAGTATTCAGAACACCAGTGTGGAAAGCATGACATGGGATGTTGGTGTTCTGAACGCTACTATAGGAAGCATGACATGGAATATTGGTATTCAGAACACAAGTGTAGAAAGCATGACATGGAATGTTGGTGTTCACAACACTACTATAGGAAGCATGACATGGAATGTTGGTGTTCACAACACTACTATAGGAAGCGTGACACAGAATTTGAGTGTTAAACCAATAGCAGCTAAACATTCTGAAGATGACCTTAAGAACTGGTTAAGTAGATCTGTTGTGCAAATTGTCATCGAGTAAAAATGACCAGTCAAACTGTTTAATGAGAAACAATTTTCATTGCAGTTGAGAAAAATTAAGTGGATTAAATAATTACTCAGATGTAAATAAACTCTTTGCTGTTTTTAGATATTCACTGAATTCTTGTGTTATAGAAACGATCCATTGGCATTTAACACATATGGGTATGTAGATCCAGAAGATTTCCTTTATGACTCCTACACCAAAAATACATGTCTGTCAAGGAAAAATTATCCCAGCTCTCAGCTCTTTAAATGACATGTTTCACTATGTATAATTTAGTTGAGATTTTTCTTGTTTGTAACGAAACCAGAAAGACAAGATTGCAATTTATTTTCAAGTTGGAATGATGTTGTGTCATCAATACCTGCAAGAAGCACAACTTTGGGACTTATGGAAGGTGGTGCTGCAGTCTGGATACATCATTCAGCTCTGCCGAGATGAAGTCCTTCATATCCATAGCTACATTGTCAGCTTCTTCGAGAGCCTTAAAAGGTAGAAATCATTTTTATCTAGAAGTTTACCAAGATTGCTGGAAGTTTGTTTTAGATAGCAGATAAGCTACATTTATCAATATTTAAAAGTTGACTCTAAGTCAGTTGATTTTGCCAAAAATGTATTTTGAAGAATGAGAAGTTACATCATTCATCAGAGAGTCAATGTTTTGAAATTCTGCTTTTCCTCGCAAAGATATTCCCGAGAAAAAAAATTATTGGGAAAGATATGAATCGGTTTCTGTTAAGTGCAGTTGACCATTAGAGTACAGTGCCTTTTTGTGCCAACACTTACATGACATCATCCAACTGATATTGAATAAGAAATCAAGATTTGATTGGTGTTTCAATTAAGATCTGTTCCATTTAAACATACATGGTATCCTGGGAAGGCAGTTTGTATAAAAATAAATTCTTGGGTACTCTTATGACTAAGAGAGTTTGTTTTAAAATGATACAGAATTCTAAATTGCATCTGTGTGTGAATATTCCATGCTGAAAATTGCCCTTTCTGGGTCCCAATGATGTTTTACTGAACAGCTCTGTTTATGTGAAAACTACTGTAAACCCATTATTATTCATGTGGTATTTATTTTGATGAATTTTTGAAGATTGTGAATATACTTTCATTTGATAAAATCAGAAAAATATAATTAGTAGCAAATACACAATTATTAATAGCTGTGAAATAAATTTGATGTTGGGAAATCCTGACATTTTATTAAATTCACAAATATTAATAGCTGTGAGATAAATTTAAGATTGGGAAATCCTGACATTTTATTAAATTCACAATTATTAATAGCTGTGAAATAAATTTGATGTTGGGAAATCCTGACATTTTATTAAATTCAAAAATATTAATTTCTGTGAAATAAATTTATCATTGGGAAATCCTGACATTTTATTAAATCTACATATATTAATGATGTGAAATAAATTTCAGATTGGGAAATTCAGGAGTTTTATTAATCTGTAAATATTAATAGTTCTGAAATAAATTTAATATCTGAAAATCCTGAAATTTAGTATCAGATGGATGTAGGTTACAGGAGGTAAGTAAAATCATCTAACAAACCTTCATTTACTCTTTATCTCATTTTATATTTCTCTTTCTGTTGCAGTCATAACCTTGGGAAAAGGGTTACGGAAGTCAAGGAACTTCAGCATCAAGCACTAATTAGTTCGTAAGTACTAGCAAAGCTTCTAACATCAGACAACTGGTAGGAGTGCATACAAGTTAACAGAGTTTATGGCGGGTATCTTTTACAAAATACACAATACATATGTTTGTCAGTTTGGTCTCACTTCAAAAATTTTTAATTTTAAATGGAGCTGTTGGATTTGTGTTTCAAGTCCATTTCTCAGGTGTCTCGAGCATTATTCAAGCAAGAATCATGAAACTATAATAAAAGTTTTACAGGTCATGTAGGCATTCAGAACTATTTCAGTAAAGAGTGCCTTTTTTTAGAATTTGTTTACAGATATATTTAAATGGCAGATATTCACTTTATTTGGATCCACATACATCTGTATTCCTTTGGAAGGTCATTTTATACATGCCTGAGAAGTATGTATTGCAAAATCAATGTTAAACTATGCTGGCATATTTGGACAAGGTCAGCCTAAAGATGTGATCCAGTACAAAGCAGACTGAATGTTGGATAAGTTTTATTATGGGTGAGACCTATGTGTATTTATGAGCTGGTCAGATTGGTAAATAATAGGCTTATGTCATTGAGACATTTTTTTAATGCTGATTATGAGCAAGAGCCACCCACATTAATTACTTGATCATGATGGCTTAGCTTGTCCTCAATCTAACATTAAACTTTGATTAAGCTTGTAAATAATTTTATATCATCAAGATGCTTAATCAGGATATGTGTAATTTTGTATCTTAGTGATTAAGATTGTAAATAGTCTTATATCATCTGGATGCTTGATCAAGATATGTGTAATCTTGTATCTTAGTGATTAAGACTGTAAATAGTCTTATATCATCTGGATGCTTGATCAAGATATGTGTAATTTTGTATCTTAGTGATTAAGATTGTAAATAATCTTATATCATCTGGATGCTTGATCAAGATATGTGTAATCTTGTATCTTAGTGATTAAGACTGTAAATAGTCTTATATCATCTGGATGCTTGATCAAGATATGTGTAATTTTGTATCTTAGTGATTAAGATTGTAAATAATCTTATATCATCTGGATGCTTGATCAAGATATGTGTAATTTTGTATCTTAGTGATTAAGATTGTAAATAGTCTTATATCATCTGGATGCTTGATCAAGATATGTGTAATTTTGTATCTTAGTGATTAAGATTGTAAATAATCTTATATCATCTGGATGCTTGATCAAGATATGTGTAATTTTGTATCTTAGTGATTAAGATTGTAAATAGTCTTATATCATCTGGATGCTTGATCAAGATATGTGTAATTTTGTATCTTAGTGATTAAGATTGTAAATAATCTTATATCATCAAGATGCTTAATCAAGATATGTGTAATTTTGTATCTTAGTTATTAAGATTGTAAATAATCTTATATCATCAAGATGCTTGATCAAAATAAATGTAATCTTATATCTTAGTGATTGAGCTTGTTACCACTATGAAGACGAATTTTTATTTAATTATGCTCTTACTTGATCGTTATTATCTAAATGGTTGACCTTGACAGTTCTAAATAATCTGTTTCTCATCCAGTTTCAATAAAACTTGTTAAATATGTTTATATCATAAAGATCTCGGATGAATTTAATTACGAGCAAGAGTCTATGCATATTAATTAATTTTCCTCTTATCTTTGGAAAGAATATTTATTAGACCATTGTAAGATAGGTAAAATTGCCCTGATTTTGGAGATAGGTACATAGGGTTGTGTTCTTACATTACTACATAAGCCTGCTTAGTCGATGATCAGTTAAGTTATATAAATTAGTGCATGGTATCAGCTCACTTGGATGTCTTTAATATTAAATTCTTTGTAGGCCTCTACATCACAGAGAGAGAAGGAAGTTTCTTCGGGCAGCCTTGAAGGAACTGGCTCTAATCTATGCTGACCAACCTGGCTTGCTTGGTCCTAAGGTAAGTTCAGTTTTGCATTGTTTTAAATATGTTATGTTATTATCTGTTTGCTGATTGCATGCTTTCTTTACACCTCTGGGTGCTAGGTTCTATCACCTGTTCCAATGCAAAGGTAATGCAAAACTAGAGTTACCTGTTTGCTAACATTCATGTGGGATCTTAATGATTGTTTAATATAAATTAAGTTTATGAAACATGTGAAATATTTTCTGACTTTTACAAGTTTCTATGATACCTATTGTGAGATGACATATATACCTTTTATCAGATTAGGACATTTTTATTTTATGAAGTAAATATATAAAAAAAAAATGTATGGTTTATAGCAGAGTCAAAAATTTAGTGTTGTGATAGATAATTTTTATCATTCACAGGCTTTGTTTGTTCTGCAAGCTCTGTCTATGTCCAAAGATGAAGTTCATTGGTTGCTGAGACATTTTCACAACCCACCTTCCAAACGACACAATGTTAAAATGGCTCAAGAAGATTTTGTAGACAGGTAAGGGAGACAACTTTTAATCATCTGGATAACACCTGTATATGACCTATCTTTGTGGTACATACAACATTTTCTTACTCACTGGACAACAGAAATTCCTGTTTATCAATATATGGTGATCTCCATCTGTTGACTTAAGTTGTTGTTTTGTATTTGCCTATCATAAGGTAGAGCATTTTATAATGTTATTCATCTGTCCCTCCATTCTTATTTTATTTTTAATAATAGCTGAGGTTGTCAACCTTTTATACCATTGCCAATCCTTGTGGATGGTTTGCACTTGGGTAAAGAAGATGTCTATCAATTTTTATGTCAAAAAGGTCAAAGGTCAAGGTCACTGACTTCAAGAAGAAAGATTTTTCTCAATAACTTTAGTGTTACTTGACAGACGTGGAATAAACTTTGTGGGTGGTTTGCACTTACAATAAAGTAGAAGCCAATTGATTTGGTGGTGAAAGGATCAGACTATAATAGAAATGAAATTTGGTTTCTGCACCATGATTTCAGTTCTTGACAGTATACCTTCACTAAAGTTTGTGGAGGGCTTACACTGACCATGTATGATGACCAGTTTATGTGGAGGGCATGTGCTTAGTGTTGTGCAGGAGTCTGTTGTTTTGGGGGTAAAAAGGTTACAGGTCATTGTTATTCAAAGAAAAAGTGGTTTTGCAGAACAGCTTAGCTCTAGAGTAAATTCATTAACCAATCTTTGTAGATGTCTTACAATTAGTGTTATAAAGAAACATGGAGGTCCTGGGGTCTAGAGGTCAGAGATCATGGTCATGATAGTCTAATAAGAAAATAATGGTTTCTGCAAAGTACACGCAATGGTTTCTGTACATTTACTTGACCAATGTTTAGGACAGTGAGATCCGCTTGTCAGTATTCTCCATAGTCAGCCAAGTCGTACTAGGGTCTGCAAAAAAGGACTAGTTAACACAGGTTGGGTGTATAATGTGCCATGTACTGTACTAAAGCACTCTCCGTTACGGATCACTGCCATCTCACCACTGTCTGCGTGGGTTCGAGTCTTGGATTCATCCAATGTGGGTATGTGAGAAAGCTTGCCAGTAGCTTCTCGTGGGTCGGTGGTTCTTTCTAGGGTTTTCCGGGTTCTTCCTCCACCATTAATACTGGCTGCCATGTATAGCCTATTGTGTGCTGAAAAATGGCATTAAACCCTACAACAACAACAACAACAACAACAACCATGTACTGTACACCAGTTGGGGATGTCATATAATTGAATCCACTGGAAATTCGACATGACAGCTTCCAAATGGAAAAACAATAATAAAAGAAACGTCCTTATTCTGCACAACTGAAACCAGCTGCTTGGCTGAATCCATTTGGTCTGTCTGGAATAGGATATATAGATCCAAGGTCAACTATCACATGAACTACAGAATCAGGCCACCAAGTAACAGATCGCTTTGTTTCCACTCCCCCCCCCCCACCTGTCATGAATGTATCACATGCCTTGATTAAGCTTTGTTGAATAAGGGAGATACCTATTGATGTTGGGGATAAAAGAGAATGGTAAGGTTCAAAGGACTCCAGAAAGGAAAATGGTTTCCACAGAATATCTAGAATCCTATGTGTTACTATAACCACACAATGTGGATGGCTTGCATTTGGTTAAAAAAAAGCCAGTTATAAATTTTGGGGTCATTTGGTTAAAAATGCTCTTTGCAGAATACATGGACTTTTTTCCATAAATAAACTATGCAGTGTTATACCTCAGATTGCCAGGCCTACCTTTATAAAGCTTTTTGTTGGACTTCAAGCAAAGATGGCAAGCAACTTGATATTGATCAAACATTGAAAGAGTATAATTTCTATTGATTGAGTATGATTTCTGTTGATAGTTTGATTTCTATTGAAAGAGTTTAATTTCTGTTGATAGAGTATGATTTCTGTTGATAGAGTTTGATTTCTATTGCAGAGTATTATTTCTATTGAGTGAGCATGATTTCTATTGCAGAGTATGATTTATGTGGAATGAGTTTGATTGCTAGTATTTCATGACATCATTTACAAGCGTTATGCTTATTGATTATTCTCCTGACATCAGTTTCCACAGCAAAACTTTACTCAAGGTTTGTTGGATTTCAACCAATTTTGGTATGGAGCTTTATATTGATGGGACCTTGAATGCGTTTGATTTCTATCATTCCATTTTACCATTTACATTAGTTGTGCCCAAAAAGTGCATGCTCTTCTCACTTAGATTTTTGCAGCATAACTTTACCAAAGTTTGTTGGATTTCTTCTTAATTTGTTCCATACATTAGCTTTATGCTGTCAAGATCTTGAATGAGTATTTGATTCCTGCATTTAATGATATCATTAACAGAAGCTATGCCCCCTGACTTAGGTTTTACAGTATGAGCTTTCTTGATGGGAACATGACTGAGTAATTTCCCAAATTCCACATTTTTATTTCGAAAATTTTTGATCTCTGTTCATTACCCATCTTCCTTTTAGCTTCTGCAGTATAACCTAAGAAATGTGGCATGTTAGTCAAATTTTGCATCCAGTCTTACACTGATGGAATTTTGAATGTGTTGGATTTTCAGCATTACACATCATCATTTAGAGGTATTATGTAATCTTATTGCCCATTATCCTAACATTGGTTTCTCAATACAGTTTCCTCTGTTTAAGGACCCACTGGGCAAATTGTAGAGAGTGGGGTCCCTTAGCTAATAGCTCTTCTTTGTTTCTGTTATAACTATAGCTTACAGAAAATATTAGGGTGGGTGAATTATTGTGGCGATATCTAGTAAACATACACTTGTCAGTTTTGACACCAAAACAATTACTTCACATTAATATTTTTCACAATATGGCAAAAATTGTTAAGTTGACAGTCTTAATAATCTCATCAGGAAACTTTACTGTCAGTGTTGTGTATTGTTTGATTATTTCTTTCAGAAATATAACAGAGCTTCTCTTCCACATGGAGGAACTGAAAGGTAAATTTCACATATTTGTTATTTGTTTCTGATAAAGTTTGTGTTGCAAATTCCTTATTGATAAGGTATAATGGTTTTTATTATCAGATTTAGTTTCCTTGTTTGTGTTCAGCTTATGTACTACTGAATTTCCCATGGTTATTTTTCTACTCAGTCTAGTCAGAAAGAATGAGGACAGGATGATTGCTTTCATTGTTATATGGTGTAGTTTAGCATATACCAGCATACCTTTTTGTAACAAAATGTTTAAAACTCTAATTCTGGACAAAATTATCTAATTAACATGGATTTTCTAATAGATATTTCCAGTACTAATTGGAAAACTGACTACCCATTTCAGTCATTGTTCTGACAGTTCCAAAAAAGCCACAAGAATTTCATTTGCTGTCCAGTTTTATTCAATCAAAGGATACATTGAGAGAAAGAATTACGGGTAACACAACAAACCTGTCATTTATTTTTTTCAAACATCGTAATGTCAGTTAGATTTTTTTTACACTTAAGAAAAGTGTCCAAAAAAATTTGAAGTGGGTAACTTCCTTGTGGATACAGCTAATTTTATAAAATAAGTGGAATAGGTTTGGATTGGTTTTTTGAGGTTTAATACCATTTTTTCAGCAAATGATTGGCTATAAATGGAATCAATATATAATTAGGTCATAGTCACTATGAAGCTAAGACAACTTATTTTGCAATGCACTCACTTGCCTCTTTGACCTTGTGGTCAAGGTCATAGTACAAAAATAGTACAAAAAGTTTTGGTCAATATTTTCATTTTCTTATATTTATCCCTTAATGGATTATAATCATACCAGTTGTGAATCATTATGATGCTAAGACATCTCAGCTTGTGACACACTCACTTGCAGTTTTGATATTGGGGTCAAGGTCATGTACACAATTGTTTTAATGTTTGGGCTGTCTTATTCACTTAGGAAACACACCCTAAACACCTCAACTAGTAATACCATAATAACCTTGAAAATCTCTCTTCATACATGATTTCTACTAAGAACCTCTATAAACAGCATAGAACATCCCCTCCTTTTAGAACATTTTGAAGAAGAAAAAGAAAGAAAAAAATTCCAAAAAAAAGAAAAAAAAATCGCAAGAAACACCAGGCAAATGCAACAAGAAACCAGCGATGTAAAGCAAGCAGGGCCGTTCCCAAGCTCTCCTTCCCACTAATGACAGCCAACCATTCAACTGTAGGGACCTTTATGGACCCACAGATTGAGGCCAAACCATCAGGGTTCCTTGAATCCATAAAAGCCTGAGGGAGGTGGCACCATCCCCTTCCCCAGGAACAGCTAGCAGGCTGCGGTGCAGTCAGAAAAAAGTGACACATGCACAATTGTGTGCACGCCACTATAATTAAACTCAAAAAAAAAAGGATAAGTCATTATGAAGCTAAGACAGTTCACTCTTGCCAAAGGTTTTGAAGCCAGAAATACAAGTGTTTTGCTAATTGTGTGAGAAACAAATAGGATAGGAAGTTCAGAAATCTATTTTCTTACTTAACGTTTTTATCCAGCTTAGCCTAGATTGTCAATTTCCAGTGTTAAAATTGTGTTGAAAAATTGGTATTTATTTCTTCTTTTTTTTCATACATATAAAACTATTGGGCCAGTGCCCTTAAAAAGGCATAGCTACCAACCCTCATGATTTTGGCGTGAATTTCACGGCTTTTTCAGTGATTTACAAATGCTTTTGAGAGAAACTGGGGTCTAGCCAGAATTTTGCTCCATGCATGAGTCACCAACACTGATTTGAATTACCATTCGGCATCACATGTAAGATCTTGAAAATGGCTTCACCACCAAGGAAAAAGAAATGTATTGCTCAAAAATACTCCACCTTAACTGGATGGTTGTCTAATTATGTTTTACTTAAAGATTTCGTATAATGTTTGTTGTTCCTTAATAAAATGGTGCCACTCAGACATCCAATATAGCCACCACAGTGGCCTTCATGAAAATCATGCTATCACTACCTTTCCTAAATGAATCAACATATAGTGTTTTCACTGAAAGACCTCAAATGATGTGTTGCTGGTAGTAAACTGAAATGGTGATAATCTAACATCAAATATGGCCACCACAATAACCATCTGGAAAATCTTGTAACTTCTCTTAGATGACTGGTCATATTTAACCAGAAGAGTTCATATGATGTCTAGCTGGTCCTAAATCAAAATGGTACCAGTCTGATATTAATTATGGCCACGATGGAGGCCATCTTGAGAATCTTGTTATTGTTATTCCTCCAAAACAGAATGTCATGTCAGCATGAGGTTTTCACTAGAAGACTTCTTATAATGTCTTGTTGATCAAAAATTAAGATCATGCGGATCTGACATCCATTTTAAAAATCTTGCTATAATGACTTGTCTTTAGTGGAAATTCATTTAGACATGGGGTTTTCATCAGAAGAGTTTTTATAGTGTCCAGCTGGTCTTAAATGACTCACAATATGACCACCATGGTGGCTGTTTGGAAATATCTGTTATTTATACTCTGCCCAGATGGATGGCTACATCAGTATGGGGTTTCACCAATGATACCTAGTTGGTCCTAAATGAAAATGATAACGTGCAGACAGCCAATGTGGCACATCAGCTGCCATCTTCAAAATCTTGCTGCTATTGCTGCCGAATGGAGAGCCATATTGATAAGGGGTTTTCACCAAAAGGCTTCTAATGATATCTACTTGAATGAAAATGGTCTAATGTGATATCCATTATGTCCACCACGTCATCTAATTTAAAATATTGTTATCACTGAAAAATAATGGATATATTTTCAGTACTAAGCAGTTAAAGGGAAGAAATGGTTTTGTCTTGAATTCCTGAGAATTCGTTTTGCTCATTAGTGCATAAGTCGGTTCAAGGGACACATTTTTGCTGTTGTTGCTACTTTGAGGTCAAGATCATAAGTTTTATAGCTGTTCTTTAGTTGTTGGCTTCACGATGCAGGCTCTGGCCTTGTTTATAGCTAAGGGATACTACACCTTTTGTTTCTTTAATGTTTCCTGTTTCCTGTTTAAGTCTCTTCCAAGCAAACTGCAGCAAGATGGATCCTTTCTGAGGTAATAATGACTAATAGTAATTAGCTGTGTTTTATTTCAGGACTCGTGAAGAAATACCATCAAGTGATGCAGAGATACTATGTGCAGTATCTATCAGGTTATGATGCAGTTCTGCTAAATCAAGTCATACAGGTTAGTTGCAGTTTTTTGAGTCCATGTTTAAGGGAAAAGTGAGACATAGAACATAGAACTCAGTCACTTTTCATGTCAGTGTGGTATCAGTATAAAGGTCCTGGCCATGTGGTAGCATCTGCTTTCATCCATCTATCCATCATACTTTCATTTCTGCTGAAGAACTTTATAGCCATCGTAGACTTAGGGATAGAATTTGGTATACTCATATATCATCATTGGTAGATATGTCATGTATCACAGTGTATCTTTAAAGTAGTAGCATATCTGTTGTATATATCCAACCAAAACATCCTGACAAAAACTTTTTAAAAGAAAACTTCCTATCCCTGTCTACCCCCCCCCCCAAAAAAAAAAAAACAGTTTTCAGAATACTTAGCCATCTCACTATCACATAAAAATTGTTACAAAATTTCCAGACCAGAAGAAAAACTTTTGGTATTATCATCATAAAGTTTACATCACAGTAGGCAGGGAGACCAAACTTTAAATGAATTTACTCTTTATATTTTTCTTTACAGTAAAACAGTCTGATTAAAATCAGCATTTAAAACCTGTACCTAGTACTGATTTTTCCTTTCTCTAAGATCTGAGGAAATCTGACTGAGGGTCATGTTTAGGTTACCTCTTGAATCAGCCAATGCAAATGTTACACTTTGGATTCTCTAAGAAATTTGGCATGCCTTTATTTTGAACAAACAATGCCATGTTTCCAGAATTGAATATTGCAAAGCAGAAGTGTCTTCACACATAGGATCCTTTCTTAGACCATGGAGAATGTATTTTTATTTGCATGATGTATGGTGTCTCTGTCATTCCAGGTTAACAGAAAGAAAAATGTTAAAGACATTAACCAATAAAAAGTTAATATTATTATACAAAAAACAATAAGTCTTCAAACATTGTGTGATTCACCATTTTCCACACCATTCTGAACCAGCAAAGAAACAGGGTTGCTAGGTGTTTGTTTTCATTCTGCAAATCGATTATGATCACCTGAACGTGACCTTTAAATTGGTTTTCCAAATTTTTCAACACATGACAAGTAAAAAAACCCATACATGTTCAGAGGTTCAACCTAAATCTGACTGCGGGTGATTCCACCTGACATTCCTAATAGCGCCAACCTGCAGATGAATTTCAGTTTTTGTTATGACATTCTAACAAATCGTGAGACAAAGCTGCAATGCCAGCAGTACCAACATTAAGGTTATGTATATGTCTTTTATATTAAAGTTTTTGCAAGTAAAAAAAAAGTTAGTACATCATTGTACAGTTTATTGGAAACATGCTGAAGTCTGTTGAACAGTTGTGTTATCAGATAGCTTAAGTTACTCCATAATGATTTTGTTTCCCATTGGTTTAAAAATGTCAGACATGTTTTTCTTTGTTTCCCATTGGTTTGAAAATGTCAGACAAGTTTTTCTTTATCAAAGAAGTAAATTACAGTATAATATATGACTGCTGTTCCCAGCACCAAAGAGACCTTGTTGTTTTTTGGGGGGATTTATATTTGTCATGGCCATGAAGCTAGACATAATAATCACTTTTCCAACAGTGTTATTGTTATCGTTGTTTAAGGTGTGAACATAAAGATTTTGTATTTAGACAGATTCTCTGATACTGTTATATGTACAGAAACGAAATTTAGTGTGTGTATTCCTCTTGGAGGGTATTACTCACCATGGGCATAGGTAGGTCACAGTGACCTACTTTTAATTCTACAGTCATGTGAAGTTTTTGCATTTAGCCAAGTTTCTCTGATGCTGTTGTAAGTACAGTCATGACAGTTGATAGATATATTCATCTTTGAGTGTCCTACTCACCATGGGCAAAAGTAGGTCATGTTCTACCTCCTTTTCATGCTCCTGCAATTACATGAAGATGTAGCAGTTGATTAAATTCTTCGACACAGTTGCATGTACAGTCATGAAACTTAATGGCTGTATTCATCCATGAGAGTAATTGTAGGTCATATGACCTTTTTATGTACCAGTGATAACATTAAATGTTTGCACTTAGATCAGTTCTCTGATATTGTTGTGTACATAGTAATGAAACATGATGGGTATATTCTGCAAGTTATGAGAGGCAAAAGTAGGTCACATTGACTGACTTCACTCGTCACTGATAAAGTTTTGCATATATCCAAGTCTCTTTGACACATCTGCATGCACATTTGAAATTTGATGGGTGTATTCATCATGGATGGTACTACATAATGGACAAAGGTATGGTACATAGTGAATTTTCACATTGCATTGTTTTATATGTAGTTTTTGCCCGTATTTCAGTCTCTCAAACATGATTATATGGACAAACAGAATTTGACCAACATCAAAAGAAAGCGCCTTGGCATAGGTGCCTTTGTGTATTAGACAAATGATGCTAATGTGCTGTGAAATATGGACAAAGATACAGAAAACAGAAACCTTGAAACATTTATTTCAATAAGCTCGGTAGTGCACAGCATTGGAAGAAATTTGAACAAATCCATCCTACTGACCCAGATTTCTTATTAGTGTAAAGCAAGGGAACTAACCTGTAATCAGGACTATTTATAATCACATATTTGGAGTCATGTTATTCCCCTGGCAGAAAAAAAGTTTAAAACATAGTTATGTTTGGAATAATAGATTCATAAATGTAAAATAAACACTTTATAAGCAAAAGCAAAACAATACAATGTTTGGTTTTTTTTGTATGATTTATAATTTAAAATAGCAGTATAACAAATAACACAGATTATTTATAGGTTTGTTTGTAAAGTAATAGTGGTTAACATGCTTGACTCCTACACAGGCATACTGGTTTCAGTTCCCAGGGCATACCATGTCAGTTGCTGTGTGTCCGTACTCAAGACACTTTAGTATCAGTTTCCAATAAAAACTATCCAAACCCACTTGACCTAACAGTTACTTGGCAAACATTTTAAAGCGGTCCTTTGGGTGCAGATCTCAATGGTTTGCAAGTTTTGACATGTAAGGAATTGCCCCAGGGTGATAAGCACAGTTTAACTTCCCATGTGATGTCAAGATGGTCTGTGACCAGTTTCTAAGTTATGAATTAAGGCCAAGTTTCCCTGGGGTCAATAGGCTCATGATAGATCCACTGATGCAGATAATTCAAACTTCACTCCAATAGCATAGTGGTAAAGCCTTTGCTTTGTACACATAATGTAGGTTTTAGACAAAATAAAGTGCAAATAAAGATCTAAAAATTATAATGCTAGCCATTAGTCACTTTTTTTTTTCCTTTAATATAACTATTTTGTTTACATTATATTCTTGGTTCTTAGCAATAATGTGGAAATTGCTCTTAGGCGTTCTTAAACAGCTCCAGTGTTAAATTCTTGAAACTTGAATGAGAAGCTAGTTTTCAGTCAACTTGCAATTCCTGATAAAATCAAAGCCACCCGATGTAATATGTTTGTTGTTTCATTTTGTGCATAATTGTGGTAAGAGTTCATAATATAATGTACCTTATCTGCTTGAGTTGCATAGAGTTTTGTTGTTGTTTTGTTTTTAGGTGCTGTGTAGGTGCATTCATATCCCACAAACACTGCTCTATTTATTTCAGAATCTTGCCATGTGCCCAGAGGACGAATCTGTTATCCTTTCATCAATTTCACAGACTGTATCTACTCTGTCTGTCAGGCAAGGTAAGTTGGAATATCTTTGCTGCTTGTGTCTGAGGGTAGGTGGTTTTGTATGCATGTCTTTGTCTTTTTTTTAGGGTCCAGCAAATTTCTGTGTCTGATAGTAACCATTGGGCTGCGGGAAAATCTCTAGCCAAATAAAACATTTAAATGTTGTTATTAGCTTCTAGATTTACTTGTTAAAAATCATATATTTTCATGCTTATATTTTGGTTTTTTTAAATAAAAAAAGAGTAATAATTCATGATATATTTTAACTCATTGGGCAGCGTAAATTCAAAACACTGGACACCCAGACCTAGCATTCTGGTCAAACCATATTTGTATTCCATGTTATTAATGATCCAACATTTTTAAAAAAATAAAAGCAGTGGGAATATTTTGGTACCCTTTACCCATCCATCTTACTGATGGTCTCCTAAACTGCTGGGTGAAATGTCACAAGACAGTTTAGTTATATTGCCCCTTTAGTGACCATATGAGTGAGGAGTGTGATTCTTGGTACTATAAATTTAGCCCACCTGAGATGTTAGCCAGGATTTTGGCTTATTATAAAGCAATAAAGTGCAAAAACCAGTAATTCATCAGTTGTTAGCTTCCTCTTGTGCCTGGTAATCATTCTTTCTTAAGGGGCCATTTAAATACCTTCCATTTTGTGTCCTTTCTTAGATTCACGGAATTCTTTTTTTAATACATTTTTCCAACTTTTGCCTTTTGTTATCACTACATACTCACTTTTGTGAGGAGGTACTATAAAACACTGCTACATACATCCATAAAGTGTTTTTGATCCTTATTTTTCTCATCACAGAGTGTATGTTCCATCTATTTTCTTCTTGAATTTTGCTCAACATTCAAGTCACAACATGCCAGGCAGATTCAGTGTCCAAAAAGACTTGCAGTCAAAATGGAATAAACATACATATTCACACAGAATGGTCCATACCGCTCCGGTGGCCTAGTGGTTAGAGCGTCCACCTTGGATGCAGGAGGTCATGGGTTCGATCCCCGCCCAAGTCATACCAAAGACTTACAAAAATGGTACTAACAACTGCATTGCTTGGTGCTCAGCATTAAGAGGTTAGTGTTAGGACTGGTTGGCCTGGTGTGTGGATAATGTGACTGGGTGGGACATCATGCTACATGTCTGTGGCATGATGCCCCAGTGCTAGACATCACTATAAACTGCCACACTGCAGACATCGTAGCGACATGATTGAAAAATTGTTAAAGCTACGTTAAATATCCAAATCACACACACACAGAATGGTCCATCAACCTCTGGTCTTCGTTTGAAACTCTGCCAGTTGTTGACCCCATGCAGACTTATTTGGTGTGAAGTGGAATGCCATTCTCACAGCCATCATCTTGCCAGTCTTAGATTTAAAACCTGGACTGTCCATGCCATTTTACTATCATGGCCTCGGCGCATATGCCTTTCCCCCATCCCAATCTGATTCCCAAGATCATTTGGAAAGTGTGAAATCTAATTGCAAACTAATTTTGATCATTCCCCTTGATCACTGACACTTGAATCTAGCTGCGTAGATTAATGAAAAATCATGCCCTCTCTACACCTGCTGAAACAATCATGTATGAAGGTTTTCCAGCTTAATACTGAAACTGCATGACTGGCTTGTACCATTGAAGCATCTTGAGTGTGATCCTGTATAATTATTTGCTTCTTTATGATTATCTGACACAAAATCTTGAGTACCATGGGCCATTTGTGGTATAAAATATCTGCTTATAGCACAAAAATTAATTCTGAATGTGTTATTTCCCTTTTGTTAATATCCTCAACCAAGCTTGACCTTTATGAAATTCCCAAGCTAAATTTAGCATTTTCCAGAAGTCAGAACTTTATGTCCCTTGATTTGATTGGTCATTATCCTTCAGAACTTTATGTCCCTTGATTTGATTGGTCATTATCCTTCAGAACTATATGTCCTATTTTAGACTTATGATCTTGGTCGCGTGATGTGCCTTATCATCAAACTGATTTCTGATACAGTGTAAAGTGTTAACCTTATAACTTCTTGGAAGAATAACTAGCAGTTTATGAATAAGTGTCAGTTTGAAATGTTTCAAATGCGACTGTGACCAAGGATTCAGAGAGCTTTTGGGTGGTTTTTCATAAGAATGGAATAGTGAAAATTTACATTTGTGATGTTTCCAGAGGGGGGGGGGGGTACTTTTTTGACACAGGTGCTTTTGTTTCATGTAGCACTAGTATTACTTTTACCTTTTTATTGTGCTAACCAGGACCAATTTAGAAGGGTCATATGACCCATTTGACCAATTCAGAGGCTAATTTTGAAGCAACATTAAAAGAACATATACAAACAAGTGGAGGAATTGCTTGGACATGCACTTTGGCTCCAATATTAACAGAAGAATGACGGGATTTGACATCAGTCTATCCAAGCAGAGATCACACTTGTCAGACTTTTGTCTTTGGAAGCAGACGTTTTTTCAATTTTATTGATCAAAACCAATAAACATAGTTAAAAAAAATTTTCTCTTTGGATTTGTGAGGTAGTAGAGGTTCTTCTAATGAATTATGATTGTGTAAGTATTATCCATGGATGCCATAGGAGGATTAGATTTGTAAAGTAGTAGAATTAATGAATTATCATTGGGTAAGTATTATCCATGGATGCTGATCTGTCCTCCGGTATGGCCACCAGTACTAAAAATAGCAAAATCTTTAAATTATTTCTTCTCAAAAACTGGAGACTTTTGAATGAAACTGCCACAGCTAATTAATTTTTTGAACTTGACTCAAGAGAAAATAATAAAGTTTGGATTGGAGAAAATGAGCAGACACCACAGATTGCTTGACATGGTTGGATTATTGAGTTTTCTATACATATTTTGACGGAAAAGGCACGGTCATCCAGATACCTGTGCCTGACAATGCTATGTCACTGAACATTTTCATGCCTCCAGAGTCTTGCCAAGTGTGGAACATTACTGAACCATCCATCCATCCATGCACCAGTACCTGAGGTATCCATCTACTTCATGACAATGGCACGTGCCAGTGCATAAATCTGCTGTCATTATAAAACTTCCTGATAGAGCACATCCAAAATATAAAGTCCTGAAATGTTAATAAAAATAGCATTTAGTAATTGGATAATCGTGTGTGTGATTTGTATTTTTAACGTAGCTTTAACAATTTTTCAGTCTTATCACTTTGATGTCTGCAATGTGGCAGTTTATGCTGATGTCTAGCACTGGGGCATCATGTTGCTGACATGTAGCATGATGTCCCACCCAGTCACATTATCCTGACACTAGGCTGACCAGTCCTAACACTATCCTCTTAATGCTGAGCACCAGGCAAGGCAGCTGTTAGTACCATTTTTATAAATCTTTGGTATGACTCTGCCAGGGTTAGAACCCATGACCTCCCACACATTAGGCAAATGCTCTAACCACTAGGACACTGGAGCGGTCAGGATAATCAGACAGAAAATGTCTTTTGGTGCATGGAGAGTGCTTAAAGCAGTATAAAAGAAACATATTTTTAATCCCAAATTGGTTTGATATTTCATAGATTTCACTTTATGATCCCTGTTTTACTGTCTGGGAGGGTTGGTACATTTCAAAGATTTCACTTTACAATTCCTGTTTTGCTGTCAGGAGGGGTATATTTCACAGAATTTGCTTTATGATACCTGGGTTACTGTTTGAGAGGGTTGAGTTTGGAATGTACATTAAACAGTGTGGTGATATACTGTGTTTAGCCACTGCAGTTGCTTTAGTTTGTTCTGTCTTTATTTGAGTACGACTAGAATTCTTGCCTAATTAATCATGATGTTCGTAATGGTGAATCTGTTTTATCACTGGTCAAGAATGACTTGTTTGTTTTTTTCAGTTGAAGAAAATGAAATTTTTGACTTCCGAGGATTGCGTTTGGACTGGTTTAGATTACAGGTTAGTACATTTTTCATCTTATTCAGGTTAATTGATTGCTGACTTTGCTGTTATTATACCTCTGCCTCTATTGAGTAAAACTGTTATCCTATGGTCCATCCATCCACCTGTCCTTCTGTCTGATACTCATTAGCATAACTTGTCCTGCAGTTTTATATGGATTGTGGTGGAACTTGGTAGACGTTATGGTCATAATCAGAAGATATACAAGAAGAGTTTGTGGTTTGTTTGTTGTTTTCTATAGACTCATCTCTCATGGAGTAGGGGTGGGAGGAGGAGGAGAGGTATATTTATTTGAGTAAACTGCCTACCATTCCTTTAGTTTATGTCTTAGCTTGAATGAAACAAAATGTTTACATTATAAATACTTTGCAGAGTCAGTAATTTGTCATTTAATTCTTTCAAATTCATAGAACATGCAGATCCCAACTCTGTACCCATGTTATAAATACATAACAAGAGTTGAAATTTTTAATAACGCCTTATGTGGAAATAATAAAAAGAATTCTGTAATTCGTAAATACATATGTCATTGTTTACAATCTAAGTACTGCAGTATGGGTTACTTTGTTTAAATCTGAATTTGTTAGAAGTCATCAGCAGCTTAATTCATTCTGATTTCTTTTAGTTATACTACTATCTGAATATTAAACTCATTGCACCATCAAATAGAACAGAAGGAAAACAATAGTAACCCTATGTCTTTTGGTTGACCTCTTTATTAAATCCGTATGGAATATGGTATGAAAAATCATTGGCAATCCTGTCTTTAGGTTGACCTCTCTATTAAATTAGTATGGAGTATGGTATGAAAAATCATTGCAATCTTATGTCTTTATGTTGACCTCTGTTAAATCAGTATGGAATATTGTATGAAAAATCATTGGCAATCCTGTCTTTAGGTTGACCTCTCTGTTAAATCAGTATGGAATATGGTATGAAAAATCATTGGCAATCTTATGTCTTTAGGTTGTCCTCTCTATTAAATCAGTATGGAATATGGTATAAAAAATCATTGGCAATCTTATGTCTTTAGGTTGTCCTCTCTATTAAATCAGCATGGAATATGGTATGAAAAGCCATTGGCAATCCTGTCTTTTGGTTGACCTCTCTATGAAATCAGTATGGAATATGGTATGAAAAGCCATTGGCAATCCTGTCTTTAGGTTGACCTCTCTATGAAATCAGTATGGAATATGGTATGAAAAGCCATTGGCAATCCTGTCTTTAGGTTGACCTCTCTATTAAATCAGTATGGAATATGGTATGGTGGCAAAACTAAGAGCACCTGTATCAGATATTTTAAAATATCAGATGAAATGGTCATTACCACGCTAAAAATATAAAATATACTGACCAAAATATTCTTGAAATACTCCTTGGAAGAAAATTATTCTCAAAACATCCACCATGTCAAAAGTCTGAAAGAAAAGGATCCACAGAATTTCAAAACTGCTAACACTGAAGATTACGAAAGCTCTTTCACTTTTAAAGATAGGAACTTAAACAATGAGACTTCAAGATTTCATCATCTTTTCAAATTCCCTTTCCACATTGAAAGTCTTGTAAAACCTTAAGTCTGACAACCAGTTAATATCGCAGATATTACAGAAAACTGATTTGCTCATACAGTCTGGAGGAAGTATTCTGTACTCATGGCTGTCTAGTCATATTTGTATTATAGGTATAGAAAGGGCTGCTCTTGAGTCACTCACTTTAAAATGGAATATTCCATACACTGATTCAAATATTACATAAATCAACATGTTCTTCATGCTTTAAAAAATGTGTGGAATGAAAACTCCTGAAACAAACTTCAGTATAAACACACCATTATAGAATGGCAGCCCTCCTATATAACAAACTGCAGAAATGAGTTGGTATTGTTCTGATTGCATATCAGTTGCACATACCTGACTCATGCTTACATCCTAAAGGTTGAACCTTGACCAGAGTGCATACCTGCCAGTGTCCACTGAGTGGAACACATTCTTGTGTCAACTTCCACACTGCTTGTCAGTCAAGTGTGTCAACTTCCACACTGCTTGTCAGTCAAGTGTGTCAACTTCCACACTGCTTGTCAGAAGCTTTTGGGTATGAGCTCAATGAAGAAACTTGATGATAATGTATCACCAAAGAAAATCTTGGAACCTTTTGAGGAAATGGTGTAATTTTGACCACATGTTTTAAGGATTTTAAGTGTGTTGCCTTAATCATTTAATTTTATTCCTTTTACTTTAGTTTTTTTCCCTTTTATATTTTATCTTGTTTTACTTCATAGCTAACATTTATTTGGAAGGTTGATCTTTCTAAGGTTTGTGTGCAGTTCTTCATATATACATTGTTTAACTTTACCTTCAGCTGACAACATATTGTGCTGAGGTGGTGTTTATTTTAGAGGCATGCAGGGTTTAGTATCATTTTGTCAGCAGTGCCACAACAGCTTGAATCATAATGACATTTATTAATACACTTTTGGAGTCATTGCCAAATGCATCATTTTTTCTCTTTGAAGGCATACACCAGTGTTGGCAAGGCAGGATTAATACTGAAAGACCACCATGATCTGGCCAGACATCTGAACACTGTCGTCTGCCACACCAAAATGGTGGATTATCTGGATGAACTTCTCAACGAAGTTGCAGATTTATCCATATACTGGTACGAACCCATACACATCAAGCCACACCAAAATAATTTGTTATTCAGGAATCTAGTTCATAAAATTTGCATAAATGTTTTTTAAAAATATAGTTGATCCTGCATTTTATTTAGTCGGCTGGAATCTCACCCCAAAAATATGGGAGACAAGACAAAATTAAATACAATATATGGCCTCGAAAATCCTGACACCTGCATCCAGAGTATTGTAGGAAGAATCCTAGTACATCTCAAGTGTGGATGGAGAATTCTGACACCTGCATCTCAAATATGGTTGGATAATCTAGGATCTTTATCCAAAGTATGATGGATGGATTTTTTTTTATCTGTATCTAAAGTTTGGATGGCAAATCCAGGAGCTGTATCTAGTGCAAACTTCCAGAATGTAAGTTAGTCCTTGCTGCAGAAAATTTTAATTTATAAAATTTGGAAATGTCACCAGATACAAATTACTATTTTTACTCCAAATTTGTCCTTGAATTATGTTTGACCACAAATTGAATTGGTGTAATCTCACCAGATAACATTTTTCTTTGAAAAGATCTGGGTAAGACATGGGCATCCCTTTTCCAGTTTCTGCTGTTGTTGCATAGATTTAGTTTTTCATTGTGCTCCAGTTCACTGATACTGTTGCATGTGCTGTCACAAAACATGACAGGTGTATCAAAGAGTTGTAATCACTGCTATCAAATGCAGATCACACTACCCAACTTTCCTTGCTCCATTGATTGCATTAAGATTTTGTATTTAACTTGAGACCATTTTATTGAGAGTGATGCTTGTACTTTCATGAATCTCCAGTATTCATAGCTACACAGAGCAGATGAAATAATAGCATTCTATGCATTTTTTTTGTACAATAAACTCTCCACATCATTTGCATAAATACATAAGGTATAGTAATTACACTTGTAAAATAAACTCTCCAAATCATTTGCATATATACATAAGGTACAGTAATTACACTTGTACAATAAACTCTCCACATTAACATATATACATAATGTACAGTAATTACATTTGTACAATAAACTCCACATTAACATATATACATAAGGTACAGCTATTACACTTGTACAATAAACTCTCCACATTAACATATATACATAAGGTACAATAATTACACTTGTATAATAAACTCTCCACATTAACATATATACATAAGGTACAATAATTACACTTGTACATTAGACTCTTCAAATCATTTGCACATATACGTTGCATATATACATGTGGTATGATAATTACACTTGTTCAATAAACTCTTCACATAATTTGCATATATACATATGGTGCAGTAATTACACTTGTACAATGAACTCCACATTTGCATATATACATAAGGTACAGTAATTACACGTGTACAATTAACTCCACATCATTTGCTAACCTAAGGTACAGTAATTACACTTGTACAGTGAGCTCTCTACATCATTTCGTTATACACATAAGGCACTTGTATAAACCTGCCATCTCACTGGATATACATATAAAGTTAATAATTACACTTCAGTACAGTGTCCACATGTACACATATGGCATAGTAATTACACTTGTACAATAAACTCTGCATTGTTCAGATATACATATAAGGCATTGTAATTACACTTTGCTTTCCAATTAGCTTGTTGTTTCTTTCAAAGTGATAAATATGTTTGGTATTATAACAAACAAAATAGATGAATGAGATACATAGAAGATTATCTGTTGTTATAATAAAATACCAAAGATACATTGTGAATGTTTATTTCATCTAACTTAAGAATGAGACACCACTGTATCAGCACAACTTAATGTTCTTTTCAGTTTTTACACCAGTATCTTTGAGCACCAGTTTAAACAGTGTATGGAGTTTCCAGCCCAGCATAGGTACAGCATTGTTTATCCCATGATCTGCGGACATTTTATGAATGCCACCCATTCACTCTGCCCCGAAGAGGTATGAAATTAAAAGAAATTACAATATTTGAACTGTATCAGTCACAGCTCCTACAAGTTATACGTTCTTTTTATGCTTAACTTAGATGCTAGCTTGAGTCAGTTCTGTTAAGTGGCTGGTATTTGCAAAAAATCTGATATAAATCATTGACCTTGGAAGGGCCACTGAGTGGTACAGAAATAATTTGACTAAAATAACGGTAGGCCAGATGTGTTTGTTTTGTAAATTAAAAGGCTTTTTTAGTGAGCATTTCTTTCATGTGTTTTAGGAGTGAGGACAGTTATGTGAATTTAAACTGGGGGGATATTTTTTAAATCAACTCAGACCCATTGGGGAGAAAACCTGTTTTCTGCAGTGTTAAATAAGTCATAAAATTATTATGCATTAAGATTCATGGAAATACCTGTAAATCACATGTGAAGATTTTTTTCATGGATTTTATTTAACACATGAATGAATGGTCTAGAAAATAAAGTGAAGTCTTCTCTACAAGTTTCTGTCAAGGGACACGGTACATTTATCCATTTATACAGGGTTGTTTGTGTATAATTAATGATTATGTTTTGATGCTCAATGAATCCAAATGTCCAAATGTGTTAAAATAAATATTTAACATATACATTTTTGTTTATCAGCGTCATTCAATTGGCACAACAAGTGTCCAATATGCCCACTGGTTCCTGAAGGACATGTCAGAAGAGGCCAATCAAGTCATTACTGCCATATGTGAGGAACAGTGTATGCTCAGCTATAAGGTAAGTCTAAATCACAGTGTATGCACAGCTATAAGGTTAGTCAAAATCACAGTGTATGCTCAGCTATAAGGTAAATCTAAATCACAGTGTATGCTTGGCTATAAGGTAAGTCTAAATCACAGTGTATGCTCAGCTTTAAGGTAAGTCTAAATCACAGTGTATGCTCAGCTATAAGGTAAGTCTAAATCACAGTGTATGCTCAGCTATAAGGTAAGTCTAAATCACAGTGTATGCTCGGCTATAAGGTAAGTCTAAATCACAGTGTATGCTCAGCTATAAGGTAAGTCTAAATCACAGTGTATGCTCGGCTATAAGGTAAGTCTAAATCACAGTGTATGCTCAGCTACAAGGTAAGTCTAAATCACAGTTGCTACATTGGACTCTTAAACCATTTTAAAAACTTTTTTATGCCCCATGATGACATTGGTAGGGAATAAAGTCATCCTCCCTACCATTCCTCCATACATTGGCTTTATCTTCGTTATGTTTTGTGTTTCAGTAAGTTTTCAGGCACATGAAGGATCATCTGTGTTCATGAACAAATCTGTTTTTTTAAAGTGGTGCTCAGTGACAGACAAGTATTCCTTTGTCCCAATGAGAAATATTCCAAAATCTTGTAGAATTTCCAATGTGAGCATATAACACCTGAAAGTTTTGTTACCATTGATTCTGATTTTTCCCATCAATCTTGTTTGCCCAGTCTCAGACTTTTTGACATCAGTGAAATGGAATTTTATTGGCCAAATGAAATATATTTCAGACCTATTTGTGAATTTTGACTTGTCTCACTTATTCTTACAAGTAGAAGGAAAGTTCAGTATCTCAGCTCATGCATTATTGCCTTGGGTACTAATGGTTATCTACTCTGCTTATAAGGAACTAACCCAAGACCGAAATTTAAATTTAGTGCTTATCATCCTATGAAGTTAGGGCAGTTGCCCACTTAACATTGCATTTGAGTGTAACCATTCATGATTGACATTATCCAAGCTGTGGGATGGAGGTAGAGCTTTACTACAGAGACCTTGCATCCCAGTGGGTACAGTTTGACCATGGGGGATATATGGCAGCAGAGCAGTAGGCTACCATTCTGGATTGTTCGTTATCTCTGAAATGATGCCATTACTCTGCTGCCACTAAATTTACAAAGAGAAAGTTTTCTTCAAGCCACATTTTGTGAATATCTATATGCTAAATATAGCCAATGCCTCACATGAGGTTTGAAGCTGCTTCACGTACATTAGGAGTCTGTAGAGGACTCACAGGACTAATTCAGTTCCCTTAGTAAACCATGATATTAAAAATTCAATAACTTAAACATTTTGAGTGCTCATGATCAAACCTATATTTATCGGTATAGATGAAGCCTGGATGGCAGCTTCTGTGTAGAGGAAAGGATACAAGCCATGGCATATTCTGGACCGTCATGTGTTTGAAACGTGTGCTTTCAATTCTGCACCAAAGAGTCAGGTGTTAATTTTAGTAATGAGTGTTCCAAACTGAAGACGGGATTGGGGCCAATTGATTTAATGTACTTGAAGAAGAAATCAATTTTTGATTAAAATTTGTTACTTTGATTATATTTACCTGATCATAATTTGGCACATTCTTCCTAACCTACTAGCAGTTTCATTCCTGATAGTGTGCACATCCATTTCAATAATAACTGACACATAGTCAGAGTTAGGCACCAATCCCTTTTTCCAAGGGGAGACCATTCTTATCAGACTTCCACCAAGGTAAGCAGATGAGCATTTCTGTTACTAAAAACAAGTTTGACAGTGCTTGATTTGTGAGGTGATGGAAATATTCCTAGTGTTTTTTATTGGTCAAATGTTGAGGAAACATTTTTCTCCAAAAATGTTTAGACTGTATATGCCAGAAAAATAATTTTGTATTTTTTATTTAAGCATAATTTTTGCGCCGTCATGTAATAAATGATTTGCTATTTCATATTTCTGTCTGTCCATCCATCCTCCATTGTCCACACTTTCCTCTCGAGCAGATATCCAAAACCATGCCAGATATGCTGGATGAAATTCTATTCAATGTTCTTCAGTTTCAGTATTTGTAATGTTCTCTTCTATTTGTTCATCCCTCAATAAACATATTGGAAATCTTGTCACTAAATTCTCCGGAATTTATGGTTATATTGATACAGGGTTTTGTACCAAGACTTCTTATGATATCTAGTTGGTGCTAAATGAAAGTGAACCCTGAAGATGTTTGTATAGCTTCAACAATGAACATATTAAAAAACTTGTAATGAAATCTAATCGTATTGGCATGGGGTTTTCAACAAAAGTCTTATGTTAGTTTCTTGTTTGTCTAAACGAAAATGTCACCAATCTTATAGGCAGTATGGCTGCCATGTGACTAATTTGATAATCTTATTGCTCAAGAATATCAGAGATAGTTTCAACACTTATAAAGAAGAAATGATCTTTTCTTGAATTCCAGTGAATTCTTTTTCATATAGTAGAGCTACAGTCACTTTGAGGGACTTCTGTTATGAATTTGATAGTGTACAGCAAATGAAAAAATACAAAATTGACAAGACAAGACAGTTTTGACATATTGTGTCAGTAGTTCATCTGTAAATCCCAAAAAACATTGCAGTGGAAATGAGTATTATTTTGGGTGCGTAGTTACATTTGACTTGAAGCAATGGAGTTGCATGCATAATTAAGGTAGTTTAATGATGCAGTTCTAAAACATGTCACACTCTAAATATTAAGCCTTGTTTTTATTACAGCTTTTACCAAAGAACAGTGCTTCTCAAATTGTCCAGGCAAATCAGAGGAAAAAAGAAAAAGATAAAAGTAAGAAAGTTCAAGAACAGGAGAAGCCTGGAGAAGAAAGTATGCGGAAAAACAGAGAAAATTTTACAAGGCAAAAGAAAATAGAATTTATAATCCTTGCAAAAATGTTTTGATCACTTGTGATTTGTGTGCATGCATGGAATTCACATATTAAAAAAGATGCATTTATTATTTAGTTAGTTGTCTTCCGAAATTCCGAGAAATATATATGTTAAATATGTGACAAAATTATCACTCTTTGTATGACTCAATAACTACATCAATATTATTTCATATTATAATTAATGTATGCTGTAATAAGTGAGTTGAAATTCTTTGATGAGGAAACTTGATTGCTTTGATACTTTGATGAGGAAACTTGATTGCTTTGATACACTGATGAACTCCACTGACTAGACCAGAAGAGCTTGTGCGATGACCTGTTTTCTGTCAGCCATCTATACTCCATCCATCCATCTGTCCATTAATACAAGTTTATTATCACAACTACTCCAAAACCACTGGGAAGATTGCCATGAAAGTTTTCAAACAATTATGCCATGGTCTATTTGGTTCAGAATGGTGCTAATATTACTTCTGATTTGGCTTACCTCATGACTCTTGTTCTTTCTGCTTGACCTGAGAGGATGGTGACATTACATGGAGTCTAGTTCATCATAGCCATCTTGACTTGTTTTTGCTGCTTCTTCTGAACAAATATATACTGACGTGGTATTTACTAAAAGACATTGTATGGTATGTAGTTTGTCCTAAATGAAAATGGTGCCAGTTTGACAGCATTTAACTCGATCATGAAAATCTTGATGGCGATTCTTCTGCTGAACTGATGGTTATATCAAGACAACGTTTTACTTATGATATTTACTTGGTCCTGAATGAAAATGGTACCAGTCAGAACTTGAATATGAAAACCATGGCAACATTCTTGAAAATCTTGATATTATTCCATGTCAAGAAAGGATGGTCATATCAGCATAAAATTCTTCTCTATATGTAGTTGGTCCTAATTGAAAACAATCCTTATATGGCCTCTCAAAATGGCCACCACAGTAGTTATTGTAAAAAAAAACCTCACGAAAGCTGCTTCTTCGGAAGGAATTGTCATAAAAAGATGTTGATATTTTTGTTTTGTTGTAAAATGTATAAACTCATTTCTTTCAATATGTTTTTGTTCCTATATTAAAATGATTCTCATTCTACCTCCTAATGTCTAGCTTGATGGTCATCTTGAAAATCTTTATATGGCTACTTGCCCTGAATCGATCACTGTAATGACATGATGTGTTCACTAAAACTTGACCATTATCTTGCTGCCTCTGAATGAAAATGGTGCTCATCTGACCGTCATCTTGTTACCATAGTGACCATGTACAAAATATTGATATTGCTTCTCCACCTGAATGATTGGTGGCATTAATGTAGGATTTTCGCTAAACACTCTTTGCAGTATGTACTCGTTTCTGAACGAATATGGTGCAGATATGACCCCAATAGTATCCACATTTTGGTGAAAGAGTTTGAAAACTGAACCTATATGACTTTAGCATCAAATCAATAATCATTGCATGCATTGCTTTGTACTTCATCGAGTTGTAGAATTTTGACCAGATGATGTATTTAGTTGCATTTCAATAAGCATGTTAATGGTCAATACTTTGACATTGATTTTAAGGTCAAAGGTTTTGACATTCAGCTATTATACAGTACTGGCTTGTGAACATAATACAGACAAGTATGAATGGATTTTTATCATTTTGTGGATATCCCTGAAGAGACATTAAAGAATATTGGTAATTCCCAAAAATATTAATTATTGATTTTTAAGTAAACTTACAGCAGATGGGTTTATATTGAATGTGTCTGCAACCTGTTATTTGATCTTCTAACCCTGTTATAAAGTTCAAGATCAAAGGTCATGTCAAAGAATTATATATTGTACTTACAGCATCTGATGAACTTGTTGACTCCAGGATTCAGGAAAATATTTTTTTGGCTGATCGGAGTTTCTCAAGAATATCTGGGATAATTTCAATACTAACCACTTAAAAAATAATAAAATGACAAAAAGAAGCAAGATTTATCATGGATTCCTAAAAATTCATTTACAGTCAGTTTAGTGTTCATTCAAGGAACTTGGTGTTGAACTAGGTAAATTACAGGGCATACAAAATTCCAGTTTGTGAATGTTAAGATCAAAATTTAATACTAGTTCATGGGATTCCGTGTTGTCAATTATAGCTATACCACTAAATCTGTTTGTTCCTTTGCTTTGTTCTACTGCTGTGTCCAACACAAAGATTCATCCAAAATGTTCAAACAGGTGATTAACTTTAGCATGCATCATTGTTGACTTTCTTCATCAGTCATTTCTACTGAAATTAAGAAAAAAAATTGTTTTTGTTGCTTCAAATTTTTTCTTGCAAATGATAATTTGAGTACAGCTAATATTACACGTGCAAGAACCATTGATCTCTACCTTATTTAACAATTAAAATTTGATTTTAATTTTAAAGGATGTAATAAAACAAATAAAATTTTATTTGAAATTTACAGGATGGATAAGCTTCATATGGCTTTGACTGAGCTGTGCTATGCTCTGAATTACACCAATGTGATTCAGGTCTGGGAACATGGCTTTGTGCCAAGGGAGTTTTTCTTACAGCACCTGGAAACACGTTTCAACAAGTAAGTTAACCTGCTTTTTTCTATTGCATGATGACTTTTTTAAATAAAAAATTGGTTTTATTATGTCACAAAAAAGTTATGAGACTTTACATTTTACAATAAATAATCAGCTCACTGCCATACAAGTGGACTCTGTCAATGAATACATAGGTACTTTAAATGTTCTTTCAAACTATCTGTATAGAGAGTGAACATTGAATGCATAGGTACGTTAAATGTTCTTTCAAACTATCTGTATAGTGAACATTGGCGATCTGGGCTTGTTGATTATTCAGATGGATAAAGGAGTATTCCCCCACCCCCAATTCACATTTCATTTTGAAAAACATTAGCTATCCAACCAGTTTTACCAGAGCTGTTTAGTGCTATGATTTTACCATAGTTTTTATGGAATACTTTACTAAAAATATTGACTACAGTTCAATGCATCAATTTTACAGGAAGAGTCTTTTTCTACATAGATGCTGCATGCTATAGTTCCATCCATGTCAAGGAAAAGCATTCAAGCATGTGTAAGATTATGAGTGAGGTCAACTAAAATGAGTTCCATAAGTTTGATCTGTGATAAACAGTTCACCAATAAAACAACCTAATGTTATTTATGATCACTAAGAATAAAAGATGGGGTTTATACAAAGAATTTTGATCTTGTTTCAGTTAGTTATCAGTTATACTAGAAATAGTCACATCCATACTTTGTGAGTTTCTTCAAAACTGTTAATGTTAGACTAGTTGTTGGTGTTGGTATGGAAAACTACAGAGAGTAGGCTAAAATTATCAATTGGACTTTGAGAAATTATTTTCAGGATAAACATGGTTGTTTTTTAGACAAAATCTGTATTTTTCTTGAATGGTCCAGATTAATAGTGGTTATGACTGTGCTAATGTTTTTAGCTCTATTGGTCTTAGACCAGAAGAGCTTATGGGATGGTTTGTTGTCCGTCATCCATCCTCCCATTTGCAAAATTGGCTCTCTCCTATACTTCTTGCAGGATTGGATGGTCATATCAATATGAGGTTTTCACTAAAAGACTTCATATGATATTTAGTTAGTACTAAATGAAAATGGTGCTGAACTAGTGTTAAATATAGCCACCATTGTTATTACTACTCCTTCTGAATGGATCATCATGGCAACATAGGGCATTCACTTGAAGTTTTCTTATGATGTTTATTTGATTCTGAAGGAAAATAAGGCTGGTCTGATGTTCAGTATGGCAACCATGGCAACTATCTTGAGAGTCTTATTATTCCACCCATCCATATCAATGTGGCATTTTCACTAAAAGACATCTTATGATGTCTAGTTGGTCCTAAATAATAGTGGTGCCGATCTGTCATCCAATATGGCCACCTTGGCAGGCATCTTAAAAATTTTGTTGTTAAAACTCTGCTTGAACAGAAAGTCATATTAATGGGTGGTTTTACCAGAAGACTTCTTATGATGTCCATTCATATTAATGGGTGGTTTTACCAGAAGACTTCTTATGATGTCCATTTGGTCTTAAATGAAAATGGTGCCAGTCTGACATCCAATATGGCCACCACAGCAGCCATCTTGAAAATCTTGTTATTGATACTCCTCTTGAATGTAAAGTGATATCTTGAACATATTGATATCTCTGCTAATCTCCAAATGGACAGTTATATCAACATAGGGTTTTAACCAAAAGATTACTTATGGAACCTAGATGAATGAAAATGATTGCCATCATGCAGTCTTAAAAAAAAAATTTCATACTCCCACTGGATGGATGATCATTATGACATGGGCTTTCACCAAAAGAGTTTTAATAATGTTTACTTTGTCCAGAATGAAAATGGTACCAAGCATACATTCAATATATGTACCACAGCGTCTAATTTAAAAATCTTGTTATCGCTAAAGAATCTTATAGACAATTTCAACACTCGACACTTAAAAGGAAGAAATGGTATTATGTTGAATTCTGGAAAAATTCTTTCACCCAGTAGAGCATCAGTCCTTTTGAGGGACTCTATATTTTATTGTCAGTGAAGAAACATAGATATCTCATCAGAATATATAGCTGTATTTTTGCTGTTCAGTATTTTTGCAGATTTGTTCATTAATGGTCCCATTCAAATAATTTGGATTTTTAGATTTACAGTCTTGTTTTGCTGGAGAAGTCATTACTAAGAAGAGAAGAGTATGGTCAATGATTGCTTTTGAATTTCTTGCCTTACAATATAATTTTAAGAAATTGCTTTACTGTCCTTAATAATAGTGTACATTGAAATCCAAACTGATAATAAATAGCTGTTGAGGATTGATGTCTAAATGGCAGTACCTTTGTCCCTTTTTCCAACCTTTACAGAATGATGTTTGTTCCTTCATGTACATTATGTCTGATTTTTTTAGATTGAGTTAAGGGCAATGAAAAATGGGCAATAAAAGCTTAGCAGGCAATATTTTTTAACTTTTAGCTTTTGAGTATATTAATAGTTTGGTGATTGCTTCTTGCATTAAATGTTTATATACAGTACTTGCATAGAAGTTGTGATCCACTGTCACATAATGCACCTGAAGATCATAGTGTTGATTGTTCTACTGATTACTTCTAACAAACTGCACAGACTCAGATTTGATGTTTCATTATGCAATGGCAGTAATGCAGTTTGAAGTTTGATCCAACTTGTACATGCTACATATGGTATTCATATAATCCATCAACATATATTAAAATCCATTTGATAATACTTTGAACCTTAAACAGCTACTCGAATGTCTTTTTACCCAGTTATGTTTTGGGTTTAACACCATTTCTCAGTGCAAGATAGGCTATACATGGCACCCAGTATAACAGGTGGAAGAAGAATCTAGAAAAACCTTGGTAAGAACCACCAACCCACTGGAAGTTACTGGCAAGCTTTCTCACATACTCATGTTGGCCAAGTCTGAGACTCGAATCTACATGGATAGAGGCGTAACAAATTGGTCTCAAACTTTTAAATTCTTAATGAATGTAGCAAGACAACCAACTTCACTGGAATTTTAAAATCTTATGTGTGTGTGTGTGTGTGATTTGAATTTTTAGCGTAGCTCTTTTAAAAAAAATAGTCATTATATTGTTATGATGTCTGCAGTATGTCAGTTTATAGTAATGTCTAGCACTGGGGCATCATGCCACAGACATGTATCATTTTGTCCCACCCAGTCACATTATCCTGACATCAGGCTGATCAGTCCTAACACTAACCTCTTAATGCTGAGCGCCTAGCAAGGCAGCTGTAAATAAAATACCATTTTTATAAGTCTTTGGTATGACTTGGCCAGGGTTCAAACCCGCGACCTCCCGCATCTGTAGTGGACACTCTAACCACCAAGCCTCTGGAGTGGTCAAAATGTTATATCATTTTGTAATATGCAAAATACCAAAAATAAATTTATGTGCCCTAGGTATCTTGTATTTTCTTAAAATTTGAAAAGTAAATGGTGCTGAAATATTATGATATAAATATATCATCCTTATTCCTTCCTTGAGATTTCAGTTTTCCTGTGATATTGCAGGTAATATTTGACATGATTGAATAGTTGCATTTGCTTTATATCAATTTTGTTTCAGGGCCTTGGTTGGCATGATGATGTACAACCCAGACACAAATGAGATCGCCAAGCCATCAGAACTCCTCAGCAGTGTCAAGGCCTTGATGAGTGTACTGCAGAGTCTGGAAAACTACAGTCAGTATTCTCAGCAAAACTGATAATGTTTTTTTTTTAGTCAAAACTCCAGGATTTAGTAAGGGTTATGACAAATACAGATTGGGGAGCAGATCAGAAAGTCGTGCTCTAGTTATGCAGGTTATTAGTAAGATATAAACTTGATTTCAGCTCAGTTGTAAATGGATCAGCATGTATTTTGACATGAACTGCATAAAGAAGCTGTTTGACAACTTATTATCAGAGAAAATTTTGGACTTTTGAAGGGAATACAGTTTATGTAACAAATTTTTACTATATGTTTTAAGGATTTTACCTGTGTTACCATCATCTTTTATTTATATACATTTTACAGAATTTTAACTTATTTACATTTTATGGTTTGCCTTGTTGTACATCAGCTTTTCATTTATTTGTAAGAGTAGATTTCCTTAACATGTTTGCAGTTCAGTTTTACATATTTCATACTTTACCATACATTGCAACTAAATACATTTTATTGTCAGTCAGACACAATTAATCACATCCCTAATATTGCTCCCATTCGGTACACACTCCAGGACTGTTAATTTTTATTCTTCAGTCAGGCACAATCAAACACACTTAATATTGGTCCCAGTTGGTACATGCTCCAGGACTGATCATTTTTGATTTCAGTCAGGCACAGTTGATCACTCCTAATATTGGTCCCAGTTGGTACATGCTCCAGGACTGATAATTTTTATTTTTTGTTTGGCACAGTCGATCACTCCTAATATTGGTCCCAGTTGGTACATGCTCCAGGACTGATAATTTTTATTTTTTGTTTGGCACAATCAATCACTCCTAATATTGGTCCCAGTTGGTACATGCTCCAGGACTGATAATTTTTATTTTTTGTTAGGCACAATCAATCACTCCTAATATTGGTCCCAGTTGGTACATGCTCCAGGACAGATAATTTTTATTTTTTGTTAGGCACAATCAATCACTCCTAATATTGGTCCTGGTTGAGACATGCTCCAGGACTGATAATTTTTATTTTTTGTTAGGCACAATCAATCACTCCTAATATTGGTCCTGGTTGATACATGCTCCAGGACTGATAATTTTTATTTTTTGTTAGGCACAATCAATCACTCCTAATATTGGTCCCAGTTGGTACATGCTCCAGGACTGATAATTTTTATTTTTTGTTTGGCACAGTTGATCACTCCTAATATTGGTCCCAGTTGGTACATGCTCCAGGACTGATAATTTTTATTTTTTGTTAGGCACAATCAATCACTCCTAATATTGGTCCCAGTTGGTACATGCTCCAGGACAGATAATTTTTATTTTTTGTTAGGCACAATCAATCACTCCTAATATTGGTCCTGGTTGAGACATGCTCCAGGACTGATAATTTTTATTTTTTGTTAGGCACAATCAATCACTCCTAATATTGGTCCTGGTTGATACATGCTCCAGGACTGATAATTTTTATTTTTTGTTAGGCACAATCAATCACTCCTAATATTGGTCCCAGTTGGTACATGCTCCAGGACTGATAATTTTTATTTTTTGTTTGGCACAGTTGATCACTCCTAATATTGGTCCCAGTTGGTACATGCTCCAGGACTGATAATTTTTATTTTTTGTTAGGCACAATCAATCACTCCTAATATTGGTCCTGGTTGATACATGCTCCAGGACTGATAATTTTTATTTTTTGTTAGGCACAATCAATCACTCCTAATATTGGTCCCAGTTGGTACATGCTCCAGGACTGATAATTTTTATTTTTTGTTTGGCACAGTTGATCACTCCTAATATTGGTCCCAGTTGGTACATGCTCCAGGACTGATAATTTTTATTTTTTGTTAGGCACAATCAATCACTCCTAATATTGGTCCTGGTTGATACATGCTCCAGGACTGATAATTTTTATTTTTTGTTAGGCACAATCAATCACTCCTAATATTGGTCCCAGTTGATACATGCTCCAGGACTGATAATTTTTATTTTTTGTTAGGCACAATCAATCACTCCTAATGTTGGTCCCAGTTGGTACATGCTCCAGGACTGATAATTTTTATTTTTTGTTAGGCACAATCAATCACTCCTAATATTGGTCCTGGTTGATACATGCTCCAGGACTGGTAATTTTTATTTTTTGTTAGGCACAATCAATCACTCCTAATATTGGTCCTGGTTGATATATGCTCCAGGACTGATAATTTTTATTTTTTGTTAGGCACAATCAATCACTCCTATTATTGGTCCTGGTTGATACATGCTCCAGGACTGATAATTTTTATTTTTTGTTAGGCACAATCAATCACTCCTAATATTGGTCCCAGTTGGTACATGCTCCAGGACTGATCATTTTTATTTTTTGTTAGGCACAATCAATCACTCCTAATATTGGTCCCAGTTGGTACATGCTCCAGGACTGATAATTTTTATTTTTTGTTAGGCACAATCAATCACTCCTAATATTGGTCCCAGTTGGTACATGCTCCAGGACTGATAATTTTTATTTTTTGTTAGGCACAATCAATCACTCCTAATATTGGTCCTGGTTGATACATGCTCCAGGACTGATAAAAAAAAATTCTCAGTCAGGCACAATCAATCACACCTAATCTTGATCCCAGTTGGTACATGCTCCAGGACTGAAGATTGTTATTTGCTGTCAGGCACAATCAATCACTCCTAATATTAGTCCCAGTTGATACATGCTCCAGGACTGATAATTTTTTCTCAGTCAGGCACAGTCAATCCAGTCTTATTATATACATAATGAAAATATCTCAAATTTGACTTGGTAAATTACTGAAAATAATTCACTGGTGAAGTATTGGTCACATGACAGCTGTCATAGTTACAACTATTCTACAAGAAACTACTTGAAACGTTGTTAAGTTTATTAACATGTGTCATCTGGATCAGTGGTAAATTTGTATTATATGATGTCACATTACACATTGACTATTAATCTATTATGACATCATGGTTCATTTATACTTTCACAGTTAAAGTCAATAAATTCATTTACAGAGCCTGAAACTATCTACACAACTTTGTTCAGTTTTCTTGACGATGGACAAGAGATATACAAATTGAGGTTTCTCTTAATGTATATAATAATACCTGTTAACATAGTAATTATGTTTAATAATTTCGCTCATGTCTAAGATCAGGAAAGTTGCTTATTTTCCGTCCTCACTTGTGACTTTTGTGATCTTAGTCATGGATGATGCAGCACAATCACTATGCCAACATGTAATATCCTGCATTTTAAGCACACCTAATGAATTCGTGAAATACTATTATTGGTTGATTTTCTCATTCATTATCTGTAATCTTTTATTTTTAAAATTTTACAAATTGCAAGAACCAAGATAACCTCTCTTGCATGTTATTTTCCATAAATTGAATGTTTCTCTTCTGCCAGTATCAACACCTACTTGAAGAGAAATTTTTGCATTGACAGTGAAAATTGAATGCAAATCGGGTAAAAGATGGGGTACTGTTTCTGTTTGAATTGGTAAAATTTATAATGCGAAAACTACCTAAGTGTCTTGCATTCCTGGCAGGAAGTTCATAAAATTGCAGCACACCAAGTGTGATTATATGGTGATTCACACATACCCCACAACAAGATTGATCAACAGTTTGAATTTGATACAATTTATAATGCAAAAACTAAGTGTCTGGCAGTAAGTTGGTAAAATTACAGCATTCCAAGTGTGATTATATGGTGATTCACACATACCCCACAACAAGATTGATCAGCAGTTTGCTAGAATAAAATCATATGCTATTATTGTAATGAATGACAACTACTATTTGTTCCATCTAAACATATATGGTACCTTGGGAAGGCAGTTATTTAAAAATATATGCCACGGTACTTTGATATTTCAAAGAGGTCATATGAAAATGATAACAAAATTCTAAATTGCATCTCTGGGTGACTACACCCTGTTAAAAGTACCTTGTATGGGTCCAAGGTATGTTTTCTTGGAACAACCCTAAAGCAAGAAACATCAGGTACAACATTTTGCCATATTTTTTTATATTTTGTTAAATTTGAACTTTTTACTGCTTAATCTCTCTTGTTTTTCTTTTGCTTCCACAGTTAACATTGATATTGCACGAGTTTTCAACAATGTCCTGCCTCAACAGACACAAGCACAGGATAGTTTCAGCGGGGAGAAGACCATCACAGCCAACTACACGAATTGGTTAGTTTCATGAAGATTTCATTGCTTGACCTCATCTGCCTCACACCCACCCTTTTTTATATCCCAGCCTAAGGGTCGTTGTAGGTATATAGTAATCCTCATGTCTGTCCATCCATCCATCCTTCTGTCAGAGCAACAGTCTTGTCAGTACAACTAGTCCTGCAGTAAATATTATGTCCATCACCTGAAGATATGCATACTGACAAGTCACTTTGCTCCTTCAATTTTTGACTCTACTGGTCATTGACCAGTTGAGCTTATGGGACAGCCTTTTATGTATTGTCCATTGTGCGACATCTTCTGATGCCTGTCCGTCACCTGAAGATATGCATACTGACAAGTCACTTTGCTCCTTCAATTTTTGACTCTACTGGTCATTGACCAGTTGAGCTTATGGGACAGCCTTTTATGTATTGTCCATTGTGCGACATCTTCTGATGCCTGTCCGTCACCTGAAGATATGCATACTGACAAGTCACTTTGCTCTGTCAGTTTTTGACTCTACTGGTCATTGACCAGTAGAGCTTATGGGACAGCCTTTTATGTGTTGTCCATTGTGCGACATCTTCTGATGCCTGTCCGTCCATTAATACAAACTTTTATCACTACTACTCTGAAACTGCTTGGAGGATTGCCTGAAACTTAACATACACATTCATCCCAAGGTCTGGTTGGTCCTAAATGAAAATGGCATGAGTGAGACATCCAATATGTCTACCACAGCAGCCATCTTGAAATTCTGTTATTGCTACTACTGCTGAATAGATGGTCATGTCAGCATGATATTTTCACTAAAAGACTTTATTTGATATTTAGTTGGTCCTTAGGTTCTCTCCTACAAGTATTAAGTACTTCTGAAAGCACGACTGGTATAAGGTAAAGTTGTGTGTATGCGTTTCCAACTAGCACAGTGGAGAGAATGTAGGCATTCCTCTCAGCTACTTTCATGTTCTATGGCCGAACTGTCTTAATATGTGGTATTAGGGAAACAATGCATTGTTTTAAGCAAGCATCTGATTGAAATGGCTGATCTCACTTACTCAAGAAATGAACTTGAGCTGGTCCAAAATATACTAACTTTAGCATTATTAAAATGCTGAAAATTATGTTTGCCTGAGTAGAGAGAGAGTATAAACTTTTGAAAATTCAGTAAATGAATTTAAAAATATTAAAAACTCAAATAATAAAAGTTATTAGCTAGTTTTCCCCCAGTTTACCTCTGAAGTCCAGGAAGTGAAAAATGACAGATTGGAGCTAGCAGTCATTTGAGAGGTACACATCTGAAGTAAAGCCAAGCTGTATGCTCTATAACCCAAATTACACCCATCAATCATACCCAGAGAAGGGAATTAAAAGTTTTTTAAGACCACTCTAGATATAGAAGTCTTTTTTAACTATCTAGGATAACCATTGAGGAAAACTTGGGAACTTCTATTTCTTTACAAATCAAACTGTATGCATAGCCTAATTCAAAATGGTTCTGCATAAACTTTTGTTATACCTGCCAAAACAAGCATCTTGAAAATCTTGTTATTGCTGCTTCAACTGAATGGATAGTCATGTGAACATAGGGGTTTCACTTAAAGACCTTTTACGATAACCACTTGGTCCTAATTGATATTAGTACCATTCAGATGTCTAGTTTGACAGCTATCTTTTCTCTGCACCACCTGAATGGAACATGGAAACGGAAAGGTATCAACCCAATTCCTTCCAACAGAACAGCCTATTGGCATGGGGTTGTCACCAAAAGATATCAGGTATCTTCTAAATCTTGTCATCACTACTCCACCAGAATGGAAGGTCTTATCAGCATGGGATTTTCACTAATAGACTTCTCATGATGTCTGTTTGGTCCTAATGATGCCAGTCTGACTTCTGATATGTACACCACAGCAAATATCTTGAAAGTATTGTTACTGTTACTTCTCATGAATGGATGGTCATAGCAGTATAGATTTTTCACTAAAAGACTTCTTGTCATGTTAGGTTGGCCCCAGATGAAATGGTGCCAATCTGACATACGATAAGGCCAACATAGCAGCCATTGTGAAAATATTGTTATTGCTATTTCTCATGAACAGAAAGTCATATCAGTAAACCCCTTAAGACTTGTTATTGTGTCTGGTAGCTCTGAAATAAATATTTTGCTAATTTGATATAGAATATGGTTGCTATAATGGCCATCTTGAAAATCTTGTTGCTATTCCTCATTTCAACATTGGGTGTACTGAATGAAAATAGTGCCAATCAGACATCCTGTATGGCAGAGATCTTGAACATCTTGTTATTGATACTCTATCTAAACGGAAATTCATATCAAGATGGGGTTTTCACCAGAATAATGATGTCTGGTTGGTATTGAATGTGCTGATATGACATTCATGAATAGTCGTATCATCATGAGGTTTTCACTAATGGTCTTTTAATGGAGTCTACTTTGTCTTAAATGAAAATACTGCCTATCTTACATTCAGTATGGCTACCACTTTGGCTAATTTAAATATTTTGGTTAATTTAAATATTTTATTACTCAACGATATGGAGACGGTTTCAACACTAAGCAGCTAAAAGAAGAAATGGTCTTATCTTGCATTCCTGGAAATTCTTTGTAATTTTGTACTTAAATGCAGTGTAACACAATCTTAAGAAGGCAATTAGTCTCACATATTTCAATGGTTTGCCATGAAACTTTAGAAATGTTAGTCATAATCTGAAGATATACCTTTTAGCAAATACATATGCTCATGCATTTTGTGTTGGAGTTATTGCCCTTTATTTCTGGATTTTGATGTTGTGTATGACTTGATCTTCAGAATACAACTAGTCTCACAGTTTTCTTGTTGAAACTTTGTACTTCTTATGGTCACCATTTGGAGATGCATCTGAACAAATTACTGTCCTTCCTCTGTTTTTACTAGAGTTATTGCCCTTTTTTCTGCATGTAAATGCAGTTTAGGGGCCCCGAGTGGTCTAAAGCGCTCTCCGTTACGGATCACTGCCATCTCACCTCTGTCTGCTCCGGTTTGAGTCTCGGATTCAGCCAGTGTGGGTATGTGAGAAAGCTTATCAGTAGCTTCTCGTGGGTCAGTGGTTCTTTCCAGGGTTTACCTGGGTTCTTCCTCCACCGTTAATACTGGCCACCATGTATAGCCTATCGTGTGCTGAAAAATGGCATTAAACCCCACAACAACAACAACAACAACAACAACAATAAATGCAGTTTATGATAAAATCTTGTGAATGCAACTAGTCCTGCAGATTTTTATGCATCAGTATGAAACTTGATAAATATTATGTTCATCATCTGAAGAAGTGCATATCAACAACTCACAATGCTTCTGTGATGGTTGTAAGAGTTATTGCCTATTTGGCTTTCAGCAGGATGCAATATATGACAGTATTTTGTGACTGCAACTACTCGTACAGTTTTCAGTGGATTGTTGTAACACTTAGTACATATTATGGTTATCAGCAGTAGTTGTACATGTGGACCAGTCGTTATACTTACTATTTTCAGAAGAATTATGCTTTTTTTCTTGATCATAGACTCATCTCCATCATGGATTGGGGTTGGATGCAAGAGAGCTGTCAGAATATTTACATGAGCAAAATTGCTCATATTCCTGAGATTTATTTTTCAGTTGAGTAGCTGATCTGTTGAATCATGGTGCAAGATCTGTAGTACTCTGCCAGTTAATTTGGTCAAGCATCATTCAATTTCAGTGACAGGACCATTTAATAAATTATGATTTTTGGATCAGATTAAGTTAACATTCATTTCTGCACCATTACAACCATTTTGGGCTTCAGACAATTAAAAAAATATGCTCAATTTTTCCAAGACATTATATGAACAATTGATCTGTTTGCAGTAACTAATAATTATCGTGAAATTAGATCAGAATCACCTCAGTTCTGTTGGTATCACCCCACAGAGACAACATTGGTCCCAAAATTAGAAAATATACTCACATTCAAACTCCAGTCTCGTTATTATTGACTTAATGTGAGATCTTAATGGTCAGTGATTTGTTGTGACATACTGTTGGTCAGTAATTTGATGTGATGAATTGTTAGATGGTGATTTAATGTGATATCTTGTTGGTCAGTGGTTTGATATGACATCTCATTGTCTAGTGATTTAATGTGACATTTTATTGGTCATTGGTTTTTAATGGTTTTTAATGTGATGTCATATGGTTCAGTGATTCAGTGTGATATCTTATTGGTCAGTGATTTAAAATGACATCTTATTGGTTGTTGATTTGGTGTGATATCATGCTGGTCTTGGTTTGATGTGATCTAACTGGTCAGTGATTTAATATGACATCTTATTGGTCATTGATTTGGTGTGATATTGGTCAGTGATTTGATGTGACATGTTACTGGTCAGTGATTTGATGTATTTATTTTAGATTAGGGATATTGATATTAACTTTCTATTAAGATCACAATGGCCAACTCTTACTTTATTGCCTGCAGGTTTTTTGAATTATGTCATGATGTAGCATTTATCTGTTATTACATTTTCCAAGAACATTATTCCTTCCTACAGTAAGTTTATAATAAAATAACAGCATGATCCCAGCCTGATATCTTAATCAACTTCTGACTTCGTTTCCATAGACTGTCAGTCATGTCCTATTTTGTGTTGTATTAATTTTTCCCCAGTCCTTGTTTTATTTTTATATATCTGTGACCATTGTCATTGATTTTGAGGGATTTGAGTACATTGCGATGGAAGTAATTCTTCTGTTGCATCCTTCTAATAGTAATTGATGTTAACTTTTTCTTGCCCTTTTATTGTTCCAGTTCATTGATGGATTTATTTATTTATTTTTATATCAGTCTTTACAATGTTTCAGGGTGTTGGCAAATGTGAACAGAAAAAGGCAGTGAGGGACACCCACCTGTTGGGATATGGCAAAAAGTTGCCAGGCCTATAGTGCAGGAAGAATATTCCTTCCTCTTCCTCAACTTCTCAGGAAGATCCCCCTTTATTCTGAAAAAAGGGGCTATAGCATTTCCCAGTGTACAGAAGTTACCTGAGGATACACTACTTCTGGTGTACAGGAGTCACCTGTTTCAGTGATGGCGCTTCCCAGTAAATGGGAGTCAGTTCCCTGAACAGAGACTCTGCAATATGATCTTCACCTGCAGACACCTGGCTCCAGGTCACCAGGTACAAGGTATAGGATTTTTAGCAACAGACACCAGTAATGGGTCTGATGATAGTCATAGAAGGTCTGTCACTGGTTCTCAGCTACTAGGTGCCAGGCACTGAGTCTCCAGGTACTGTGCACTGTGCTTTGGACACCAGACACTGGCCGATGGGCAATATCCCAAGTGGCATTCACTGAGTTTCTGTCTGCAGAAACTGGGTACCAATCACCTGGTATGGTGTATGTTGCTGATCTTCAATTTTTGTTCTTATATCACCAGCCACTGAGCACTGGTCACTAAACACATATTGCCAAGTACCAATCACTTATCATTAGAAACAGGGCATTAGAAATCCATGATCAAAACCAGATATAAAATCTGTACCTCTGGTCTAGAGGAAGGGGTTATTTTAATAACACCTTTGTCTCTGTTTCCTTTCAGTCCCAATAGTAAAAGGACTTCAAGTTTTGAGAACTGTTCTGTTGGAAAGAATTGGGTTGATACCCTTCCATTTTCCATGTTCCCAATCAGGACATCCACCACCTGTGGTGACTCAACCATGTCTTCTTTTCCAACCATGCCACAATAAATGGATTTGCCATGGCTCTGTGGATTGGCAGGCTGCTGTGCCCTTGGCCTTGCCTCCTCCAGCCATGTTGTCAATGGGAGGGGAGGGGGCCCACCACTTGTTGACTTAGCCATCCAGAATCACAAAACCCTTCACCAGAGAGCAATGATCAAAGTGCTAGTCTCATCTCTTGTGAGTGTAGTTCAGGATGATGAAGTCCCAGGAGGGAGCAGAGATGAAATAGTCCTGTCTTACCCTGGGACAAGATGATAAACTGTCGATTTTTGTGGACACAGATGAGTTCCCAAGTAACCCATCACACCGGGCCCTTCTCCTCAGCTTGGGGTTGCCTTCTTTGTCTCACCCACTGGGTCAGGTAACAGAAGAAGAAGAAACAGAAATGTGGAGTTTTGATAAGGCATTAAATGATGTTTGCTGCCTTCTTTCATGACACAAGCCTTCACTATCTTTGGATGTTAGGATTCTTTCCTGTTGGAGAAGCTGTCCAAGTACAGCTCAAATTGTACCTGCTGTTGTCCCCTCACTCACTCAGAAATTGTTTAAAGGCCAGAAACAGGCCACACAGCAAAGTGTTTGGGCTGTCACAGTATGCATGCTTCAGCCCATGGTCTTAGCCAATAGCTACAGGGGCAATTTGCCCACTTGGCTACATAAGCACCACACAGTGCATTCAGGTGTCTTCCAGGTGGAGATTTCAGCAGGGACCTGGACTTTGTTCATTTCAAAGAGGGGGAAGTTTTGACTAGTCACTGATCATTCAGCTTTGAACAGATTCCTTAAGAAAGGATTCTTCATGATTGAGAATATGGCCTTGGCCAGGAATGCCATCAAGACATACATCTCACGGATGCTTATCTTCACATTCCCACCTTCCCTGCAGACAGAAAATTTCTGCCTTTTTGTTTTCTGTGACAGGAGATCTTTAAATTTAATGACCTTTGAGGTCCTCATCCTTCTATACTTTGATGAGAGGTTGATGCTCAACATCCTCAGACATGTTCTTTTGAGGGATCTCTATTTTGGAAGTTGTTGATTCAACTACGTCTAATCCCTAGTCAGGAGAAGATGGATCTTTATCCCATCTCAGAATTTCATTTACATGGAGTGAATTTCATACTTGTCATACAGTCCATGTTCTCCTTGACAGAATCTCACAAATATGTGCTCTCTTATCAAGACTGGAGAAGAAGACATTACTGTCTTTACTAGCATAATCTACAATCAGTAGAAGTCAGATTTGATTCCATCTCAGAATTTCATTTATGTTGGGATGAATTTTTACCTGTCAAGGAATAGTCTGCATTCCTTCTTACAGAATTGTATATATACTTAATTTCTTAGCAAGACTTGATGAGAGGTCATTGTCTGCTCACCTGTTCCTTTGTCTCCTGGGGACTCGGAACACAGCAGTATACTTGATTCCCATAGGAACACTTATTGCTTTGCTAGTGAAATGTAGACCTGACAAGGACTCCCTATCTGCCCAAATCCCCAAAGGATCCAAGTTCCATCACTTTCTGATTTGGTGCAAAAATTGGGACTTGTTTCTGACCATAGTTAGATTGATGCTTCCAAACCTCACTCTTTCTTTTTTGCACTAATACCTCAGATTCAGGCTTGTAAGGGGAGGCTAACATAGAACCTGAGAGTGTTATCCTGCTGGACCAGTCAAGAAGCTTCCCTTAAACATGAACAATCTAGAATACAGGCTGTTTTTCTTGCACTTAATGGTATATCAACTGCATAAGGCATCATGGTCACAGCATGTCATCATGATGGTCGTATGTATCTCAGATGCCAAGAGTGCACCCATACTACTTCTTCCTGCTTCCAAGTCAGGAACCTCTACTGGACAGTTCTGGAGGAATTTACTGTCAGAGTCTGCCACATTCTGGGCAGTAGGAATATTGTGGCAGACATCTTGTCCAGATAAACTATTTTGTTGTAATACTTGCCAAATATTACACAATTCCCTCTTCCCTTTTCACTATGATATCCTTCAGTCTTGGTCCAAGTCAAAGATAGAAACTATTCTGAATGTCAGAAGTGGACTAAGGTATGAGATGGGTTTATGCTGTTTTTTATTCTAGACTCCTGTTACCATATGGAAGAGGAAATGCTTTGACTGGACAATAACAGGAAAAGATATAACAGTGCAATAATAGCTAAAATATTACATAATTAAAAATAAGTTTTACCTCTCCCCACCAAAAAACACATTTCTGTAGAATTTTTGTTCATTGAAAAACTATGTGGGTACTAGATTTCTGAAAGTAATTTCCATGTATTGCCCCAAAATCAACTATTTTGGCATTACTTGATGTACCAGAAAATGGCTGCACTGTAGAATTTTCTGTTCCAGATCTTGCTATCAATGAACATTGATATTGGCAATTAACTACTGTTGTTCTTAATCATGCCTTTCTTCTAAATCTGAAACTGGTCAAGATTTAATTTAATGTGAAAGTATGCATTTCCACAAGTTGTTTTTTAAATAAATCGAGTCCTTTGCATCAGTTGTACAACTTAGAACTTATATTATACTAGCATTCTTCAGAGACTTTCAAAAGTGAAAATCGACAAAATTTGAAATTTTTATTTGCAGGATTTTATTGCAGTTGATTTTGGCAGTGTATAGGTATAGACCTCGTCAGTTATCTGACTTCTTTCCGTTCAGCTCTTTAATAAAACTACATGGATATAAATGGGCAGTGTTAGGATAATGCCCCTCTCCCTCGGTAGCTCACACACAATGGGGTCCACAAACATAGACCACACTATAGTGAGGTTGTGAGTTACTGAGGGACCTCCCAAAAATTCACTAGACTTCCAGAAAACAGCAGAGTGGGTAGGTGGTGGGGCGGGGGTAGGGAATTGGGCTGTTTAATGACTGAATCCATGTTTTACAATCATGTGAATAGTAATTGTTAATAGCACACGTTTCCTAATGAAGTTTTTTGTGATTCTGTATAAATTACATTTAATTTCAAAATGTCCAACATGTGAAATAGCATTAACACTGATCCAGCTGGTTTTAAGAACCATCACGTGTAAGCAGAAACATCTGCATATTACATCACTGCTTTTTGTTTTGTTGATAAATGTTGATACACCACCAAACAAGATTGCATTACTTTTTTTAAAAACTAGCAACATTTATTTTGTGAGACAATTGTCTACATCGAAACTCAATATTTGTATCATTCAGTGAGTACAGTACTGATGTAATTTCGTTGGAGGTAATAGTGAAACTTCTTATCATCCTTAAGGATATCTCTAAGTGCCAGTTCAGAAATTCTCTGAAACTCATTTGCCCACAATGGTCTGTATCTGTGAAACCAAGCTCTTTATTTTATGACCTATTCATTTTGCTTGGTTGCCTTGCTATTTTTGATGACAGTTATGAATGAATCGGTTATTTTAGGGTAGTTTAATTATGTTACGTACACAATAACATTTAAAACAGTGTTCGATTGATCAACTGAAGTGAGTTTACCAGACATACGACTGGGGCCGCCAGATTTTTGGTGTAAGGATTGATATGCATTTTTCATCTTTTATTCCACCTCATTATTAACATGATGACACAAAGGAGGCCATCTTTTAATTCAGTGCAACAATACAACAAATACTTTCACGAGTCAGTTATCATAACACGGTCGGCACTTAATTAAATTCTCAGAAACGCTTTTGGACATGGCTGTTACGGTAGATTGACATATTATGTTATAATACACATTGCATTTAAAAGATAGAACTAAAACACAAATTTTACTTAATAAAAATTATTTAATTGGCATTTAAATCTTAATGTACTGCCTACACTTGGCGTGACATTTTCATTGATTAAAATTTCCTTGAATAGCTTTAATTACTGTATACTCAGGATGTCGTTTGGAAAGAAAATGTAACAAATTATAAGACTTCTTATTAAAAGTTCATAATTTCATAATGTTTAAAATTTCCAGGTCCTAACTACAATTTCGACCATAAAACAAGTGATATATCAGCATTTCAGATACCAAATTTTGATCGCGATTTTCTTGAAGCTCAACAAACAGGGACCAATTTTGTGGTATTTTCTGGTTTTAAACAAAATGGGATCCACGCCTGACCCGCGTTCTAAGCGGTATTGCGAGTTATCAGGGCGTGAGTTAGCAAGGGAGTGGTGTACATGGTTTGTATTATGCAAACATTTGTCAAAGCAAAAGCAAAGAGTTTAATCACAAGTGTTCAGCTTCCTTCTGAAGTGCTCCAGCAAACACATATTATCATTGTACTTACATGAATAGATTAGTAGATATGTAAGTTATATACCAAAATATCTACAAAACAGAGGCCTTTAAACACCAAAAATGCAGGACAAATACTGATGTTTGAGTACAGCTGACAAAAGTTTCTGCATGAAACAAGCTAGAACAAACATGACTCGGGAAGAATTCATGGATGATATGGCATAATTTGGAGTGAATCGGTCAATCCAATGCTTTTCATGTACTTTCTTTTGTATTAGATAAATGAGACTAGAGGGTGGGAAGAGTCTGTTATCAATAGACTGCTTCATTGTACATGGGTTTAAATGCCCTTTCTTTTGATACAGGTACCTAGATGTCTTACTGAGGAAGGTGACACTCAATGTGGGCACCATTATCTACTCCCCAAACCAGAAAGCATTTGTCAGCCTTCCAGTACCAGGACAACCTCTTCCATTTGCTGCAGAAGAATATGCTGATCTTACTGGTATGTCCTAAAAAGTGTAAAATGTATTAGACTCCAATTAATGTTGCCCTATAAAAGGGCCTTTCCATACCTACAGGGGGCCCCGAGTGGCCGAGTGGTCTAAAGCGCTCTCCATTACGGATCACTGCCATCTCACCTCTGTTTTCGTGGGTTCGAGTCTCGGATTCGGCCAATGTGGATATGTGAGAAAGCTTGCCAGTAGCTTCTCGAGGGTCGGCGGTTCTTTCCGGGGATTTCCCAGTTTCTTCCTCCACCATTAATACTGGCTGCCATGTACAGCCTATCGCATGCTGAAAAATGGTGTTAAACCCTACAACAACAACAACAACAACAACAACATACCTACAGATTTTTTTATACCACTCACTTTGCCAGGGGCATGGACCTGGGTGGGTCATGTTTGTCATTCCATTCATTCTTCTGTCTGGCACATGATCTTTTTATTGCAGCTAGTCTCAGTGTTTTTGATGAAGTGACCTGAAGCTTGATAAATATTATGGTTGTCACCTAAAGATGCTCAGAATAAGAAATCGCTTTGTTTCGGCAATTTTTGTCAGACTTGTTGCCCATTTTGACCTGCAGCTGGATGCTAGTTTATGACAGTATTGTATGAATGCAACCAGTCTCACAGCTTTCATTGGATTGCTACAAAACTTGGAAAATGTTATGGGCGTCAAATTTTTTTAATAGAGTTACTGACCTTTATATCTTGCAGATGAATCTTGTATATCTATTTAGCATACGGTCTTGTTAGCACAACTTGACCCACAAATTGTTATGGATTGCCATGAAACTTACCCTTACCCTCTCTCTGACCATCATGAAGGCCAAGATCATTTTAAAATCTTTTTTAATTTTTATTTAAGTTTTCTGTATAGTTAGTGCATCCAAACCCTCAAAAAGATAATATGCTTTAACTGTAGACTTTGGACGCTCTACTGTTTAATATCCATGAAATCCAAACCATGCTCACGCAATGAAAAGGTCATTTGAATGTCTTGATTAAGATTTTGGTAAAAGCTGTTCAGTATGGTTTTTCTGTGTTGGTCCAAAACCCTGAAAGTGATAACTATCATACCTGAATTGTAGAATTAGTAAGCTATGCCTTTCACATCTATGCATTACATCCCTCCATCTGACCATCATGCAAGGTCAAGGTTGTTTGAAACTCTTGGTTACGTTTTGGAATACAGTTTTTCTGTATGGTCATTGGTCTCAAACTGTGCAGTGGATAACTTACATTTGGATTACAGAATTAGAGAGCTCTTCCCTTTCATATCTATGCACCCATACACTTCCTCTGATGGCAGAGTGAAGGTCATTTGAAAATAAAAACATCTGTATCAAGCAGGGTAGCAGGCAAAGCTTGGAATTTCATTTGAACTTCAGGACATGCGCTTTCATAACAAAAGCATTGTTAACAAAAATAAGTAAAACCTTGAGGTAGACAAATGACCTAATTAGATTATCAGACCAATTTAGCAATATATGTTAGATGTTAGGATGTTTTTAAAGAAACACTTTCCTAGAATGTTTAAACAAAAACCACTTGAGGTAGACATACATGCCAACCAATATGCTTTTGGCTTAATCATTACGCTTTTTTTCCACCAAATTATGCCTTATGCGTAAATGTATTTGGTTTACGCCTTTTTATTATATCCCCCTTCCAAAAAAATTAATAATTTGTTTTCTCATTTTTATTAACATCCCATTAATCCCACAGACTGTATTCTAGAAGAGACGGCTTCTATGTAACTACAACATAAGAGTGCAGTACACTTGTCCATAGACTTGCATGCACTTTCCTAACAGTAATATGTTATATTTATAGCAGCTGCCCTATTTTGGAGAAACATGCTGGTTCTACTGTCAAACTTTTGATCTCTGTGTCTATTTATAGCAGCTATATGGCTTACTTAGGAGAGAACAGACTAGTTGTCTAACTTGTAATCTTTGCTCGCAATTTCTTTGTTCAAATTCATATCTGGTACAGAACCAGTCTGTAGGTATTTGGCACTAAAAGTCAAGTCAGATTTATTCCAGTTGATGCATGTGTTAGAGTTTTATTCTAGTTGATGCGTGTGTTAAAGCAAATGGATTAGGAAAAGATGAAAAATCGATTCGGAGATGAATACTAGAATTACACAATACATCATTCCATTTTAGGGCAGCTTCACGCCCCTTGCAGGCTGTGTGGAAAGGATTTTAATATTGGGAATGGTGGTAAAACAAAGAAAACTTGAATTAGCTCAATTTACTAACTCCAGTACTAAGGTAACTTCTTTTTTACAGCAGAACTAAATTGTGGACATGAATTTTGTAAATGCAGAGGCATTATGAACTAAGTTCTTAACAGAACATGGACTACCCCATACGGTAGAAGACTACATTGGTCCTTTGTTCAAATGGATGTTTTCTGATTCCAAAATTGCAGAAAATATGCATGTGCAAGAACAATCATCCAATATTGTTAGGTGTTTAGCGGAAGATACTTAACTTAAAATTACAGAAGCCATGAAAATTGGGTCGTTTAGTAAAGTCAGAGTGCTCTTCTTTCATTAGCAGAATTAACAGTAGATTCCAGATTTGAATAAATATAAGTTGGTAGAACTGTATGGGGTTTTCAGCTGATACTGCATCAGTGATGACTGGAATTCTTAAAGAAGTTGCATTCTATATTTTGAAAAATGTCTCCATCATTGTTCATATCAGGTTGTCTTTGTCATATGATGCACCATTGCTGCAGGAAAGGATGCTGATAAATTAGAAGAAGAACTCCTTGACGTATCAGATTGGCACTCTACCTGACATTTTACTTCATGTGGACAGAGTTGATTTTTTTCATCTTATTTCCCAGCTAAAAGACCCAATAACTGGAAGATATAAATTTCCTCTTCTTTTTTGTCAGGTTATGAAAATAATATTGGTTCTTTACCATTCTAATGCTGACTGTGAGAGATTGTTAGCATTGTTAACAAAAATAAAACTGAATTCCGATCCAGGCTTTGTAACCTAGCACGTTGATCTCTAGTGGTGTGCAAAACATTCCTAATCTCAGCTGGACCATACAAAGTGTTTTGAAATGCAATATAAGAGTCTGTTGCATTTCAAAGCTCAAAGTGTTATATACGAAAACTTGAAGCAGCAGTTGATGTTAAAAGTCCAGAGGGATACATAAATCATTTTGTACATATGCTCATTGAATTATTATCATGCTATATGTGGATTACTCTTTTTGTAAGCTTGGATTACACTTTTTCCTTGCCAGGGGTTATCATGTATGGGTAGACAATTAAAAATTGAGAAGCTTATTTGTATTCAAAAAACAAACTTCCTGAATTGTTAGAGATGAATTTAAGGGTTCAGTTATGATACTCTATCACTAATATTAATTTACAGTAGCACTAATTAAACACCATATTGAGAGCTCTCTCATATGATATAATGTCTTACAGAATTGCATGCTCTGGCTGAGTTGATTGGTCCTTATGGAATGAAGTACATGGGAGAAAAGCTAATGATCCATGTGGCCAGTCAGGTGGATGAAATAAAGGTATATATGTTAATTTTTTTCTTTGTTTTCTTGCAAAAAACTGATGGATTATAGAGGTACCTTAATCTTCCTCAGCAAAATCGTTGTGAAATTTGAAAATAGTTTTGGCTTAATTTATTGTATATTAAATCATAAGTCATATTGGTAAACACCTTATCTAGAACTGTTTACTGTTTCATTTTCACTATACCTTCTGTGGTTAAAAGTGTAATTTTTTTTCGGACTATATCATTTACCATGAGGATGTATCTTGTCAGAATTGTACTCTTGCATTAGTCCAGTAAGATCTATCACAGTATTGTTTGATTTTATTGTAATTTTCTGCCTTGATGAAAGTGTCCAGTGGCAATCGGTTGTAAAGCTTGCTGAGGTAGATTTTAGTTTTACCTATCTTTATGTATGCTGTCTCCCCACAAAAAATACAAACAATTAAGAATCTTGTTTTGACTGTACTAAATTTGTGTTGCTATCTCATTAAGAAATCTGTTTATTATATTCTAGGAAATCTAGTGTACACTAGTTTTATTTTCCTTCTATTAACATTGGTAATTTATGGAAAATGAATAGAGTGACCAAATCCCTATTTAGTGGAAGGTTAGTTATATGATTTGCAGTCATATTGTTAGCACTGTTGACTTGTGATCAGAATGTCTTGAGTTAGAGTCTTACTGCAATTGTACTCTTAAGCAATGCAGTTAACATTGATTGATGAACTTTACCGATCCACCATCAGTCAGGAGGATTACCTGCTGGCTGCAGTGGTTCTTCCTGGGGTTTCCTGGTTCTTCGTCCACCAGATATACTGGTTGTCATCCATAGCCTATCATGTGCTGAAAATAGTATTAAGTCCACAAGAATAATATCAAATGTTATCCCACAACAACATCAATAACATACTGACTGACATCCGATGAGAAGATGCCACCTATTGTTTGCTGCACCTCATGGAAAATGGAAATAACTTAGGCTTTACAGGACACGTAGATTTAGTTAGATATTGTGTTTTAGTTGCTTTTTTTATCACATCAATGGCTACCACACCAATGTAGCATACATGCCAACCATTGTGCTTTTTCCTCACCTAATTATGTCTTACACTTGCCTATATATGGATTAAACTTTTTTGTTACATTTAAAAAAAAACAATAAAAAGTTGTGCTTGTCATTTTTCATTATCATCTCTTTAATTCCACTCATCATATATTCTTAAAAAGATGACTGCTGCAAAAGAACAGCATAAGAGTAATAGACATCCTAGATGTACATGTACTTTCCTTATTTTCTATTTATAGCATCGACTCAGGTTCAAAAGTAAGTCCATGGGATCGGAAAATAGTTCCCAAGCGCCCACCTCCATTTGGTTAAAGGTGACTAATGGAAGCAAGAACTCAGAACCAGAAGGGTGTGGGTTTAAATCATACATTCTGATCATCCCAGGTCCACTACCATAGTGTGTCCATGGTCAAGGCACTTTACTTCTGTTGCAAGCACTAAATAACCTACAAAGCAAACCAATACAAATTTTGACAACATAGACTTAAGGGAACTCTAGCTTTGTAACCTTTAACCTTTTAATCTGAAATACCTTGTACTGAATTTCAGAAACTGGTTGTATCCAACAAAGATGTTCTAATCCAGCTGAGGACAAGTTTTGACAAGCCAGAACAGATGAGGGAACTCTTTAAGAAACTAGTCAGTAAGTAGGACAAAGTATACAGAATGGGATGAACTCTAGCAAAATTGCCAAGAATCAAATTAAAATTGAAATATTTTTGCAACAAAGGGGATCTGATGTGCACAGATGTGAGGTCATATTCTGTTGACCTTTTCATTCATCATTTTTAAAGCTTGAAAATGACATTTGGATCATACCATTACTAAAATAAATTGCAACATAAAAAAAAAAAAATAAGTGGATGGAGTATTCCACAAATCCCAGAAAATGAAACTCAGTCAGTGCATTGCAGATCTCTGCTATGTCAGAAATCTAAGTTTTAATCAGATTTGATCACAAATGACTTTAATCATATTTTGTTGTATTGGACAGAGTTGTTGCAACATCCGTTTTGAGATTTACAATCAGGTATCAATAAAATTGTACCTTTTCATGGTTAGGACAAAAATATGACCCAGTCCTTGCAAATGGCTAAGAACTTGATGTAAGCAAGATGTCTGATTATGTCAAAACATTATGGTATTTCATGATTATCGTTTGAAGAGTTTAAATCTAAAGTTAATTTTAAATATATCAAATATATTATTGTGCTTTGAACAGAAACTGAAATGGTGACTTAGTACACATAAAATACACAAAATGTTATAATAAAATGGTTTGCATTGGATACAAATTAGAAACCAAAAGCTCTGTAACCTAAACAGTGGATACCTTAATGCAGGCATGTCCAACCTGCAGGCTGCATGTAGCCTGACTCTTCACATTGTACAGCCTGCAGCCATATAGGTACTCCTTTTAAAAATACGCATTTTAATTAATATGCTTAATTAGTGATAAGGAACTGTGACCACTGACCTTAACCATTTTATCCATTTTGGATCACAGCCAAAGAAAAAGGTGGATGCCTCTGCTTTAACGTATACAGATAGTATTATGTCATAATGAGAGTTCAATGCAAATAATGATGCAGGCTAGTCATTAGTCCAGTGCAAGTAAATATTTCTCTGTAAAGCTCCCTTCTGAGAAAGTATTTTGCTTCTGACACTTATCTGTTGAAGGTTACAATCTGGTATTAGGTAAGTCTTGAGTGATCTAGAATGTACTTGGTATATCAGTCAAATGATGGTCATTCATGCTTACTGGCAGAAATGACACTAATATTATTTTCCATGGTATCATCTCAACATACCTAAACATAACAATTCTGTGACACACCTCTCCCTCAAGAACTCATGCAAAATGGGGTCCCAAAACACAGACCACACTAAAAGCAAGGTGCAAGTTACCGAGTGAGCTCTGAAAATTAAAGAACCAGGTGCCATCCCACATAGACGTTGAGATGACCATGGAAGGGGGCACAGACAGTGGCACTGTTGAATAGCTGAATATTCATTTTATAATCATATTAGGAATAGTTGTCAGTAATCAGCTTTTCTAATAAAATTGTTTCCTTTTTAACATAAATTACTTTAATTTTCAAGATTACTAATCTCTGAAAGATCATGAAAAACACATCATGTACATGTGTGCCTGTTTTTGATTTCAGTGTTAAAATAATCAATATATCAGGGTTTCATTTACCAATTTTAACCACAATTTACTTCACATTGAACAAATATGGGTCAATTCTTTTGGCATTTTCTGGAAAATAAATCGGACTGTATATTTGGTTTGCAAGTTATCTAGGTGCGAGTTATTGAGGGAGCGGTGTTTGTACATACGGCTAGTAATTATTCTTTTTCATTTGTCGGATTGTATTTTTCAGTAATTGAAATTGGTCTTGGCATAACCATTATTTTCTGGCCCTCCAGATGAAGTTATCCACAGTGTTTAACTTTTTGTCTTCCAGTCTGTTCCCTGATCATAATGCCTTAGGTGTACGGCCATTACCTCGCAAATCTAGCCCTCTCAAACAAGTTTTAGCCATAAAAGCTTAAAGTTGTCTAACCCCATATGTGAGGCAGACAGAGTGATCTCCCCATAGATATAAGGATTGACTACTTCTGCTCATATCTAGGTAGCATAATCTTTAGACATCACAGCTGGAGGAATTTCTCATATAAGGATGTACACTCCATCAATATTTTGAACTATTTCTCGCTCTCTTCTGTCAGAGATGAAGATTTTGTAACTTTATTAAAACATCAACTTTGTTTACCTTATACATATATACAGAAATCTCTGCCATCAAGAGACATAGCAAAAATTGGAATGCCAGTAAGGATGGACTGGAAACATGTCAGCAACACACAACAGTTGGCCCTTAATGTTGTTACTATAGGCTTCATGCTGGACCTGGTATAGATGGCAATTTTCCAACAAGTGGAACATGGCATATATTTAATTAGAACTCGTGTAAAGAGAGGCATTGCTCTCCACTTCAAGATCAGAGCCATTGTCCTCAAAACTACTCTTTCTTGGCAATGCATTGGAAGTATGCAACCAGGCTGCCAAGGAAATAAATTTAAGGTCCAGTATCAGAGACCTCAGCCATTGTTTCAGTATAGGGATAGAGGAACAGAAAGGATACCTCAAGGGCACACCAATGTGGAAACAGACCTATGCACCATATACACATTTGAGAATGAATGTGGACAATAAAGCAGAGATGGATGACTTTTACCCCATTTTGTAGCCATGCCATCTTTTTCCAGAAAGACATGACATTTGCATGCCATCCTTGTCAACTATCCCAGTTGGGAAGGTGGGGAAGACTCAGCCACTTTGTTGTAGGATTAGAATAACTTAGATGATCCATGGATCATTCAAGTCATTTTGGAGGCCAGTGTGTCACATTCAGTGCTCCTCATTGCCCAGGGTTCCTTCAGCTACAGATATCCCCAAACATCTAGCCACAACAGACATCCTGCAACACAAAATAATCTTGTCTTTGGACATAAAGTCGCTGGTTTGTATTCAAGACTGTTTTGGTACCAAAGGCTAGCAGTACTTTTTGACTAGTTATAGACCTCAGCTCTCCCAGCCTTTTAAAATGAGCATACAGGTTCAGAATGGAAAAACCAGCTGTTCAGGAGTGAGACCTCACAATCCATTTAGATTTGAAAGATGCATACTGACATGTTCCAATTCACAAGTCCTTTAGAAAATTCCTGTGGTTTGCTTTCAGAGATACAGTATGATAGCTCAGGGCACTCTCTTTTGACCTCATCTACAGTCCCTGGGTCTTCAAAAGAGTGAAGGACAGAGTAGTGTCTCCTTCACATTCCACTACCTAGATCACAAACTACAAAAGCCCTGGTTTCATTCCTTTGCAGCTTTGATTGGGAGTCATGGTAGTTTGGTTAGTAGAGTGCCACGCTTATAATATAGATGTTGCAGGTTCAACACCCACCCAGGCCTGGCCAGCTGGGTCAGCTGGCACAGTGTGTCCCTGGGATGAGCACTTAGCTCCCATTTCCTTGGCATGGTATAGACAATAATGTATTAAAAGTGCCATTAAAACCAACAAAGACAAAAAAGTGAGCCTTTGATTACATGTCAGCAAGGACAACAACAAAATCCCATCTCAACATTCACCCACTTGGTTATGAGCTCAAAATGCATCTGTCAGAGTCTGTCTCCATCAGGAATGTGCTTGAAAATAATTTCAGTGGTGGCTTCAATTCTTGCAAAGAGTTGGATCTCAGCCCTGAGAATTCATTTGTTTACTGGGTCTCCCCATTGTGGCAGTAGAGTTCATCAGTTTGGATTGCCTCTTCATGAGTCCATTATAAATGATACTGTTGTCTCTATGGCAACTCAAGCTTTGCACATTTGAACAAACAGTTTCCAGTTTAGTGAGGTTACATCACAGTACATGAAAGAATCTTGTTTGGCTTCCAGCAGGTGTTCCCTTCCATTGTCCAGGAATAACGATTTGTATGGATGCAGCTGTGCTTGGGTGCCCACCTCCTGCCATCATTTCAGGAGGTCAGTGGAGTGTATCCCACATGGGATTATCTATTGTATATGTCATTGGTTGCAGGAGACGCTTTATGGAAAGGGAGTACTCATTCTATCTGACAACTGCAATTTGATGAATTATCTCAGAGGGCAAGGGGGGGACCAAATCCCTTGACCTAAAACTCCTGGTTTGGCATTTTCTAAGCTGGTGTCATTAGTGATGAATCCTTATGTAAGTCTGTCATATTCCAAGTAGAATAAATGAATTAGTGGACTTGCTGCCCCAGAGGAATCAACTAATACAAACTAAATGGTTGCTTCATCCCTTTGTATTCAGTAAAATCTGTTTTCATTAGACCTGACCACTGGTGGATCTGTTATGTATATCTAATTTATTTTGTTTGCTTGACCTTAATCTGTAATTGAGGATGGAGGTTTGGTGCAAACCTGTTTTTTGTCTTGTTTGTAAGTTATAAATCGGTTGTTTACTTTGATTTGAGTTCACAACCCAGCCTTGAGTATGGCCTTAGAAGGTTCTAGAAATGAGTTTGTTTACAGATTGTGTTAATTTTCCATTAAGATGATTTTTGTCTTCAGAAAATGTTATTGTGACACAGGTCAAGTGGGGATGTATATAAATTTGAGATCAATGAGATTATTCATTCCTCCTTGAATTTCAGTCTGTAGAAGTATTTACTGTTGTGTTCAGAATTAAAGAAAAAAATTTGTTTAAAAATTATTCATTGGAATTACAATGTGCTCATTTAAATTTTGGACAAAAACACTACTTTGGGATTATTGAGGACTCTTTAAAAAAATGATATCTTATATCATTGTGATATAGCAAGTCTATTGGTATATCAGCACATTGAAGATTATTGGCACATCAGCACATTCAGGATTGGAATTCAGTTGGAACACTACTGGAATTCACTTGGAACATTTTATACTTTGGGACTTCTGATAGAACTTTATTGATTTTGAACTAAGCAAGTGTGAAGAGGGAGAAAATGTTTACCTCTGCAAGATGGAAAGGTTGATATATTAGCAAAAGTTCATTCATCTTGGATTCATTCTGCATATAGAGAATTAACCCAAGATCAAATGAAGTTATTACAGCTCATGAAGTTAATGCAGTCACCATCAGCATTGCATTCAAGCAACCTAACCTGTATACAAGCTGTGGGATGGAGATCAGAGTCATCTCTCTCAAGCTTTTTACCTCCGAGATCTTTGAGACCAAAAGGCTCACTCAGACCTTAAGAGACCTATAATAGGTGCACAAGAGGCCACATTCCCAGGTGTTTGGCAGCCTCTTAGTGATGCTGCACTACAACTTCCAATTGATTTATGGGGGATAATAGCCCAATAGCGATGTCTGTGCATATGGAATCACTACTCTAACTAGGTATCTCATGAGTTAGATGCTGCTTTAAATACCTTTGGTGACTGGAGATAACCCCTCTCTAGGGTAAGGAGATGTAATCCCCTCCACTTCTTACCTGTTCTTCTAAAGCATTATGATCAGGTATCACATTTGAATAAGAAACCAGTTTTTGGAATAAAATATGTTTACTTGAGTAATACTTACCTGATCATTATAGGGGGCGCTCACCAGTTATTAGGTACTTTTGAGAGAGTGACGCATGTAAGGTGAAGTTGTTTGCATTTAAAACATGCACAATGGAGAGAATGGTGTCATGCCTCTATGCTACATTAATGTAATGTGGATGATATTTCTTTGGATAGTGTACTTTTGGAAACTGTACATGATTTAAGCACACTGCTAACTAAAATGAATGTTCCCTTGTGCTAAAAAATGAGCCTGAATTAGTCTAAAGTACACTATCCATAGCAGCTATTAAAATAGGGAAAAAGAATTTTGCCAGACTAGACAATACCAGCTTCTGAAAGTGCAATGAATGAATTACCAAATATATAAAATGTAAAAAAAGTTATTTGCTTTTTTTTATACAATTTACCTCTGAAGTTCAGAAAGTGAAAATGACCAAGTGGAGCTAGCACTTTTTTGAAAGGTGCACATGTGGAGTAAGGCCAAGCTGTATACTCTATAACCAATATTACACCCACCAATCATATACCAAAATAAAGGGAATTAAAGGTTCTTTGAATTATACCTAAGATATACAAGGTCTTTTTTAAAAAGCCAGTATGACCAGTGAGGAAAGCTGAGGAAATTCTTTTTCTTTAAAATCCCAACCCTATGCAAAATACAAAACTGGAGAGCACCACCATACAGATACACCCTTGCACCTTCCACACAGTAACATCCTACTGACAGAGCATGCATCCTGCTCCAGTAATAACTGACTTTTAGATGGGATTTGGCACCAATCCTTGTCTAAGGAGAGATCACTCTGTATGACTCACCTATGTGGGCTGACTGGTTTAAACTTTCATAGCTAAAGTTTTTGCTTGGAACTGCTAGATTTGCAAGGTTTTGGTTGTGCTCTAAGGTATTGTGATTGGGTAAGTATTATTGAAGAAACATATTTTACTTAAAAAATTAGTATCTCACCAAAGGGTTAGATAAGATAAGATCCTTTAAAATAGAATCATCCCTGTGTGTATGGAAAATACATGGAAATATAGCCTTGGTTTTGTACAAGGGACTCTGCCCATCCTGCCAACACAGACATAAGGAAGATGTCTCCATGATATAATAGGCCATGATAAGCAGCATAAAATTGTTTTCGCAGAATCTGCACTTAACCTGTAATTTTGGTTACAACACTGTACATACCAACTTCTCCTTTCTAGGACCAAAGACAGCTTCAAGTAAACCAGGTCAGGCTTAGTTAACAGAGCAACCCCAAAAAACTGATGTTATGTGCTTTTTTCCATCAAGGGCATGCTTATTATGTGCTGTGTGCTGCTGTTCATGAGTTTAGTCTGATCTTTCTTTTGTTGTGATTTTATATTATTTCTGTTGTGAAGGTTCAGCACACTACTTACCCAACCCCTACCATTTAGGATGGCTGGGAGTAGATCTAAAAAAAACATGTATAGTCATATTGTGTATATATGTTAGCCCTGTCCTCTGTATCTTACAACAGAGTGGATAGTTGGTTTATGTGGGGGTTTTTTTTATATAAAGAAAACTCATAGAATGAAATGCCCCACATGGTGGAGAAGGAATAAATCAATCATGACTGTTACCTTTATCAATGGTGATGGAAGAAAATGCAAATTTTAGAAGATGGAAATGGACATTCCTAATGTACTGTGAGATATATAGTATATCTTATAATGATTCCTTGGAGTAGAAGAAAATAAAATAAACCAAGTCTTTGATATAATTAAAGTCATATTGTGCATATATGTTAGCCCTGTCCTCAGTATCTTACAAGAGAGTGGATAGTTGGTTTTTGTGGGGTCATTTTTATAAAGAAAACTCATAGTAGGAAATGCCCCACTTGGTGGAGAAGGAATAAATTAATCATGACTGTTAACTTTAACAATGGTGACAGGAAAATGAAAATTTTAGAAGATGGAAAAGGACAATCCTAAAGTACTGTGAGATATATCTTACAATGATTCCTTGGAGTAGAAGAAAATAAAATAAGCAAAGTCTTTGATATAATTAGGGTCCCACATTGAGATGTAGGAGTCCTAAAGTAACCATCTGTCTGTCTGCCCATCCTGTCACACTTTCTGTAACCACCAAAGCTCTGCAACCCGTACACACAACTGGATGTCATTTGGTAGATGAATTGCTTAAAACATGCAGATACGTATTATAAAAGTGAGCTTTTCTGGTTCAGTTTTGATGAAGTTATTGTTCTTTCTCCATCTGTTTTAAATGTCTTTGTAACTAAAATGGCTCAGGAACCAGTCAACATATTCTACTGTGATTTGGTATGTACATTGTCTCATAGACCTTATCATGCATTTCACTGTGGATGAAGTTATGGCCCTTGACAATTGACTTCATATTTTTTCATGGGATGTTGCTTATAACTGATACAGCTCAAGTACTATTTGACATATTCTGATGCAGTTTGGTATGAATATTTTCAGTGACCCAGATGTGCCAGTTATAGATTTTTTTCTTGTTAGCTTCATTTTTGATAAAGTTATGACCCTTGACAATTAACTACATATCGTCAGGATGCATCTTGTAACTGGCTTAAGCCAAGAACCATTTGCATATTGTGATGCAGCTTGGTATGAACGCTGTCCTGTTGACCTAGATGTGCTTTTATTGGTTTTGTCTTGTCAGCTACATTATGGATGGAGTTACGATAACCTTTGACAGTTAACTATGTCTTCATATCGGATGTTGCTTGTGACTGGCACAGCCCAACTGTCAACAAAGTGCCATATTTGTCACCGAAGTAATGAGACATCACACTCCACCAGCCTGGATGTAGTATGTAGGAAAATAAATTATGCCCACTATTTTTGCATTGGTGGGGTTTGAATTTTTTTAAATCATCTTTTGTATAATAGGAAATGAAAATAAAGAAAGTTGTTAAAGAACAAAATGATAAAAGAATAAAAGCTATGAATAGATCTATTCATATTATTTATTGAAACGTTTACAGTTATTAATACCTCTTGTCATCAATGAGTATCTGTTTTAATGTTGTTCCTTTTTTAATCTCAATTATTTTAAAATTATTTCATAAAATATTTAATGTAAGTTTGTCCTTTATTGTAATGTAACTTTGAACCAACGTCTGCCACCACAGATCCCAGTCCTGATGTACCATCTACCAAGTCACATCTTTCATAAACAAAATAAAATTGAATACAAATTTCAAAATTAAAAAGAAAATAGATTGTTGTTGCTTCTGGTGAAATTGTACATAATTTGTTGAATTTACTTGAAAAATTATGGTAAATTTGTCCATTAATATTACTTCAATTTTCTTCACTATACCCAGACAAGTAAGTGACCATAGTACCAACTTTATTCTAAGATTTTGTTTTTCCCTTTTTTTATTATACATTTTCCCCTAACTTTGAATTTAATTATATAATCCGATGTGCTTTGAAATTTTCTTATGTCATACCAATTCTTATATATCATTTACCATTACTATATATAGGGTAACATCAGGCAAGGAATGTCTGTTCTTCACAAATCAGTGATGGCAGGATTTATCTGTTCAGACTCATTGCTAATGCTGAGTCACTTTGCATGGTACGAGAGTGATTTTATTTATTGGGTAAGTTATGTGCAGGTTCATTGATAAGATTGAGTCACTTTGCATTGTATGAGAGTAATTTTATTCATCGGGTAAGTTCTGCAATGTGCAGATTATTCAGTAAAGGTCAGTTACATATTTTTGTAACAGCTATACTGTCATGGATGTTGGGGCCATTTTCAATTAATTTGTTTGACATGGATCCAAGATAGTGCGATAGATATTGGGGATATAGCTGGTGGGTTTTTTTGGAGTGAGACATCCCACATTTAGTCATCAAACATGCAAAACTATGATTAATAAAATGCATCCATGTACTTAAGTGAACAGCAAGACATTATTTTTTTTATCAATTATATCCAAATGCCATTTGTGGGGGAAAATCTTTTTTATGGGCTCATTTACCAGTACAGGGAGATGGAGGGGGAGTAAAAGGGAGGGGCTGTCACCATTGGTAGATGTGAAGGTACATGTGAGGACATGTCAGCTCTATGAAAACTTGCATGCAATGTTAAATTTACTTTTTCAGTAATATCTCCCATTAAAAGAAAAGAAAAGAGAAAAAGGAACTTTCTAGGAAACGCAAATGAGAGAAGATACATTGTGCTGTGGAAACTGTACTTTTAGTTATGCATGTCTTGGACCTTTTAATATGATGTTTGAGGTGTGTGCTATTTTTATACACAGAAAAGAAAAGTGAAATTTTATATAAGAAAAAAAAATCATTTTGTTAGAACTAAGCATGGATGAGGTTCAAAATAATTGTATGTTCCCTCAGTTTCTTTTTGTTCACAAGATTTTGCTTGGAATGAGCACATTTTTCATAGTTGATATCTGAACTGCATGTAAAAGGTGTAATTTTATTTGTTAAGGTTTATGTGCCCTTCTTGGACATTACACCTTGTATTTTGGCCATATGACTTCAGTGAGCACAACAGAAACTTTGCATTGTAATTAATTCTGATAAAAGTACATAGATTACATTGTTATAATTACAAATTGGTATAAATAGATAATCAGCTGCCACTAGAACAAGCAATTGATTTTTTTCAGTATTCAAAATTTCACCAAGAAGGACCAGGTCCTAAAGATCAAGATTTTGTTTTAATTTATTCCCCATAACATATATTGATACAATTTCAGGTTATTCACCCTTCACATCAGAGACCACTGTAGTTTGAATAGATGGTGTGAAGACACATGTGCATTTGCACTTGTGTACATTTATAGGAGTTGTGTCAGACTTATTTTCAAATGTTTTAAACTTTCATTTTCTGGTGAAGCTGTTCTAAACTGACAAAAGATTTTAAAGAAGACATTTTAAATTCAGATTATGTTTTTTTGAGGGATATTAGTACAGGTATTTTTTTATCATAAAAAGATATATGATTATCAACATTTCAGTTTATTTTCATCTGTTTATGTTTAATGTATTGTATTACCCATACATTCCAAGCCATCATGTTCTCAGTATTTTAAATTTTTATCAAAGTTTTGCTGCATCTTTGTTTAGGCAGATGCCCAGTCCTTTTATTTTGTGCTCTAACCTTCAGTCAGTATCAGTACAGGTGTGGGTCATTTTATAGGCCTGCGTACACCCTTGATATCACATTCAATGGATAATGATGGAAATAATGGTTTTAATTCAATGCTTTTCTGTCATTGTTAGTGAGACATGATATTGCAAAGTAGATATTGTTTTTATTTTTTACAATCCATACATACCATATACACTTGCTTATAATTTGAGTCCACTTGCAAACAACATAGACCCTGTTCTGCCATCACACAATGTGCCAGCACCCATGATAACCCATCCATTGGATGGTGATGGAAATAGTGGTTTTATTTCAATGCTTTTCTGTTATTGTCAGTGAGAAATAATACAACAAATTAGATGTCATTATTTTTGCAATCCATGGATATATACTCATTAATATCTCGAGTCCACCAGCAAACAACATAGACCCTGGTCTGCCATCATATAGTATGCCAGCAGATCAGGATCTGTTTTGTTTGTTCACTTTATTATTCCAAGCAAACTGCATCAACCCAGATTGCTGGCACAGAATCCAATGACATATCTGGGTTTGTGTAGTTTGCTTTGGCATTTGGTCTTGTAAGTTAGTATATAAAAGAATGTATTTCAGTGAGGGGAATAAGAAAAGTATTATTTTTTAGCAAATTGTGCATTTTCACCATTGGTTATTGTCTTGTGTTATTTATCTCATTTCTGTATCAAATTAATGATTTTAATGCGGCAGCAGATGTAAGGAAAATCCCCTATCTATGTATTGTATAAGTTACCTCTGTTTCTGGCAAGGGATTCTGTACCTATAGTAAGTATTTGAGTCATTGAAAGTCTTATAAATGCTTTCAGATTATATAATCAACAGCCATACGAATCTTGATTCAAGTACAATACAGTTATATAGCAGATATCTATTTGCAACATTGTACGTATGAGCCATATCCTGTATATAAACTAATTTTCTTTTTACATTACGCAACTTCACAGATAATGGTAAGTGTGTCATTTATTTGTGCAGTTTTACCACCCACTCTGTGCCTACTTGAACATGATCTTATTTGCCAACCACTCTCAGCCTACTTGAATATGATCTCATTTGCCAACCACTCTAAGCTTACTTGAACATGATCTTATTTGCTACCCACTCTAAGCCTTCTTGAACATGATCTTATTTACCAACCGCTCTTAGCCTACTTGAACATGATCTTATTTGCCACCCACTCTAAGCCTACCTGAACATGATCTTATTTGCCACCCACTCTAAGCCTACTTGAACATGATCTTATTTGACAATTACTCTTAGCCTACTTGAACATGATCATTTTTACCAACCTCTTGATCATGATTTTATTTACCAACCACTCTAAGCATACTTGAACCTGATCTTATTTACCAACCACTCTAAACCTACTTGAACATGATCTTATTTACCAACCACTCTAAGCCTACTTGAACATAATCATATTTACCAACCACTCTAAGCCTGCTTGAACATGATCTTATTTACCAACCACTAAGCATACTTGAACATGATCTTATTTACCAACCACTATAAACCTACTTGAACATGATCTTATTTACCAACCACTCTAAGCCTGCTTGAACATGATCTTATTTACAAACCACTCTAAGCCTACTTGAACATGATCTTATTTACCAACCACTCTAAGCATACTTGAACATGACCTTATTTGCCAACCACTCTAAGCCTACTTGAACATGATCGTATTTACCAACCACTCTAAGCATACTTGAACATGCTCTTATTTACCAGCCACTCTAAGCATACTTGAACATGATCTTATTTACCAACCACTCTAAGCCTACTTGAACATGATCGTATTTACCAACCACTCTAAGCATACTTGAACATGCTCTTATTTACCAGCCACTCTAAGCATACTTGAACATGATCTTATTTACCAACCACTCTAAGCCTACTTGAACATGATCTTATTTACCAACCACTCTAAACCTACTTGAACATAATCTTATTTACCAACCACTCTAAACCTACTTGAACATGATCTTATTTACCAACCACTCTAAACCTACTTGAACATAATCTTATTTACCAACCACTCTAAGCCTACTTGAACATGATCTTATTTACCAACCACTAAGCATACTTGAACATGATCTTATTTACCAACCACTCTAAGCCTACTTGAACATGATCGTATTTACCAACCACTCTAAGCATACTTGAACATGCTCTTATTTACCAGCCACTCTAAGCATACTTGAACATGATCTTATTTACCAACCACTCTAAGCCTACTTGAACATGATCTTATTTACCAACCACTCTAAACCTACTTGAACATAATCTTATTTACCAACCACTCTAAACCTACTTGAACATGATCTTATTTACCAACCACTCTAAACCTACTTGAACATAATCTTATTTACCAACCACTCTAAGCCTACTTGAACATGATCTTATTTACCAACCACTAAGCATACTTGAACATGATCTTATTTACCAACCACTCTAAGCCTGCTTGAACATGATCTTATTTACCAACCACTCTAAGTCTACTTGAAAATGATCTTATTTACCAACCACTCTAAGCATACTTGAACATGACCTTATTTACCAACCACTCTAAGCCTACTTGAACATGATCGTATTTACCAACCACTCTAAGCATACTTGAACATGCTCTTATTTACCAGCCACTCTAAGCATACTTGAACATGATCTTATTTACCAACCACTCTAAACCTACTTGAACATAATCTTATTTACCAACCACTCTAATCCTACATGAACATGATCTTTTTTCCTCAGAATGATGTGATTCTCAATAAACTGAGTCCAAAAAGTAGAATAGCATATTAGTTATTTTTTGCCTTTGCTGTAACTTTCAGAGTACCATATTTCTCTGATTATAAGCCTATACTTGAATATAAAGTCATACCCAGTTTTTACACAATTTAGACAATGCTCTGCTGGTCAGAGAGCAGATGTGCTTTTGGGATGGCCTTTTGTCCATTGTACATTGTCTTCCATCTGTCCATCTGTTGGCATGAATTTGTTATCGCTTCTCTTCCTAAACTAGTTGTAGGATAGGCACAAAACTTTACACACACTCATCTCAAGGTATCATTGGTGCTACCAGTAATTGGAAATGGTGCCACTTGGACATCTAATATGGCCACCACATTGACCATCTGAAAAATGTTGTATAGCCATTCCTTCTGATAGATGGTTAGATCAATATCGGGTTTTCACTAAAAAATAATGTCTAGTTTTTGCCCTGAATGAAAATGGCATCAATCTGACATCCAGTAAGCATGTCATATTAATATGGGTTTTTTACTAACTGACTTCCTATGATACCTATTTGATTCTCAATGAAAATGGTGAAATTTGATATCCAGATATGGCCATTATTGTAGAGATCTTCAAAATGTTTCAACTCCATCTGAACAGAAAATCATATAAATATGGAATTTTTTCCAGAAAACTTGTGATGTCTAGTTGATCCTCAGTGAAAATGGTTCTGCTTGGACAACCCATATAGCCACCACATTGACCATCTTTAAAATCATAGTATTGCTAGTCTTTCTCATTTGATGATCATATCAACATGTGGTTTTAAGACTTCTTAGGATGTCTTGTTTGTTCTAGATGAAAATACTGCTGATTTAACATCCAATATAGCCACATTGAAGCCATCTTCAAAATCTTGTTATTACTACTCCTGAATGTATGGTCATATCAACATGGGGGTTTCTAGTTGGTCTTAAAACATATGTTGCCAATCTGATATTCAATATGGCCACCTGAATCGATGTCCATATTACTGTTGATTTTCATCAAAAGACTTCTTATGATATCTAGTTTGTCGTAAATGAGCATTGAACCAATCTTACATGAAATATGACTGCCACAATGACAGTTGAAGTTCATGTTATCATTACTTCTCATGTTGGCATCGTGTTTTTGCCAGAAGACTTCTTGTTTGCTCAGAAATGAAAATGATGGTAATCTTATATTTAATATATCCACTGCAGCAATTAATTTGAAAATCTCATTATCTCATTATCACTAAAGAATATCAGACATGGTTGGCAACTGAGCAGTTAAAAAGAATGAATAATCTTATTGGAATCTCTGGAAAATCATTTTGGTCACAAGAGCATCAGTCCCATTGACTCATGCTGGCTCTAGTCTAAGAAAGCCTTCCCACACTTTTAAATACATTTAAAAAGGTGAACCTGCCAGGCTTATCATGGGAGAAAGGCTGTGCTATTTTCTTATGGAGACTTATTTTTCTTGTTCTTTTTTCTATACATTTGTAAACATCTTTCAGTTGTATCATGTTTCATTTCTGACTCTTTCTAGACTCCAAAGGTACTGCCTCCGGTGAGTTCCATTGACTGTATGGGAATGTGTGTCTATACAGTGCATATCATATATATCTTATCCTTTTGATATGCATCGTGTATTGTATTTCATTTCAGTTTATGTAATTACTGCATGGTTTTCCACAGCTGAAAACCCAGTTCAGCAAAGTTTATGGCAAAGTATCCATTAGTTTATACTCGTTATTCTGTACCTTAACATAGTGTTTTTAGAAGGCAAAACACTAACTACATTACAGGGTCTTTTGTGTTAATGCATGAAGTCTATCAGAAAAGTTCTACATACATCAAAGAACTATGCACAGTTATGTATGAACATGCATCTTCACCGTTCCTTTCACCCATTTTTACCTGGGTTAATTTGCCTTCTGCTTGCATGACATGGCCCTGAACAAGCATGTGTAAAATAGTAACTGTGTAAAAGTGGCATGTGAAATGATTCAAACCAGCTTTAACAAGCTGAATCACATAAGAATATGGGGTTATTCTTTTTTAAACGGCTTAGTAACCTGTTTGAATGATTGAAAATTTTCAGAAATGATAGTTTCACAATTTCCCATTTGTCCCTTTCACCCTGAAACAGATCATACCATTTAAAAGACTTATTGTTTTAAATAAAAATGAGCTATGTAATCTATTTGAGCTTAATTCATATTTCGTAACATTGTGCAGTTTCTCAAGCTGGTGTCCCTGTATTCGATTTCAGGTTTAGAAACAAGGAGGTGCTTGGTTTGGTTGATTGGCATGGTGGAAATGTTAATTATTTACACAGGAGTTCATCACATCTTTAGACCATCACAATTGAAGTTAGAGTGTAATGGTGTCATAACCAGTTCATTCACTTATATTTGTACTTTTTATCCATTGATTGACACAACCCATTTGCATGAAATGGAAACTACTAAATGTCAGTAGAAACACTATGAAAGATAAAAAAATGCAAAGACTATTGTGCATCTGTTAGCTTCTGTACAAGAACAAAGTACCAAGAAGCCTATTATCTTGTCATAGAATGGATAGGAGGATCAGAGGAGTTCTTGAAGGTTTGCATTTTTGTCAACAAAAGTATATCATCATGTTATTCCGATACTCCTGTGTCATTAAAACATGCACACTCCAAAATTAAAATAGTCCTTTTATTATCTGCTCCCCCCCCCAGCAAGTAATACAGGTATGTATAGTAATCACTACTGTGTATACTTGCTTATAGGTTGAGTCAAACTGTAACCAACATGCATCCTAATCTGCTGTAGCAAAATATGCCCACAGATCAGGGTCTATCTTGTTTGCTGTTCTGAATACTCCTAAAAAACCGCACAGACCCAGATCTGCTGGTACACTATGCAATAGCAGATCTGGGTCTGTGCAGTTTGCAGTTGGACATCTTATAAGTGAGTATATACAATAAGTTCATTTTTCTTTCAGTCCTTCTGTAAATATTTCAGGTTCCAGAGCTAAATTTTGAACCATTTATGGTATTTCAACTTACCGTGGTATACCTGTGGGCATTGAGTTGCCTATCACCTGTTGCACTGTTCCAGTATTTTAGTATTTTCTGAGAAATGGCATTAAACCCAAAACAACCAGTATTTTCATTTTGCCAATGAAACAGTTATTTGATAAGGACATGGACAGGTATGGATTATTCAGTATTTAGTAGTATAACGATGGATGCTTGTACCATAGAATAGATTAAGTAGTTGTGTATCTGAGAATTATGGACAAGTCTTTGACAAACTAATGGTAGGGTTTTACAGGATAAATAGACTATTGTCTTCCCGTATTCCATTCTCTTGCCTGTAAAACGTGTACGGACCATGGATCCCTAAAATCTCCTGTACCTTGAAGGGCTTTTTCTTGATGGAAAATTAACATGGCCATAGGAAATTCGTGACGTTTTAATCTAAATACATGAATAAGAGAAAAACTTAGTTGTAAAGTCAATAAATAAAATATTAATGATATTCACCATTATTAAATATACAGCAAGATGTGCTGTTTTCTGTTCTAGAGTTGGATTTGCTGTTGTTTCAGTTTTAGTATTAGCCTTCCTTGCATAACTTGTTTTATCTCAGTCTATTTTTATTTTTATTTTTATTTTAAATTTCTTTCAGAATATTATACTATATTCTTTCACCCAACAAAAGTATTGTATGCTACTCCAATGTTTTTCACAATTAATATTTCATTGTTGAGTATTTTGCATAAACAAATTGACTGAAAATGCATTTTAAAATTTTTTCATTCACTCAGGTTACTGTAGTATCATCAGTTTTCGTAGAGGACCAGTTATCATGGTTTTCATTGTTGAACCACAAATTTAAATCCCCAATGAAAAATGAGCCATGTAGGATGATGACCCTCCCCATTTTCTTACAGTATTTCATTCCTAGAGATTAACACATCTACTAGTATTTGATAAATCAAGGTCAATACTGTAATCTGGTAATTAAATATTAGCTTTTATATGTGTTTTTTTAAAATTTTTATTTTAACCTTTTGAAACAAGAATTATAAATCATTTTGTATTGTTTCAATGCACACGTTCGATAAGGTATCCGATAGATGTAATTTTACACTGACTTAAATTGATATATGAGGTAAGTAAGGTTAGAGAGAAATTAGAGAAAAAGCATAGTGTATTCAAACATTAGTAATTCTGAAAATGAAAGAAAAAATAATACAAAATAACAGTATATGAAAATTAAATTTAGTACATATTCAAATCGATCCTTCATTGGAGTACAACTGTTGTTGAAACATTTAAATCCTTCTGAAAGCACATGTCATTTTATCCATGCATTTTTAATCCAAGAGAACAACAATCCTGTAAAATACTATAACTATTTCTTGAAACACTATTATTAATGAAACACTATGTATATACACTAATTACAGCAGAGTATTAAAGCTCACACTTCACAGATTTTTGGACAAAGCCATTATCAACATCCTGTCAATCAAGTCTCATGTTACTCACAAATTCTAATTAGGTAAATAATCTCCAAATTGCTGAATTAAACAAGTCCAGCTTTCTCAAAACCACTGATAATTAGGTCCAATCTTTCACTCATTGTCACGTGAGCGGCAATTATCCATTCAGCATGAACTGACTTGATTAATGAGGTATCAAGGTTTACTAATACTATACACTGATCGTCACCAGTAACATCTTTTTCTGTAATGGCGTCCACGACCTATTTAGCATACCACTCGTGGAAGTATGACTTTAATTCTTCTTTAAAGTTGGTCTGTACAAGAGGCAGGCCCAAACATTAGCTGCCTGGTAAGCAAGTGCCTGCACCGTTTTCGCAGCTTCTGATGGGTTAGGAAGTCCAGGAACCGAGGGGGTCTAAGTTGAATTTTACCAATTTTAAGCCACTGTGTTAATGCCATGATCGTCAGAAAGTACTGATGGTGCAACTTGATGGACAGTGGTTAAAGTAAGAAATCATTCAGTGATTAATCTTGACAGGTGTTTTATTTGTGCTCACAGAGATGGAAGTATTGTTTTAGTGTTGTTGGCTGCATCGGCTTCGACTGATGTTATTCACTTGGTCGAAAACACAGTGTAAGTATTGAACTTGCTAGACCTTGATTTGTGCTTATACAGATGGTAGTATTGTTTTAAATATTAAAGTGACTGCCATTTCCATTGCCATAGTTTTATTCTGTTGTATTCTTTATTTTGGGTATTTGTAGAGGTAAAAGCCATGAAATTAAATACCTACTAACATGCAGACTTTGACATTCAAAACCACGAATTTAAATACCTACAAAAATGCCCTTTTTAACAAAACCATGAAAATTGAGCCCAACAGAAATAAATGATACCATAGTATGTAAAACAATTTAATTTTGAAGTATTTAGTCCAAAGTTGTTAATGTGTGTCTCCTGCCATAAGCACATTCCATGCTTTTTGGTGGCTCTTTCATTCAGTGTAAACAGTTCAATAAGGTCCAATTACATACATGTTCGTGCATGTTTTAAATGCTATCACATGATAACTGAGAGAAAACCCACTAAAGCAGAGCCATGTAATTGAACTCACCTTCAGTTAGTCTTTGCCACAAAGTCATTAATTCATTTAAAAAGGCGTGATTAATGATTACAGCTCAGTCTGGGATTTAAGCTGTGTTTTGCTGTATTCACATGATACCCCACCAATTTTTGAAAAATACAATTATTTCATCACAGTTGATTCAGTTCTTATCTTAAGCGCTAATGTCTATTGACAGATTGACAAGATAAAAAGAAAAGGACTTTAATGTCAGACACATTCGGTCCTGTCTGACGTTAAAGTTTATCGAATAATGTTACAAAACATGTATTTGATGATGATATAAAAATTCCAGTTTTGTTGCTCGTCTTCTTTTCTTTTGTTTCCTGGTTTCAGGTTGAAGGCTAGATTTTAGTTATTGTATGCACTGCCACACAATAGTTAAAAAATCACATGGTGAGGGAGTTGTAAATCACATGGTGTGAGGGACTGGTGTTTTCATAGTAGGCTTACATGGACTGAGGGGCAATCATTCTGTTTTAAGATTTTGATATGTTTTCATGTCTTGTTCATCCTATGCTTTATTGACATAAAGTGTTTAAATAATTGGGACAACGTGTGTGTGTGTGTGTGTGTGTGTGTGTGTGTGTGTGTGTGATTAGGATTTTATAATGTAGCTTTAACATATTTTCAGTCATATCACTACAATGTCTGCAGTGTGGCAGTTTACAGTGATGTCTAGCACTGTGGAATCATGCTGCAGACATATAGCATTATGTCCCACCCAGTCATATTATCCTGACATCAGGCCGACCATTCCTAACACTAAGTCCTTAATGCTGAGCGCCAAGCGAGGCAGCTGTTAGTACCATTTTTGTAAGTCTTTGGCATGACTCAGCCAGGGTTTGAACCCATGACCCCCCGTTCCGAGGCAGATGCTATAACCACTAGGCCACCAGAGCGGTCAACATAATGATAGAATAATTTAAATTTTTTGCACTCTGTGTCAGATGTCCAGCATGTATTAGTAGCTGGTCATTTTAGTTTATTTGTTGGACATGACTGGTATATATAGTTGTTCTTAAACCATTTGTATAGATAGGGGTATCAATTTTCCAGAGGTGTCTTTTAATAATTCATCCACCTGTATGTTTTTTATGGTGCCATTAAAGAAAAATTGTCAGTTTTGTTATTTCCTGTGTTTATCTCCATTTCATAAACAATGAACAATGTTGCTTATAAAGCCATGAAACTTAATGTGTAGATTTCTGTGGACTACTGCCCTACCTGAACAGTTTTTTTTTTTTTTTGGCCTGTTTTTCACATTCACGTGGAAGCATTAACCTTTTGTATCTACAGTAAAGACTGTTTATAACATTTCACAAGGGACTGTGTTTTATTATGTTATTACTTAGAAATGTGATATCCACACTTTACTTTAAAAATGTTTATGTTTGTGTCCATATTGATGTATGTCAGTGATGTTGACTGTACATGCAGTGAACAAGATTTCCGATATGACGGAAGTGTCAGCGTACATGTACATACAGCGTACATGTACATACACAAGTTGGAAAGAACAGATAACAGTCATATGCATTTTAGATTAATCTGACATTTTTTGTTGTTTTTCATTGACACGCAAATGCTCATAATGAATATCAAGTGTCACTTTGAGCTTGTAGGTACAGTCTAATATCCACTGGGGTATTGAGAACCTTGTTCCATGTACAATAGTTTGTACTACATCATTGCTGTCCTTATCACTTCAGTAGAGCAAAAATGTGTAACTTCTTTGCGATCACTAATTTTACAAACAATATCTGCAGTTGTTTGTATCACAGATGTTAGACTGTCACTATCAGAATTTAATCCAAAAAATCAACTTCTTCATTACCAGGCCCAAGTAGCAAGTGGAACATCATCATTGTATGTTTGCCAACTAAACCATGCCTTAACAAAACAGGGGAAATGTCATACTTTGTACACTAAATCAAATCGATTGCAGACAATAAATATAATTCACCCTCAGGTTTTTTTAAAGGCTCATGAGGTATGTTTGGATGAGTCCTTGGAACGTAAGAAAGATTTACTTCAAGATGTACTCATTAATTCAACATACAGGTATAGAATAATAGCTAAAGGTTATTTTCTTAGTTATTTTGGCAAAACAAGTTCAAAACAAAGCATTTCTTGTCATGCTTTTATTGCATTGAATAGAAACCTGTGATTCTAAATTGTTGATTGTGAATGAAGTGTTTATCAAACTTTTATTACCTGGCATTTTTGTTACACCTTAGTTGTATGAGATTATGAAAGAGGCCTGATTATCACACCTTTGTTAACGAGTGTTTTTGTTATGTCTTTGTTATTGATTCAACCACTATTGTTTACCTGGCTTTGGCACATCCAGTGATAAAAATGTTATAACTGAGCTAAATTTCTCTGATAGCACAAATAAATAAAAAAATTGCTAATACCAATTAAACAATGTAATGAAGGAATGTTATAACAAAGCCCTGTAGTACATAGTAATTAGGAATTTTGGCAGGGAAATTAAACTTGAATATTCTAACAGAAAACATTTTAACGAAGAATGTAATAAACATGCTTTGCTGGAGCACTATATCTCATAGTCGACTAAACAGTCACAAAACTTGCTACTTGCATGATTCCTTGGTAGCTATACCATACACAGCCAAAATTAGATGACTTTAAACAACTTGTTATGCATCAGTAGTAGCATTAGGCTTTTAGTACTGCTGAGGCAGTAAGTCACCACAGAATCTAGTATTAGGAGTATCTTTTACTCATGCGTGTTCATGAGTATACTTTACTTGAGCATGTTCATGAGTATACTTTACTCGAGCATGTTCATGAGTATACTTTACTCGAGCATGTTCATGAGTATACTTTACTCGAGCATGTTCATGAGTATACTTTACTCGAGCATGTTCATGAGTATACTTTACTTGAATGTGTACATGAGTATACTTTACTCAAGCATGTTGATGAGTATACTTTACTCGAGCATGTTCATGAATATACTTTACTGAAACGTGTTCATGAGTATACTTTACTCGAGCGTGTTAATGAGTATACTTTACTTGAGCGTGTTCATGAGTATACTTTACTTGAGCGTGTTAATGAGTATACTTTTATTTGAGCATGTTCATGAGTATACTTTACTTGAGTGTGTTCATGAGTATACTTGAACATGTTCATGAGTATACTTTACTCAAGCATGTTCATGAGTATACTTTACTTGAACATGTTCATGAGTATACTTTACTCGAATGTGTTCATGAGTATACTTTACTCAAATGTGTTCATGAGTATACTTTACTCAAATGTGTTCATGAGTATACTTTACTCGAGCATGTTCATGAGTATACTTTACTTGAGCATGTTCATGAGTATACTTTACTTGAGCGTGTTCATGAGTATACTTTACTCAAGCATGTTCATGAATATCTTTTACTCAAGCATGTTCATGAATATCTTTTACTTAAGCATGGTCAGTGAATTGTTATTTGTAGATGACACAGTTGTTATATATAAGTTACACATTTGCATGAAGTGCATGAGAGCTGTACAAAATTTGAAAGACATATTTTTGGTTTGACATGTACCAGCAAACACTGAGATCACTTTTCAGATTATGATGAATTAATAAGAAATTGTTTTTATGTAAAATTTATATATCACATACAGTCTTAACTGGTATATCTTGAATTATAAATATATATGGAAAAATTTATGCTTTGTCAAATGTTAACAAAATTCCAATTATAAAAATTCTGAAAAGTATGTTAAGTTCATGTGTGGGTATATGACAGGTATATCATTGACCGCTAAAACATCTTTCACTTGTTTACTATCTTTTAGTATAGGAATGATCCGAGTTCGCATGACTTGTAGATAATGAACAGTCTCTCATTATATGAAGTAGTAGGGTGATGGGGAAGATGTCTTGATTTCAGTTTTACTATTCCTATTTTTGTGTGACTTCCCATCTTACCAGCTTATGTAAAGTCTCTTAACTACATCAGAATATTTAATAGTGGGAATATTAATTGTTAGAGTCAATATCACGACCATATATGGCGTTGAGTAGATCAATATGCCATCCCTATTTCTAACAGATAGACTAATCATGCTTTGTAAATACTCAGCAAAGCCAGTGATGCAGCCACAGATTTAAATCCAGTGATGCAACCACAGATTTAAAGTCAGTGATTCAGCCACAGATTTAAAGTCAGTGATTCAGCTACAGATTTAAAGCCAGTGATGCAGCCACAGATTTGCTGAAACTGAAAATTGTGGCTTTAATAAACTCCATGTATCATTGTTTGTAAATGTGCTCATGAATTTCAAAATGTCATGATGCTACTACTTTGGTAATGAAATGTTTAATGTTTTACTGTTTTCACAGATGTGGACAGTCTTCTGATGAGGATGACAATTATTGGTGTACTCCTGTCATTCCGCAGCCTGGCTCAGGAGGCGTTACAGGATGTAAGATATAAAAGATTTTACAGTGGTGTTTATTGCATATGAAATTTATCATGAATTTACTGATTTCTGTCTTTTTATTGGATTGGCATGCAGAAAGTCAATATTATGCCTCTAGTTGTATGCATTTTATATGAAGTGAACAAATTGTAAGATTCTGTTTTGAGACTACTTTGTGTCGTTTACAGGAGGTGATTCTAGGATTCACGGATGTGGAGCCTATGACCCCTTGATATTTTCTGCAGGGTCATCTATTGATGGCCAATATTTCGCTAGGTTCCTTTTTTTTTTCTCTTTGAAAGACAAAAATATGGTTTAAATTTCCTTTTTGTGATTTGGCCCAATCTCATTTATGATGTTTAATGTAAATAAATTAATAATTTTCTTAATTTCATTTGAGTCCTTCTTTGTGTCACATCACCTGCACTTTCTCCATTAAGTTGAAAAAAACCATTGTATATCATTTTAACTGCAAAATTAAATGTTTATGATGGATTGCCTGTGATAGATGGGCCTAATGCGGAGAAGTCAGAAGTCTCTCAAATTTTTATATGAAATTAAATTTACTTATGGTGCTTTTACTCTTGAGCTAGGTCAGTATGGTACAGTTATTGCTTACTGCCAATGTGTTAGCTAAATTGCACTTAGTGTTTCCTCTATCATATTTGTTATTTTCATTATGCAAGTGGCATTTGAGTGCAGCAGCCCCACAGTTTAAAATGTTACATAAACTTATTTTTGCTGAAAAACAGAATCATTCTGCTTAATTTGCATATTAGTTAAAGGCTGTGTCTACTATACTGCAACCCTCCTGCTGTGATCTTTTATGGAAAAAAAGTGTTTTAACTTGCAGCCTGAACCATTTTAGAAAACAAAATATTGAATGACAAGTAAATGACAATCTCTTCATGTGTATGCATCGAAAGTGAGACAATTTTAAGATTTCTACTACATTTTTATCCTGACAGAGTCAAACATACATATTTAGCTTAGCAATTTTGTTATAGTAAGCAATGATACCTACACTGACTTTATTACTGTTCCATATTTTTTCAAAAGAATCATTTTATTCAGTTCTTGTGGTGGACAGGATGAAGAACTGGAAGCCTCATGAGATTTATTAAAGTGTGCGATTTTTCATGGAAAACTTGTTTGCAAATTACCTCATGAAAACTTGTTTGCATGTGGTCATCATTTAGCTGTGTTAAATATGAAAGTCTCGGGAAGAAAAGAACATAACTATTCTTGCTAAACCGTATGTCTCTGTCAGTCAAACTCCCATCTTGATGATGCACATCACAGCTAAAGTGGCAAATTCACAACCAGCAACATGATGGGTGCAGAGATGCACAAAATTTGCACTGATTATACTGATAACACAGTGGGGATGAATCTTTTATTTGATCATAAATTATTTTGCATCATTGACACAAAAACAGCCTGGATTAAATCCTGCTTTTATGAGCTTTGGCATGCAAATTGTGAAGTTGTCATGTGAGGTGATAATTTTAAATGAAATAAGCTCTAGTTTTAGATTTTATTTATATAACCCATTTTCACTTAATGAATTGAAAAATACTGTTGTGATATGACTTTAAGGTGTTCGAAGGTCACATGTTATGTCATAACTTGAAATTACACATTAAATAAGGCATATCCAACCAGCAGGCCATATGGCCCATTCCTTCACATTGTGTGGCCTGTGGCCATGTAGGCATTTCTTTTGAAATTGTGCATTTTAATTAATACTTTTTCCATTTTCCTGGATTGTTTTCTGATGATGTTTTATCTATCTACCACAATATGTGACTATCTTGTTAACAATATTATTACATACATATAATAAGAATGTTTTTAGTTTCATGTAATAATTGTATTGGATTTTCGTATTAGTAAATTGTTCTTGCTCGTGCAGCATATGAACTTAAGTATTTGTTCTGTTTTGGCCCCACATCTAAAAAGTTTGGATGCCCCTGCATTAAATATTAGACAAGGAAACTAGGTTTATCAAATGGAATATCATTATTGACGTCATTTTGAGATACAATAGAATCTGTTCTGCTCTAGAGGATGAAACTACTGGTAGTCAATACTGTTATAATTGTTCGCAAAATACTGGTACTTGATTTACATTGTAAATTTTTTCTTACATATTCAGTTAGTTATGCACAAATAGTATCTTTTAATAACATCCATGTGTCAAACAGAAATCCATGTCGAATTATATTTCTCTCTGATAATTTCACAAATTTAATACTACAGCAATTGTTATATACATAGGTCATCAATGTTGACTTAGAAATTATCAAGTTTATTATTATTGTGTTGAGTCAGATTGAAATTACAACAGCTTAAATAGTAATTCAGTTCATAATTGATTAAATTATAATCTGTACATTTACTAAATGTTTACCTTATATAACATAAGAATCCAAATTATAGGCGATTCACTCATGAAGGTAGTTGGGTGCATGCTGGATGAGTCATCCAGTTAAGTTTCAGTGGTAGTCTTTTATCCCTTTACCTCATTCAAGTCAAAGCAAGCCAGATTATACCCAAAGATGACATCATAGATGACACTACCAAGTCTTGTTGCCATTGTAGGATTTTTATTTCAGTTATAACAACTTTGCTTAACCAGTGCGGCACAATGCTGTAGAGATAATTAAAACTTTTTAAAGATGAAATGTAAATATAAAGATTGAATATTACATACATTTTTAGCTGCATAAGCTGATGAATGAAGTAGTTTGCTTGCAAATATATGATCTATGATGCAAGTGATACAAATTTGCAAGTGGGCTACTGTATTCAGTGGTCTACTGTATTCATCACCTCAATAATGCTCAAAAAGTAACTTTCAGTACTTACATAATTTCTTCATGGTTATTTATTTATCTTATCATAATAATTGTTATTAAATCATTGATAATTAATTATAACAGTGAATAATTAAATAATTACCTTATTAAATATAAATGTTACCCTTAACAGGTGCTAGAGGACCGCATCTCTTTCATGATGGGACCGATCAAGGATATTCACCATTATGTACCCAGCACCAAGGATTCATTGGTAAGAAAAGTCAATAAAATTGCTAGGGTCACATATTTTAAATCTTTATCACACCACACTCAATCCAAAAGAAATATACAACCTGCACTTATTGGAGGGATTACAGGGCTCGACATTTATATTGGAGATCACTTGCCCAGTCAGGCATGTTCTCACAGAACCCACTTGCCCTGCCAAATTCAGAAAAACTGTAATAAACTTAATGATATGTGATTGAATTAATACTGTACAATTAATAAAACTTGAATCTAGCACGCTCATAGATATTTCAAGAAATTTTTTATCTAAGTCAGCATAAATTTAAAAAGATGAAAGAATTGTAAATGATTAGAAATTATTGCAGAAATAAACATAAACAAGCATATAACAAAATGGTTAAATCATAACATTATTGTAATCTTTTAGTATAAATCTCTTAACAGAAACAGGCCATTATCCTCATTAATAGCAAGTCACCTTTACTCCTTTTTCCAAATCTGCTGATTGGATAACAGATGTATATATGATGGCAAAACTGCTAGTTTGATTAACAGATCTTATTTAGGTGGAAAAATCTGTTAGTTTGGATGACAGATCTTAATTTAATTGTGTTGTTTAACAGGCTTGTGTCATATATATATATATATATATATATATATATATATATATTTCATGCTTACACATATAATCAAGGATCTGATATGCAAGTATCTATCTTGTTGGAACCATCAAGATAGACTTACAGCAGCATTGCTTACATTTGGAGTGTTTTGAGTAAAGAAGAGAATTCTTAAGCAAAAGTCCTGTAATGATCACACTTGAAGTACATGTGCAAAATGGTGTATTTTGAAAATTACTTTATCACATAGTTTTCTTATAGTATGTGCAGTTTCATATTTTTGATGTAACAACGTGTTACATATCACTTTGTATGATTCTGATTGGTCCAGATAAGCCCATACAATTATTGTACAGTATTCTGTTTACTGATTGGCTGAGATCATTGGAAAACTTTTTTTACCCCGCCTTCTGGAATTTTTTGTTTTCAATGAACATTTTGGCAGCCATCTTTTGACCGGAACAAAGAAATGGAATTGGGGGGAAAGTGATCTATTCTGTCTGAATATGGACACTATTTCCCCATAGGGGTTTGTTATGTCGTGAATAACAATATCATCATATGAAATATGGCATAAAACTCCAAGACAAGAACAACAAGAAGTAAAACAAAGGGTGTTGCTCTTTTGATAGCAGGTGGTTGTAGATGGGGTGGGGGGTGGTATATCTGTAGCACAGAATCCACCCTTTATACAAGCATCATTTAAATGTTAACTTACAGAACTAAATATACTCACCTCTGTTTACAGAAGAAATTGTGGACATAAACTGTTCTCCCAACAGACAGAACTTTTTCCAACCATAGCATATTTACGCAGTAAACCATTCTCCCAACTGACAGAACTTTATCCAACCATAGCATATTTACGCGGTAAATATTTGATGCATATCCGACTCAGAAACAAATTTGTTTATGTCTTCTGTACAGTCTACTGTTCCAAATCAGATACTGCAAATATACGGTCACAAATACATAACAGTAAATATGGGAATTCCTGCATCCAGTAAACCCTCTTTTAAATGAATACTGCAACAATTTAATGTTTAGTTTTGACATGTTAGGTTGCGTAAACATGATCATCTACTGCACTGTAGCGGCTACTGCATCAAACAATGCAACATCATGCTCATTGGACATTCTGTTTTGAAAAATGATTTTGTCTGTATAAAATGTTCTGTTTATTTGGAAAGACACTTGTTCTTGACTTATAGTTTGTAAGAAAAGTATAATCTACTTTTAAACGTTAATACTAGTTCAACTTTGTTAGAGACTATTTTTTATGTACAACAAATGAAAGGTGCAACGTCTTTCAGAATGAATGAAATTATTCATTTTTCTTTCTATCTAAATAATTTTCACTGAAAAATAATCTCAAATGGGTAATGATTTAATATTAAATTTATGAAGGCTCACAAAAGCTAGACATTATTCAACTCATTTCATAAATTCAGTATTAAATCATTACCCATTTGAGACCCACTCTTTATCCCATCACTTCAGTTATCATAATTTCTACGAACATTTCCCCATATTATTATCAGTAACTCCAAAAAATCGTTTACCCAGTTGAACATGCTGTTCAAGCTTTCACTTGCAATGACATTAGTTTCACTTGCCTTGGGAAGTTGGGCAACATTTAATGTCTAGCCCTGTTAATTTACTTTACAAACCACTGTTTGTCTCACCAAACTAGGTATAGATGAAACCTATTTGTTTTTTTCATTGTTCTTGGCGATATCTGCATAAAAAATGACTTTCTTTGCATTTTGCAATATTTAAGTTATGAATTTAATGGTGCTTTGATCTTGAGCAATGCTACTTGTAACCACAATAGTAGATCGTGATGACCTACTTTTCAGACATTAGTGGGTCTTGAATTTAATCATGTACAACTTGCACCACCATACTGAAAAATAACATTAAACCCATATAACTTGCATCCAGTTGTTTACTTTGTAGATCCTGATCACTTGTTTGCTTAAAATAATAAATACTGTAAAAGTCAGAAAAAATGCAGCGAATTTTCATTTTTCGCAAAAAATCAAGGAAGAGTCTTAATCTTTTTTCTCTATAAGTTGGGAAAACTTTAAATTTTGTCCAAAGTTTGGGATTTTCATACCCTCTGTGAGGGTAATTTTAATATGGACAAGCACACAGGGAAATATGCTTTGTAATGTTCAGAGCTGGGTCTGTTTTTTTATAGTTTTTATCAGTGATTTCAAATACCACACTAACATCTTTGTACTCTTTACTGCTTAATGATTTATTTTATGCTAGACCCTTTACTGCATCATGACGCCTATCAATGCCTTTCATCACAGACCTGATAAAGATATGCAGTGGTACCAAAATAAAGTTTTTACATTCATAACAATTGCATGTACAGCTGACAAATTGCTTTTAATTATAAGGTATATCATCAGTTAATCACAGAGTTAAACTTCAATCTTCAATCATCTTTTTAATGTAATAGTCTGTCTGCCATTTGTAAACATGTACTCAGTATCCCAGGGTTGCTACATGAAGTCATTTTGAGGTTTTAGTATTCCATATAAGATTTGTAGTAATAAAGATGAGGATGTGGCATTCAGGGAACCAGATCATAATTTTTTATATAAAATATGGTAACTGATACTTCAAATATATGAACTTTTAATGATTTCTTTTAGTAAGCCTTGTAGCATCATTTGACCAGTAGCACTTTAGCTTGAAGCACTTTCATAGAAAAGATGCTGCTCCACTATCTGATATGGCTGCCATTACTAAAATAGAAAAAGCATTTACATAGTATTATCTGTGTAAACAAAAAAACTCTCACAAGACAATTAACCAATTTTGAGAGCATCCTGGTTTAGAGGTCTTTCAGTATTGTACAAATGATGATGATGTTCCCTCAGATAGGGATAAAAATTAAAAAAGCAAACTTTAGAAACCTTGTACCAGTTGTTTTCATAAGATATTAAATCGACAGCATTGGAATAAATTTCAACAGGAAGCCTTCTACTAACCCAGATTCTTGGCTAATTGCCCTTGCCTTTGGCTATTAAGCTATATCAGCAGTTGAGTAGTCTCAGGCTCACTTGGGTCTCTTCTTCATAAACAGTGGGATTATTTGATGGTTTGTTATATTCACATTGATGTTAGATATGAACATTTATTAGAAAATTAATGCATGAATTTCAAAAGACATCATCAGTAAATGTCATGCTAGACTTTTTAGTGTGCTATATTGTAAATATTAATGAAAAGGCTACATGTTGATACATTAAATACTGTTTTTTATTTCAAAATTTAATGCTGAGCATTTTTTTAAACCTAATATTAAGCACTAATTGTAATCATGCCTAAAAATCATACCTGATGTATGCAGTAAAAACCTCATTTGTCTTCATTTCTGTTTAATTTATGATGTACTTCAGGTTTCCTATATTAAAGATCTAGTATTTTATTCAAAATAAGATTACATATAGCTGGTGCTGTTTGTGTTTCATAATTACCTTTTTATATATGTATTCATATTTATTTTATTCCCTTCAATGCAGCATAAATCCATACGGCATCAGGTTGGTCACATGACAGGTCACATGACTGTTGCTAGTTTCTGTATTTATATTCTGCTTAACTTCCGTTTGAGACCAGTGCTTTGATGTTGTGTATCCCTTTTTTTACTCTCTCACTTTACCCAGTTCAGTTATGTTAATGACATATTTTCAGGTGATATAACTTTGTATCCTTGATTAGGTGTTTTTGTTTCATATCTCTTATATATGTCCTCCAAAACATTTTTTTCTAAACATTGCAATAATCATCAGTCTGTCTGTCCATAATCCACCTTTCAATAAGCATTTTCATTTCTGATATTGCTATGCACATTTCTTCAGTGTCAATATATTTTCATGCTTTTGTCTATATTTCTGTTCATCCATCAATCATTCACACTTTAATTTCTAGGGCAAAAGTTTCTGAAACACTGTTTGAAATAACATTGATTGACTAAACAGGATGTTATCTTAATATTACATCCAGTCAAACCCAGGAAATTAGGAAAGTAGTGTAAGGCATAGCTGCCAAGTGTCCCGTTTTCCATATTCTGTATTTTGGAACTGAATACAGGTGTACATTTTTTGTGCAAAAAATATCTTTATTAATTTTTAAAAAATAAAAAAATTCCTTGCAATTTTCAGTTTAGAACAGGCATTCGGTTTCATTCTGATAGAAATGTATCACATATGTAGGAATACAGTTCTACAATATGATTAGTTCATTAGAAATCGAGGCTACCATGCCTGTTTTTATCTGCTGTATTGGATTTTGCAAACAGTTACCACTGTAACTATCTCATCTTCAAATTTTTTATCTTCTAATCATGTTGAATAGGAAAGCAGAATATTCAGAATTTTCTCCAGCAAAGACAAGAAAACAGAACTGGGAGGACAGTTGTGCCCTCTTGTTCAGATTTGTGAAACCATTTAGTAAAGGAGAAAACTTTACGTTTTGCAAATTGTGTAATGTGATTTCGCTATTAGGAATGGAGGCACCCGTGAAATACAAGAGCACAAAAAAGCTAATAAACATCAGGTTGCTGCTTCATCATATACAACTCAACCTGAACTTATGACGTATATAAATACCAGAGAGAACCTTGATGTAATTTGATCAAAATTGGGATTATTAAATTTCTTTTAGAAATGAATCTTCCTTTTTCAGTTACTAGTGTTGCTGGTTATTTATTTCACACACGTTTTCCTGACAGTAAAATCGCAAAGGATTACTCATATGCTAGAATATGTAAAAGTACGTATGCTAGAACGAAAACAGTTCAGTAAGAAAATCACACAGAATTGAGATCATCAATTAAAGTTTGTACATCAGAATCGATAATGATTGAAGAAAAAAAGCAAGGTGTGGAAAAGGCTCCTGTAAACAGCCTGTGTCTGAGTATGTTGCACTCTTGCACCTCATTGGGCACCCGAATTGAATGTGGTGCCCATCCAGAATGTACAAGTGTGCAATACATGCATCTTTGACATTAAATAATTATGTATGGCACTGTCCTACTTTACTGATGGTTGTATATGTTATAAATAATTACATATTCATTAAAATTTTAAAAATCAGTATTTGTTCCTGAAAATCAGTATTTTTTTCACAAGCAGTTAGTATTTTTGTACTCGGGGGTATGGGGGTTGGCAGCTTTGGTAATGTCACAATTAAATGTTGTAGCACAGCTCAGAAGAACAGAGTATGTGTCCAGATATCATTTCAAACTGTTAGCATTGTAAAATAGCACATTACTCCCTCAGTATAATGCTGTTCGTGGTAGCCATAGAGTATACTGTCTTATAGTGAGGCTGTCTTAAAATGGTTTTTCCCAAACTTTGTTGAGGCTAGTTCCCTGGTATGGAGGTTACATTGTACTATTTACAAAGAAAGCACAAGGCAGTTTCACACCTGTTACATTGTACATTTTCATTAATGCAAGGTTAATATGAATGTATGAGTTTCAGTTAAACAAATATTTTTCAAGCCAGAATACGATTTTTAAGTTAGAAACTCCCAATGTCCGGTTTGGGCATTTTATTGTCAGTCAAAATCACTTGTGTAGGTCCAGTTTGGACATTTTATTGTCAGTCAAAATCACTTGTGTCGGTCCAGTTTGGGCATTTTATTGTCAGTCAAAATCACTTGTGTCGGTCCAGTTTGGACATTTTATTGTCAGTCAAAATCACTTGTGTCGGTCCAGTTTGGACATTTTATTGTCAGTCAAAATCACTTGTGTCGGTCCAGTTTGGGCATTTTATTGTCAGTCAAAATCACTTGTGTCAGTTATGTCCTGAATAAAGTGTATATAGACTCAGTTATCCAAATTCAGGATTATTGAAACCCTTGTTCTGCAGGCATGGGGTCAATTACTTTAAAATATAATTTATTAAATTACAATTACTTTTGAAAATTTTCATTACAGATATAATTACAATTCCTTTGGCAGAGTTACAAATTTCATTCTACATAATTGTTCTCAGCCATTTACTAAACATTGTGGATGGCTTGCACATGGGATAAAGAAGAAACCTTTGAATTTCAGGGTCAAAAGGTAAAAAAAAGTACAAGGTCACTGCAACTGAAAGGTTAAAAATGACTTGTGCACAATATCACTTGTTGTACATGACAGATCTGGATCAAACTTTGCAAATGGCTTGCATATGACTGAAGGCAGCATTTGTTGTTGGGGGATAAAACTCAACGGTCAAGGTCACTGAGTGAAAGAAGAAAACTGGTTTCCAGGAAATAACATAGTTCTTGATCATTAGATCAGATGTAACAGATGTGAAAAACTGCATCACTCCAAAATTATTTGTCATCTGGAAACTGCAAAAATTAAGTTTGCATGAAAAGTTAGATATATGGTACACCTGAAATCACTCAAACTGCATCACAACCAGGAGGAATACAACACTTACTACAAGGCCCTTCATTATAACAGTTCTGATGTAAGGCAAAAAATGGTCATAAATCCCATTTTAAGTTCTACTGGTCATAAAACCAGAAAAGCTTATGGGATCATCTATTGTCTGTCACCTCTGTCCAGCACCTGTCTGTCATCTGTCATTCATCCATCCATGTTTGTTATTGTTAATCCTGTTAAACTACTCTGAAAATTTCCATGAAACTTCAAACACACATTCATCCCTTGATTTATTTTATCCTGGATAAAACTGGTGTTGTTCGCACAGCCAATATGGCCACCAAAGCAACCATTTTGAACATCTTTTTATCACAACTCTTCATGAACAGAAAGTTATATTCATGTGGGGTTTTCACCACAAAGACTTCTTATGATGTCAAGTTGGTCTTATATGAACTTGGTGACAATCTATCATCCAGTATGGCTACCACACAGCAGCCATCTTGAAAATCTTGTTATTGCTACTCCTCCTGAATGGATGGTCATATCAGCATGAGATTTTTGCTAAAAGACTTCTTTTGACGTCTTCTTGTGCCTTAATGAAACTTGTGCTGATCTGAAGTTTATCATGGCTGCCACAGCAGTTATAGAGAAAATCTTTTTATTGCTACTCCACCTGAATTTAAAGTAATATTGACATTTGGTTTTCACCAAAAGACATCTTTGGTCCTAAATGAAAATGGTGCTGATTTTGGGTCTGACATGTCTCCCACAATTTCTAGCTTGAAAATCATATTATCACAACTTCACCTGAATGAATGGTCATTTCATCATGGAGTTTTCAGTAAAGGACTTCTTATCATGTTTTGTTGATCATAAATTAGAAAGGTTTTGATCTGACATCCAAAATGTTGCCATCTTGAAAAAATCTTGTTTTAGCTACTCCCCTTTAAGGGAAAGTCGTTTTGTCATGCGGCTTTGATCAGAAGAATTGCTATGGTGTTTTCTTATTCCTAAATGAAAATGACTGATCTTAAATGTGGCCACCATTATGGCTGCCTGAAAATAGTGTTGTCTCTACTCCCAGTGGGATGACTGTATCAGCATAGGGTTTCACCAGTAGACTTCTTATGATCCCTAGTTGGTCCTAAATGAAAACAGTGCCATTCATACATGCAATATGGCTGCCTTGATGGCTGTCATGAAATCTTGTCGTTACAAGTCTTCTTGAAAGGATGATCAGTATGACATGGGTTTGACCAAAAGACTTTTGTTGGTGCTTGCTTTGTCCTAAATGAAAATGGTTGCAATCAGAAATCGAATATGTTCACTACAGTAGCTAATTTGAAAATCACTAAAGAATATCAGAGATAGTTTCAACACTCAGCAGTTAAAAGGAAGAAATAGTCTTATCTTGAATTCCTGGTAATACATTTATTTGTCTAATTTACATCATTATGAGTGGTCTTACTATAAGGTCATATACTTTATGGCTCCCATATCATGTGGAAATAACTATGTGATATAGATCTTTTTTGTTGTGTAAGTGTTTGAAGACCAGTTTGAATTAAAAATTTAGAAAACCACTTTTAGGCCTCTAGTTTTGCATCACTTAATTAAATAGTGGCCAGAACTAGAGAGGACAGCAAATTACACTTAAACATACCATTGCAAAAAACAATTTGAGTCTTTTCTGATTTTAGCTTCAGTCTTTTGTTGGAACCAATATTTTGTATCTTTTTTCTTGTTGTTGTATTTGGATAGAATTTCTTGTTGGATACAACTATCTGTTTTTGTATAAAAAATTGCCAGATTTCAATTACAGATTTTGTCTCTGAAATACCCTTTGTGTCTTTGGACATATATGCATACCATATTTGCTGGCCTATATGTTGATTCAGAGTATAAGTAAAATCAGCAAAGTTGGCAAATTTTCCATCTATTATCCATATATAAGTCGATGCTGAGTATGAGACAAGGCCAGATGAATACCTCAGATTGTCTTTTTCACTTCGTTCCACACAGCATCGCGAATTTTATCCCATCTGTAACTCAGTAACCTTTCCAGTCAGGATCATTAACTGTAACTAAAAGTACTTAATTTGTTCCACACAAAGTATTTTAAATGTATTATGTACTTTTAGCTACATATAATGACGTTGACCTGAAAATTTATTGAGTTACAGATAGGATAAAATTCACGATGCTGTGTGGAATTAAACTATAATAACTCCTGGTTTCATAAATATTAGAAGTATCACTGTATGCTATTTCGGATTACCAGCAATAGGGAAATTACATCATTAATGCTAAAATGCTTTTTTCCAGTTGTTTTTGTGTGAATCAAAATACAGAACAGAGAGAGGGATGCATATGTATTCCATCGCATTTTTCTTCTTGCACCTTGTGATCAAAATAAAATATGATCGATATATGAAAGAGAGATTTCAGCTCTTCATGTTTGTTTTTTTTGGGGTTTTTTTCCATCTAATTGGCTTATTTAGCTGAAGCTTTTGTCAAAGAGAGAAAACATTAATAAATGAAACAGTAAATGTAAACTATGAAATACATATCATACTCCTTCAGGGTTTAAATATTCACAATAGTTATATCCATATAGACTCCATTAGGTGAAATCCCAAGAACGACCATTTCGCATGCTGTCTTATTTTCTCTGCAAGTATAAAGACCTCTCCATTCCCAACAAATAAGATTTTTTTTAAAGTGCAGGTACTCTTCCTGTACTTATGTGGCAATTGTTTTTTATCTTTGCTCCTGCTAGATGGTACTTTAAATTGCTGTCAGTTCCATCAGCAGTTCAAAAGATGTTACTGGCTGAGAAATTTACATGAGTAACCACCTGGCATTTCTTTTCATTATATGGTATGTTATTGATAATACCCATTAGTAGCCTCATTTCCCTATTGTTAGCCTAACTAATCTGATCTGGTCTGTGGAATCTTGACCTCAAACAGCTGTTAACTTGGAATGACTGAATACAGCTGTAGCATATTTAATTAGCATGTAAATACCAAAGCCATGTGATTCTTGGATAATGGAAGTGGCAATAAAAACTAGAAGGACTTGCTTACCTAGTGGTACTAATTGATAATGGAATATAGTACTGCACTTGTATGTGAGTAAGATCAGTCATCAGGTAAGTGAACATTACAGATTTACAATCATGAAGACATCTCTGTCTGTCTGTATGTCTCTGTCTCTCTCTTTCTCTCTCTCACTCTCTCTCGGGGCATAAGATTTATTTGATCATTAGGTGCAAGAAGAAAATTGTAATGGAATATGTCTTTGTCATGGTTATTCATCTTCTAACTTGTCAATTCTAATGCACATATGTAATCAAATTTAAACAACATATAGTACAAACAATGTACATTACTGGTGCATGCTGCTCTGATGTATGTTAATTTTTAATGCTGATAATCATGTAATTATTTAAAATACTCAGTGTGGGATCCTTAATTTTTTCATATAAGATCTCTTCCCCAAAAGGAAATATTTTTTTACACAATTTTCATACTTTTGTATTTTCCATATGGAAAATACAATAAAGCGATTCAGATGATATAATCCATATATAAGTCGATTTGGAGTATAAGACAAAGCTAAGATTTTCCGATAAAAAAGTATCGTCTTATAGGCCAGCAAATTAGGTAATTATTTACTTTTCACATGTAATAATGTAGAGATCTGTTTGATAGCTCACTAACACACATTGCTTTGAATATTGTTTTGTTAACAGATCACCAGAATTTACAGTTTTGCTTCACCAGATTCATCTAACATGGAATTTATCTTTCCCATTTCATAACTATCGGCATGATGAATATAGTTTTTGGCTTTTGCCCATGGAGTACCTTGTTGGGGGGTGGGAGTAAGGGAGGGTCAGAAGTCATATGTTCCAGATCTCAGTTACACTGAAATTTACAAATATTAGCTTCTCACATCATGATTTGTGAACCATATTTTAATCATTTCTGTCTCTCTTTCTTTCCATCCATTCACACTTCTTGCAATCACCAAAACACTGCAATTATTGCACAGAACTGGATGCCATTTGTCAGGTGAATTGCCTATTACAGTGTACACATAGATGTGCCTTTATAAAGTGTTTTGCCTTTTTAGGGTCTGTTTTTAATGTAGTTCTTGTCCTTTTTTCATCAGTTTTAAATCTCCACCGTAGCAGATCATTGTAACCAGCATAACTTAAGAACCATTTAACATATTCTGATTGAATCTGGTGTGTATATTGTCTCATCCCTATATATGTATTTTATAGTTTATCACTCATAAGCTCTATTTTGGAGCAAGCTATGTTCCTTGACAATCAACTTAATATCTTCATATGGAATGTTGCTTGTAACTGACACAGCTTTAGAAGCATTCAGCATATTTTGATGCAGTTTTGGTATGAACATAAAGGGTTTGTCTCATCAATTCCTTTTTTTGGCTAGAGTTATGGCCCTTGACAATTTACTTAATTATCTTCACATGGAATGCTGCTTGTAACCAGGTTAGTAACCATTCAACAGATTTAGATATAATTTGGATTGAGCATCATGTCATGGGCCTAGATGTGTCTTTTGTGGATTTTGTCTCTTCTCCTCCATTTTGTACAGTTGTGGCCCTTGTTGGTTGACTTATTTTGTAATGGGATGTTGCCAGTAATGATTAGCTGTTGAAAGTATTGGATTTTGGGCATTTAGTATTATAAGTTATAATGGGCATTCAGTATTATAAGTTATAAGGGTCAGAGACTGAATTCCCATCTTCTCCTATCTTTGTTTTCCCAACACATTGTCTTCTGTTCAAGGCCCTGTGGAGCAAACTGTTGTGAGCAATGTTTTTTGTGATGAACCCATCACTAACAGCTCCAGTTGTACCAGATTTAACATTGTTATATGCTGCCACAGCAGGAAGAAACAAAATAGGTATCTGTGTTTGTAAGAAACCTTGGGTTCTGACCCTTGGGTTACTTTCTAGGGGCAGGGGTATTTGGGTTCTGACCATTGGATCACTTTTCAGGGGAAGGGATAATTGGGTTCTGACATGGGGGTTATTTTCCTGGGGCAAAGGGAATTAGCTTTTGACCCTTGGATCACTTTCCAAGGGAAGGGGGATTTAGGTTTTGATATTTGGGTCACTATCCAAGGGCAGGAGGAATTAGGTTCTGACTTGTGGTTGCCTTTCCAGGGGCAGGGGAAACACACATAATAAGCAGTGTTGTTATTGGCAATTTAAAGTCATCAAAGTTTTTTTATGTTTCATATTTTGTGAAAAACACTCTTATTGCAAAGGACGTGGAAAGATGTACATTTTTTATTTTTAAAAAAATCAGCTATGTTTAGTATTTTTGACTGCAGCTGCCTTAGGCTTTAGGAAATTTTATTATGTACTCATTTTTGTCTCCATTAACTTTACATTGTCAGAATTTTGAAGTATTTATCCATACCACTCTGCTTCATGCTGAGCAACCTGCCTAAAAATAATTAGTGTTTTCAATGTTGCAATTTTAAATAATTCCCTAGCATGTCAGTGATAATGTTGAAATATTGTCATAAAGATCATTACTGTTATTGACAAGTGAAGACTTAAAGAGGCATCTATTGTGTGAGATAAGTACGGAATCTATTGTGTGAGACAAGTACCTCTTTTCCTCCATACATTATACAGGAGACAAAACATGTTTATTTTAGAATCACTCATAGATATAGATAAACTAGTATGTAATAAATAAGTTACTGCATTTAAATGGGAAATTATGAATTTGTTTTGTCTTGGTGATACTGCATTCCTAATGTCATACAGTATCATTGAAGAAAACTGTTTATGTTTTTCCATACAGATGTAGTAACATGCATACAGTGACTGTTGCTTCACTTTCACTTGTTAAAATGCAGTAAGATCTAGGCTAGTGACTGCTGCTGCTGCTGCTTCACCCAGCTCTGGCATAATATATTGTTTTTATCATTCTTCCCACAGTACATGGTGCTAATTGTCTAGATTCAGTGAGTGCTTTATGTAGACTTTGTTCCAAAATAGAAGATTGTATAACCAGGATGCAATTCCTGGGCAAGGGTCTGGTTTACATTTGAGTTATGTACATGTTTTATTCTATGACAATACCAGGAGACCATCCAAATAAATGTGTGAAAAAGTATTTTGATGGACTCATTATTAGATAACAATATCTTTCATGAGTTTTTGCTTAATTTTGTATTTAAAAGGGTTGGTGTGGTGGCCTTATCATGAAGCAGTGATCAACATGGTACTTGATGTGATCTCTGCATAGTGGGAGTATGCTGAACTCGTGACCAAAAGTTAAAATTGGGCAATACACTTTTTTCCAGTTGCCTTTGCACAATATAGCCCTTAATTTATTGGTGTGTCATTAAATATGGTAACAATCTACTTATAGGAGGCCACTACCTAACCAATCTAGCTGGTCTAGACCTGTTAGTCCAGTAGTTTGTGTGCCTGACTGCTAGACAGTTTGACCTTGTTCATTTCCCAACCAAGACAGACTTTTCATGTCCTTCCATTACATTTGGGAACTGATCTCAGTCTCAGTAACTGAAAAAGGGTTTTGACTGCTCTAAGATGTGAATCAAGATGACACTAGAGATTGAATGTCACAGTAAGGGGGAACAGTGTAGTGTAGAGATTGAATGTCACAGTAATGGAGAACAGTGTAGTGTAGAGATTGAATGTCACAGTAAGGGGGAACAGTGTAGTGTAGAGGTTGAATGTCACAGTAAGGGGGAATAGTGTAGTGTAGAGATTGAATGTCACAGTAAGGGGGAACAGTGTAGTGTAGAGATTGAATGTCACAGTAATGGAGAACAGTGTAGTGTAGAGATTGAATGTCACAGTAAGGGGGAACAGTGTAGTGTAGAGATTGAATGTCACAGTAATGGGGAACAGTGTAGTGTAGAGATTGAATGTCACAGTAAGGGGGAACAGTGTAGTGTAGAGGTTGAATGTCACAGTAAGGGGGAACAGTGTAGTGTAGAGATTGAATGTCACAGTAATGGGGAACAGTGTAGTGTAGAGATTGAATGTCACAGTAAGGGGGAACAGTGTAGTGTAGAGGTTGAATGTCACAGTAAGGGGGAACAGTGTAGTGTAGAGATTGAATGTCACAGTAAGGGGGAACAGTGTAGTGTAGAGATTGAATGTCACAGTAAGGGGAACAGTGTAGTGTAGAGGTTGAATGTCACAGTAAGGGGAAACAGTGTAGTGTAGAGATTGAATGTCACAGTAAAGGAGAACAGTGTAGTGTAGAGATTGAATGTCACAGTAAGGGGAACAGTGTAGTGTAGAGGTTGAATGTCACAGTAAGGGGAAACAGTGTAGTGTAGAGATTGAATGTCACAGTAAGGGAGAACAGTGTAGTGTAGAGATTGAATGTCACAGTAAGGGGGAACAGTGTAGTGTAGAGATTGAATGTCACAGTAAGGGGGAACAGTGTAGTGTTGAGGTTGAATGTCACAGTAAGGGGAAATAGTGTAGTCGTGTAGATATTAGACCACTTGCTAACCAGCCTAATGTAGTGGTGTGTGCACCACAGTGAGACAGATTAACCTGGTTTGATACTTATTCTCTCCTCTTTGTTACAACATTAACCTGTCAGAAAATTCAATCTACAAGTACTTTTCCATGTTTTGGTAGAGCCCTTATCTCTTACTTTTAGGGCATGAAGTTTTAATCGCTCATTTTCAGCCATAGCTATAATGCATCAGCATTACTGTAATAAAAATGCACGTTCATCAAATTTTGTAGCTCTTTTACTTTAATACAGATTTACTTTATTTTCTTTGGAAAAGGGTACTTGTGGCAGCACTATGGTATTATTATGTCAGATATTTGCAAAAAAAAGATCGTACTTAAAGTCAGCATATCTTTGAGAAGAAACTCTTTAATGGGATCATTGTTTTTCTTATAATAATATACTTTCATTTACTTTATTTCATGTATTTCTAAGATATCTTCATTAAAGGTATATTTATTAATATAGCATACAATTAAATAAATGTAGTTTCCAAAATATACCAGTGCTCAGTAGCAAGATTAAGAAATTAAGAACAAGATTAAGAAATTAAGAAATCAAAATAGAAGTTCTACCAGATATGATTTGATATTTACATACATGTGCATTTAGTATGTATCTGTGTTTGACAACCGTCTGAAAGAAGATAATGTGGACATAATATAACTGATTCTTGTCATGCATTTTCTGCATGGACTTACCAGTACCTTTGTATTTCCAGGTGGTCAGTGAGTTGGCTTCAGCAGCAGGACTACCATGTGACATTGACCCAACTCTTATTCAGGCACTGAGACAGCAGAAAAATGGTATTTTGTGTTCTTCTTATATTATTAGTGTCACTTCACAATTTGATCTGTCCATTCTGTAATATTATTAGTGTCACTCCACAAATTGATCTGTCCATTCTGTAATATTATTGGTGTCACTTCACAAATTGATCTGTCCATTCTGTAATATTATTAGTGTCACTTAACAAATTGATCTGTTCATTCTGTAATATTATTAGTGTCACTTAACAAATTGATCTGTTCTTTCTGTAATATTATTAGTGTCACTTCACAAATTGATCTGTTCATTCTGTAATATTATTAGTGTCACTCAACAACTGGATCTGTCCATTCTGTAATATTGTTAGTTTCACTCCACAACTGGAGCTGTCCATTCTGTAATATTATTAGTGTCACTTCACAATTTGATCACTGCTCCAGTGGCCTAGTGATTAGGGCATCCGCCTCGGATGTGGGAGATCGTGGGTTTGATCCCGGCTGAGTCATACCAAAAACTTACAAAATTTTTAGTAACAGTGGCCTCGCTTGGCGCTCAGCATTATGAGGTTAGTGTTAGGAATGGTCGGCCTGGAGTCAGGATAATGTGACTGGGTGGGACATCATGCTACATGTCTGTGGCATGATGCCCCAGTAATAGACATCACTATAATTTGTCACACTGCAGACATCATAGCGATATGACTGAAAAATTGTTAAAGCTACGTTAAAAATCCAAATCACACACACACAATTTGATCTATCCATTCTGTAATATTGTCAATGTCACTCCACAGTTTGAGCTGTCCATTCTGTAATATTGTCAGTGTCACTCCACAATTTGATCTGTCCATTCTGTAGTATTATCATTGTCACTCCACAATTTGATCTGTCCATTCTGTAATATTATCTGTGCCACTCCACAATTTGATCTGTCCATTCTGTAATATTATCAGTGTCACTTCACAATTTGATCTGTCCATTCTGTAATATTATCAGTTTCACTCCACAATTTGATTTGTCCATTCTGTAATATTATTAGTGTCACTCCACAATTTGATCTGTCCATTCTGTAATATTATCAGTGTCACTTCACAGTTTGATCTGTCTATTCTGTAATATTATCAGTTTCACTCCACAATTTGATTTGTCCATTCTGTAATATTATTAGTGTCACTCCACAATTTGATCTGTCCATTCAGTAATATTATTAGTGTCACTCCACAACTGGATCTGTCCATTCTTTAATATTATCAGTGTCAATCCAGTTTGATCTGTCCATTATGTAATATTATCACTGTCTCCACAATTTGATCTGTCCTGTCTGTAATATTATCAGCATCACTTCACAGTTTTATCCATCCGTTCTGTAATATTATCAATATCACTCCACAATTTTATCTGTCCATTCCATAGTATTATTAGTGTAAGTCCAGATTTTGATCTGTCCATTCTGTAAAAATATTATCTTTGTCACTCCACGATTTGATCTGTCCATTCTGTAATATTATCAGTGCACTCCACAATTTATCTGTCCAGTCTGTAATATTATCAATGTCACTTCAGTTTGATCTGTCCATTCTATAATATTATCAGTGTCACTCCACAATTTGGTCTGTCCATTCGGCAATATTTTCAGTGTCACTCGAAAAAATTATATGTCCTTTCTGTAATATTATCAGTATCACTTGACAATTTGATCTATCTGGTATGTAATATTATCAGGGTCACTCCACAATTTGATCTGTCCATTCCATAATATTATCAGTGTCACTCCACATTTAGGTTTGTCCATGGCTCGTATTATTCCATATATGATATGAAAAAGATTTGGACAATTTGAAGACATAAATGTCTCTCAAAATCTGGAGGAAGTGAAATGAGGATTGGCTAAGGACATTTACATAGATAGTTCAGATGTAAAAATCCTTCAAGAGATAGGTAGGTCATAAGTTGGAGGCCTATTTGAAATGCTTTCTCTGTTTCATTGCCAAGTATTTTGGCAAAGGTTCAGTCTTTACAAACTGTATACGATAATTATTGTGTCATAATATATTACTTTATCATTTATTTTTTGAGTGCAAACAACTCCACCCTATCACACTTGCATCGTATGGTAATTTGAGGCCTGCAGTATACATGTAATGTATACATGTAATTAGACCCTTTTTCATGTTCATCTAGTCCTAGGTTCCGGATCCAGTCTTACCAAAACATAATGATAAACTGCCTTAAACAATATTTTCATAAAATGGATTTGTTTTTAAGTGGGACATGTATTTCCAGTATTTGAAAACAGCTCGGTACACAAAATTCCCATTTTCCAAAATCAGATGGTATTGTCCAGAGTACAGAAAATTATAATGGATTTTGTCATACTGTACAGTTGTCCAGAAGACTAAGGTCAGCTTATCTAGAAGAGGATTAGATCACATATGGAAAAATAATTTCAATATTTTCTTCTTGCAGAGAATTCAGAGAGTCAGTATGAAATAGCTTGCCTGTTGATGGTTTTTGTGGCAACATCCATCCCCAAACTGGCAAGATTGGACTCAACATTGTTCAAGGCTTCACTTGAAGGTATTTGTAACTATAAAAACATGTTCTATGGGTGAGTATGACCACTCCAGTGGCCTAGTGGTTAGAGCATCTGCCTTGGATGTGGGAGGTTGCGGGTTTGAACCACAGCAGAGTCGTACCAAAGACTTATAAAAATGGTAGTTGCAGCTGCCTCACTAGGCACTCAGCATTAAGAAGTTATTGTTAGGACTGGTCAGCCTGGTGTCAGCATTATGACTGGGTGGGGCATGATGCAACATGTCTGTAGCATGATGTCCCAGTGCTAGACTTCACTATAAACTGTCACACTGCAGACATTGTAGCACTATGACTGAAACATTGCTAAAGATACATTAAAAATCCAAATCACACACAAATCACACACGGAAGTAACTAGTGCAGAAAAGTGATGCCAGGATAGTAGTGGCAACTTGTGCATGGTAGCACTGCAATCTTGTGATGACTTTGATTTGCAATTTCAAAAGAAACAGAGGCTCCTCTGCCTCTTCCAAATATCCGTTGGAAGAAGATATATGGCATCCATGTACAGACTGATATAGTTGAACAAATTTTTTTTCGCACAAAGCCTAAGTGTCATATAAATCTATAATATATACCATGCTTTCCCTCTTGAAATGCCAAAACTAAATTGGCAATTTCAGGTGAGATTACAAATGTGTAAAGTCTTTTTTGTGTGCAATTTTCTTCACCATCAGAACTGTCAGAAAACACCTGTGGCAGTTATAATTACCTTTATATAACACTACCTCTGTGCTGGTTGGGTGTTTGATTTTGACAGTTTTCTGCTTCATCTGTGGTATGTCTCCTATTATTGACAAGAACAAATCAAAATAACCACTTGTTCAGCTTCTGGTTCTAGTAAGAATAAGGATTAGTGGCCTGCAGATTCAGTTCCTGGTTGCAACATGTATAAGGATTATGCCACCCATCCAAGATTATTGGCTTCCTCTTAGCATTACTGACCATCAGTCATTGTGTGCATCCATTTCATTTCTTGGGTATCAGTTCTCATGGTTTTGTACTAACATTACAGTTTGTCTGCAATTTGTTGATTGGGGATGGGGTCCTGTTGATCATTTTTTGTTGGGCTTTTCAGTTTGTAGTTCATGGCATCCACAGAGTCCACAACATTGTTACCTCATAAATGAAAGTAAATTCACAGTAGAATACTTCCTCATTATAACACTATGGGAGTCATGGAGTATACTGGCCTATTGTGAGATTGCCTTATAATTAAGTGCATTTAATTTTGCCACCACATCATGAAATTGGATCCATGATAATATTACAATTGTTATGAATTGACTGCATCTTCAGCACTGTGATTGATTGCATTTGCACAGCTCTTCCTGCACACCAGCACTCACCCCTATTGCAACTCTGAGTTGATAAATTAATGCATTTTTGCTTCACTGATATCCTTCGATTAACTGATATACAGTGGCATGGTCACATGATGTAATGGTGGTAAGTAACTAAAAATGGACATGATTTTTGTTTTGAAAGATCTAAATTATTTAAAAGTGAGAACAATAAATGTTAAGTATACTAAAATACATAAATAAAAATGTTACTGTCATCCTCATCAGGTCTAGTCATCTTAGCTGGCAAAGAGTCATTGATATACCCATTTCCACATCAATGATGCACAAAGTGGACGAACAACTTTTGCTAGTAGAGATGTGGCTAGATTATCTAGCATTGTGTGAAGTTACAACTGAAAGAAAGATTCATGCTGCCTACAGTCAGATTTGTTGATAGAATCTGCTGATTTGATTACAGAAAGGGGGAAAATTAAAATTACAGTGAAAGCCCACAAAACTGAAAACCCTTGGGGCAAAATGTGATTTTGGTTTGAAGAGGTTTTCAGTTAATGAGGGTTTCACAGATGTGAAAAAGTATGTCTTTTTATCAGTGCCTATGTGTCAGACTTCAAACAGGAAGAAAGAGAATGTAATTGTGATAGAACATCTGTGTGTATGTGTGTATAAGAGTGCACAAATTAAGCAGGCTGTTTTTTTAAACATTTAATGAAATATTAGCTGGACAGTGTTCATTGGGTCACATGAATTTGTCCTGCACAGAAATAGTCCTCATCTCAAGAAACATTGAAGGAGACTAGATACATGTACTGTTGTAACTTTACTATAAGTGTATTAAAATAGTGAATGATTCATAATGTTCCTATGCCAAACTCTCTTTCTAGTTGATTTAATGTTGATTCTGGCACAGATTCCTATTCTATGATCAGACTAATTTCTTCCTGTATGAATAATTCTGTCCTAGCTATTCATTCTGACATGTTGACATGTGAGTGAAGACATTTAACAGTCACAGCTGCTTACATGTATGTAATGATTTTCTCCTTTGAAATTCAGTTGAGTGAATTTGAGTTTTTGGTTTTGTAGGTATTAGTCAGGAACGCAACAAAAGCAAGGCTAGATGCCTGGTTAATGAAGCCCAGGGATTAGACAAAGAATGTTTTTTGGATCATTTATACAAATGAATAGCATTAGTCCCAATTAGATATTAGACGCATAATCTTTGTCAATGGCTTATCTACAAGCATTTAATTATTAATAATGTATCTTAAGAGCCGGCTTTTTTTATATGATATTAAAGATGGCAAACATAAGGACCCCAAAACTTTTTTATCCTTAAGGGTCTCCATTTTACTGAGGAATAAGTTTTTAGGGGTTTTGTCTGTGTAAGGATTAATGATCATAAGTTGGTATTTATCAAAGTGAAAATTTTAACATTCACTCACAAAATTAACATAAAGTCCTTTGGAGTTTATTTACTTTGTGACTGATTAGGTAAAATTTACACTAAGATAAACATCAGACCATAATAATTTTGTATCTTACATCTTTCACTCAATGTTACAGGAAACCTAAACAATTGCCACTGCCTGGCCAAAGCGATCAACCAGCTGGCAGGTGCTCTCTTCTCACTGTCTGGACCTGGAGATGTGGAAGCAAGATTACAAGAGTTTCTAGCAGTAAGTACAGCAAGATTACAAGAGTTTCTTGCATTAAGTATAGCAGGATTACAGATTTTCTAGCAGTAAGTAGAGCATGATTACAAGAATTAATAGTAGTAAGTATAGCAAGATTACAAGAGTTTCTAGCAGTAAAGTATAGCAAGATTACAAGAGTTTCTAGCAGTAAAGTATAGCAAGATTGCAAGACTTTATAGCAGTAAGCAGAACAAGATTACAAGAGTTTCTAGTAGTAAAGTATAGCAAGATTACAAGAGTTTCTAGCAAGATTACAAGAGTTTCTAGCAGTAAAGTATAGCAAGATTACAAGAGTTTCTAGTAGTAAATATAGCAAGATTGCAAAACTTTATAGCAGTAAGCAGAACAAGATTACAGAGTTTCTAGTAGTAAAGTATAGCAAGATTACAAGAGTTTCTAGCAGCAAGCAGAGCAAGATTACAGAGTTTCTAGTAGTAAATATAGTAAGATTACAAGAGTTTCTAGCAAGATTACAAGAGTTTCTAGCAGTAAAGTATAGCAAGATTACAAGAGTTTATAGCAGTAAGCAGAGCAAGATTACAGAGTTTCTAGTAGTAAAGTATAGTAGGATTACAAGAGTTTCTAGCAGTAAAGTATAGTATTATTACAAGAGTTTCTAGCAGTAAAGTGTAGCAAGATTTCAGATTTTCTAGCAGTAAGCAGAGCATGATTACAAGAATTTCTAGCAGTAAATATTGCAAGATTTCAGATTTTCTAGCAGTAAGCAGAGCATGATTACAAGAATTTCTAGCAGTAAATATAGCAAGATTACAGAGTTTCTAGTAGTAAGTATAGTATTATTACAAGAGTTTCTAGCAGTAAAGTGTAGCAAGATTTCAGATTTTCTAGCAGTAAGCAGAGCATGATTACAAGAATTTCTAGCAGTAAATATTGCAAGATTTCAGATTTTCTAGCAGTAAGCAGAGCATGATTACAAGAATTTCTAGCAGTAAATATAGCAAGATTACAGATTTTCTAGCAGTAAGCAGAGCAAGATTACAGAGTTTCTAGTAGTAAGTATAGCAAGATTACATGAGTTTCTAGCAGTAAGCAGAGCAAGATTACAGATTTTCAAGTTGTAGGCATAGCAAGATTACAAAAGTTTCTAGCAGTAAAGTATTGCAAGATTACGTGAGTTTCTAGCAGTAATTATAGCAAGATTACAAGAATTTCTAGCAGTAAGCATGGAAAGATTACAAGAGTTTCTAAGTATAGCAAGATTACAGAGTTTCTAGCAGTAAGCATGGAAAGATTACAAGAGTTTCTAAGTATAGCAAGATTACAGAGTTTCTAGCAGTAAGCATGGAAAGATTACAAGAGTTTCTAAGTATAGCAAGATTACAGAGTTTCTAGCAGTAAGTATTGCAAGATCACAAGAGTTTCTAACTAAGTATAGCAAGATTACAGAGTTTCTAGAAGTAAGTATAGGAAAAGGTAATTATCTGTTCAAAATATTACGCATTCAGCCTTCTTTAATGCTATAGATATAGCAGTGTGTTGCGGAGTTTGAAGTTCAAAGCTTCCAAATACAATTGAAGAGAGAATAAGCACTTGATGCTTGCAGTGTCATTAAAGCTAAATATTCATTAGATTGCTTGCTTACAAACAATGAGATTTAAATAAATGTTGACTGAGACAAGACATTATAGTTCAGTATGTTATGTTTTGTTGTTGCCATTATGGACAACTTTATCAAAGAAGTTGTGGGGAACTCTGTAACAGAATGGGTCATGAAAATGACTAAAGAATGATGAGTTCTTATTATGAAACACAATGCCCAAAATGTTGATAGTTTTTGTTGATTCATTACTTGTGTCCAGTTACATCTGTATACATTTCATATACCTTCACGTACGAGTGTGGACTTATTATTATGACCTTGTACACCAACATGGTATCTTTGGTTCTCATTTTTGGTTGGTTATTCACACACTGCAGGTTGGTTTTTGTTGTTGTTGTTGTTGCTTGTTTAACAGTTATTGGTTGATCTTATATGTGAACTCTTCTGGGTTGTTAATTTCTGATATTTATGTCATTCTTGTCTTTCAGGTTGAATAATGGTAACAAAATGTCCCAAGTGCATGAAGATTAAAGCTAGTGTAGACATGCATGATATGTGTCTAGTCTGCACAAAGTGTTTGTTGACTTCTACCTGCAGTATGTATGCAACAAGGTCAGAAGGGATTTGGTTGACAGTTTTTTGGAAAAGTCTAAAAGCAAGGAGAAGCATGAGAAGTCTCAGTCAGGAGAATGCAGTGTACTGAGTCGTGAGTTTTCACCTGAAAATGTCATCAGTTGCTAGTGTGGAGGGGGATGCCTTGATGGTTCCCCCCCCCCCCCAACACACACCTCCATGTAAAGAATGATGCTTACGATAAATTCTGCTACTATTACATTTGGTCTGCTTTAAATGGAGGAACAAGGGGTCATGATGATGCTTGCCCAGCATTCTTTTCACATGATGCAGATGTATAGTTACTGGACTCAGGAGAATTTGTGATCCTATATCCGTTGCAAATCTCCAGTGATGTCTTTGAGATAATGGGAGAGTGTATTTACTTATTTTCACAGCAAGTCCTCCCATCTGTCTCAACATGGTGTTTGAGCCTGTAAGTCTGGGCACATGGGGTATATTTTTTGCTATTAATTACCATACTGCCATCATTCCCAGTCATACTTTTTGATTTGTGACAAAGGATCTGTCACTTCAGTGAGTGATGGATCAATACTGACCATCCTTATCAGCAAGATGAACTGTGGCACTTGTCTGGGTGCCAGTTCAACTGATGGGTAATTTAATTGTGGCATATCCATTGACAGACACCTTGCTACACACAGGAACAATGGCATGACCTTGTTCTGGCTGCCAGGTATGTTCTACACAGACATGGGCACAATGCCAGATGAAGAAAACTCCTGCAGTGAGTTCAGGGATAACTTAAATGAGATAGCATACTCTGACCACACAATGGAGAATATGGACTTAGTTTTAAAGTGGCCACAGAGGTTTGCTAATTTCCATGTGATTACTTCCACTGTCTGTGAGCCAAGCCAACACAGTGGAGTCTTTGGTAGGCTTGAAAGATGAGAATGATCACTCTTCTGTTTACAGTGAGAGAAAATAAAGACGACTAATCATGTATCTGTTGAGCTCCAGGATCCAGGCAACTCCAAGGTTTTCTTTTCCAAACATCAGCTATCAGCATAATTCTCATCATGCTAGTATTGTAAGCATTTTATAATGTTTAGCACTGAGGCACTGACCTTGTACAAAATAAATAGTGGTTACTATGACAATCCTGCTGTTTTTATTAGGTGGATCAGAATGTTTTCCTTGCCATCTCCAAGCTGGTGCAAAATATGGTTGATCATGCATGGAAATCTATGGACCTGATTGACAAGGTAATCATAAGGGCCATGACACCATTTGATGGCCAACACACTGATTGCTTCAGCAGATTTAGATCTATTGAAGCATGGTGCCCATCTTGGTTCATCTTCACTGAAGCCACATTATTCCTTGGCTATCCATTCTACACCCTTTATAGCATCATTACTGTTCAGCAGTAGAATAGAGGCAGTTTGGAAGCACCAAGAACTGCCTCTCCAATTTGCCATGCTGCTTGCACCAGCTGAATAAGTCTCAACCACAATGGAGACAAGCCCATTGGCAAACAAATCAAATGCTAAACACAGCACCAGTTTCAGCTTCAGTTGAATTCAGGTAGCAGTAGGCCCTGCAATTATACCCTCCCACCATCCCCACAAATGTGAATATCCTCATTGATGTATCAATCACCTTTAACATAATTATCCAGTTTATCAGTAGCCACCTAGCAGTGGTATGGTGAAGTAATGGGTAAGAGTTTCTTCCCATTGCCTATTATTTTAATTGTGGAGTGTCTGTGTGTGTGTGATTTGGATTTTTAATGTAGTTTTGAGGCAGCTGTTAGTACCAATTTATCAGTCTTTGGTATGACTTGGCCAGGGTTCGAACAAGTGACCTCCCACGTACAAGGCGGATGCTCTAAATAATAGGCCACTGGAGCAGTATGTAGGTCATGGAGAATTGTGTTGTCTTTTGGGATTTGCTGGATTGTGTAGTCATGATTGTGCTGACATGCCATTAAACCCTTTAGACACACACATACTTTCATTTTAATGGCTATTTTTTTTCTTTCAGCTTGCTTCCTCAAGTCTTCTTCGACTAGGCCAAGAAAATGAAAAAGAAGCGATCAAGAATAGAGAGTCTGTCTATCTATTATTAGACAAGGTATGTACTTGTGAAACTTGTGTTAATAAAGTACATGTCCATACACTTTCCTAACTTTGTCCAACCCAGCACCAAAATCAGCTACACTGACTCAAGTCCTGTAAATTTACACCATATCATGGATTTTGTAGTGAAGAAATTGTAGTTGACTGAGATTAAGATTGCTAAAATTAATCGATCAACATTTAGAATCAACTTAAATGAATGTGACCAAAATTTGCTTTGCTTTATCATGCCTGGAAAGTTTGTGTTAATGAGAAGTGGTTGTCTGGCTACAGTTTGGTCAGAGAAGTAAAGGGCAATAGGTACATAGTGTATCATAAGAATGTAGACCTTGGGGACATCGGGTGAAAGTGCTGAAATCTCATTCGAGAAGTGAGAAGCACAAAACACTTGAGAAATCTCGGGAATCACAAACCTTTTTGAATGTCTTCACTGTGAAAAATATCCTATTCAGTGCCAGCAAAAATGGTAAGCTCGAATATGGCTGTTTAAATTGGAAACAAATAATACAGTGACAAGATTAAGTGACTGTACTTAAATTTACCCCCAACCCTTCCATCAGCCATCCTTTGTACCTCTTCCAGCGGCATGCAAGGTATTGCTGGCTTTTGGAGAGAAAAATGATATACTGAAAGTTTACATTTTTGGACAGTACAAACATATGTGACCCATAACTCTTATAAATCTAATGAAAACAACACATTGCTTTCCAAGCTTATGTATACTGATAGCAACATTGCTGACCAATTTTCATGTGGTAAGAGAAAGACTTCTTTATGTATTTTGCTGTGTCAAAAACATGTAGAAACACGCTGGTTAGAGGCAAGATTAATTGGTTTAATGGGACCTTAAAAATGGGTGATAAGAGCCTAAAAAGCCCTTAAAGGTCTTTAACTTTCAGTTTGAAATTTCTGTATAAACCATGCAATGGGATGGCTGAGATTATTAGTTTTTAAACCCTACCAGTATTTCAGATTAACTTGACACTGCTATGTTATTTTTCTCATAAACAAACTGACTTGTCACATAAATTACATTAGCTAATTTTTAGATGTGATCTTTATTTTTCACTTGTTGAATGGTAAACAAACTAATAGTGTTGTGTAAAGTAATTCAGTGTTTTCTTCAAATACTTACTTTGCTATAGCAAGAAAACTCTGATCATATCTGTTTAAATAAAATCCTCCCTGTATCTTCGATTGCTAAAGTTTACAGCCAGAAAATAACCCATTATATGGTATATAGTCATAAGGTGGGAGGTATCAGTATTTTTTAAAGTTAGGATCCAAGGATCACAACTGTACACCCCCAAGGCATAACAGAAATCTTGTTTAAAGCTCTGTCTGGCACCTGCATGTTGAAACTTGATAATACACTCACCAATTGTCAGATATGTTTATTTCATAATCTGGGAGGAAAACCAACCCTAGCCCCATTGCATCAAAATTTGAAAACCATTATGCACATGTACAGATCACCCAAATCTGATCACAAGGTTTGAAGTTACCATTTTGAATGGTGTTGGAGAAGTTGCACAACATTAAGAATGCTTGCATTCATACACAAACAGGCAGGATTACATTATAATCCACACCTTTTCTCTCAAAAGCACAAGAATAATTATGTGACATGCAAAGCAATCTATTCAAATTAATGAACAGATTTTTTTATAACATTCTTAAAGACATAGTTTATCAGAATAATATCTGCACAACCAGGCAAAAATCTCAAAGTATATACTGGTCTCATTGTTTGGTGCTTTGTCTTAACCACCACAGTGTGAGAATAAGTCATTATTGTTACATCCTTTGTCAGCAGAAATGAATAAGTATAGCCTGAATAAGGATGTGACTTGTAGTTATTACAGCCTAAATAAGGATAATGTAACTTGTAGTTATTACAACCTAAATAAGGACAATGCAACTTGTAGTTATTACAGCCTAAATAAGGATAATGTAACTTGTAGTTATTACAGCCTAAATAAGGATAATGTAACTTGTAGTTATTATAACCTAAATAAGGATAATGTAACTTGTAGTTATTACAACCTAAATAAGGATAATGTAACTTGTAGTTATTATAACCTAAATAAGGATAATGTAACTTGTAGTTATTACAACCTAAATAAGGATAATGCAACTTGTAGTTATTACAATTTTATTTTGCAATTTATTTTATACCACAGCCCAGTAATTGTAAAGGTCAAGACAGGCGCCTGTGTGTAATGGCAGCACACTAACAATACAGAATATCATTAAGGGGAAGAAGTTGGTCATCCAGTTTTGTGTTTTCCCCTTTGATTTCTCTGGTTTACTGCACCACCAACATCAGCTCATGCAAACATTTGTAAATTTGATATATAAATAACATGTATAGTGCCAGTAAATAAACTTTAAACTCCAGAATGATTAATGTCTTTCTGTTGACAAAGCTTCACTTTTCCATTGTTTTTCTTCTTCAGATTGTTCAAGAATCCCCCTTCCTGACTATGGATCTGCTAGAATCCTGCTTCCCATATGCCCTTCTGAGGAATGCCTACCATTCGGTGTACAAAATGGCTGGCACTGATGCCTAGATATGGATCAGTAATTTATCTTGTGAACATCTAGTCTTGTCAGTATGATTTTTTTTATGTGACTGCAGGTTTAATATAACAATATGAAATAGGTAAAATCTTAGAAGCAAGAGCAGCTCTGATAATATAAAAGCACTGATCATGCATGTTCTAACTTGAGGCTCTCTATACGTTGGGAATAATCACATCTTCTCAGATTAATGTGTGTTTTTCCTTTGACAGAATGACTCAAAATACTGCAAGTGACATTGTGGGATTCCATGATGAAAACAATATTGCACAGTTTTATAGAATTTTGTTTGCATATATGCATGTACACATTCTTAGTTTACACACAGGAAATGTTTGGACACTGCATATATTAAAGTGAAACCTGTATTGAAAGACTGCTGCTTTGAGGGACCACCTTTCTTGAGAGAACAGATTCTCATTGCATGGATTTATTTATTACCTAGTGCTTTGAACTGTTATGGGAGACCACCTGTCTTGAGACACCATGATTTTTGGCAGAAAGTGGTTTTTCAAGGCATATTCTTCTGTATTAATTTCTAAAATAATTATTTAAAGTAAAATTATGTAGCAGCAAATATTGTTTTGAAGTTTATTCTCATGTCAAATAGTTGTTACAAGTAAAATAAGAAGAAACTGAAATCAGAAGACCAGAAACAAAGTTTTTTCAGCTGGTCTGCATTGCTGATAATACATGTTACCATAACAGCTCGCTCTAAATGGGAACAATTTAAGGAAGGTCCATTATACTCAATTTTTGTTTATCCAAAAGTGAGATTGATGAAATATTTTTAATGGAAACAGTTTTCTTGATGGGAATTAGCCTTGAATGCATGTGTACATTCAAAATATTGTAATCTGACATTTCTATCAATAAATTATGTCCCAAAAGTACAAGAAATTGTATGATTGAAAATTTCAAGTGAAATGAGGGGCATTTGGAAGTGTAGCTGATATTCTTCACTAGGGAGAGAACAAATATAAAAGAATTTGTCTTGATCTTTTAAGTGCTATACATATGGCTATTATAATCGTTCAACAGTGATTCTGCTGAAGCTGGCAATAAAACATGTATTGTTTTGTGATTTTCCAGCTTCATTTTAATTCAAACTTGACAGGCAACTGATTGGTTTATTGATTAATGTCAGCACCAAGTTTTTCATTCATTGTTTGAATGGAAATAACACTGACAATGCACATTTGTTTTCTCTGTGTTAAAATGTGTTTGGCACCCTCACATTCACTACAATACCTTAATTCTCCTATTTAATCCAGTGATAGCATACAGTAGTTCTTTTTTCCCCAAGTTTCTGCCTGTGTACATGAAATTGTGCAGAATCTTGAGGGATAATTCACTTACTGATGACCAGTGAATAAATTATATACTTACAGGTTGAGTGAAACTACAGATACCCAGCTCATCTGTCAAATAATGCAACAACAGACGTTGTTTAGTGCAGCTTGTTTGAAGTAACTCGTAGAACAAACAACACAGACCCTGATCTTCTGATGCATTATGAAATAGCAGATCAGGATCAGTGTTGTTTGCAGTTGAACTCAACTTGTATACATGGATAAATGGTATTTATTCAGAGGTCTTTCCAATTCCCTTTCAAATTGAACTTGGACTTTTAAGTGGAACTGTTAGTGTTGATTAAGCACAGAAATACCATAAATATTTTAGACTGGTTTAAGGTACATAGGATATTATACCATATCTTAAAATGAGTCATTGAAACTAGTCTGAACTTCTGGTCATAGTTCCTTGTCAATTTAACAATAAAACCTTTGTTAAAAACATCAAAGTCTGTCTGCTTAAAAATAGTTACACAGTTAATCCTAAATTCCAAGTAGCTAATAATGGAGTGCAAAATGAGGAAAAGTTTGTTTATATCTTATAATTTAGTAACATTTTTTCTACAGTGCTAGAATATGCTGATTGTATGGACACATACTTTAAATCTTCCAATGGTACAACAATGAATATAATGCAATTAACCACCAAAAAAGACCGTACTTCACAACACAGATATTGAAAACAGTGTGCATGAAAGAAAAAAATGAGTGGTCTTTAACCTCAGCCACTGTATGTTCAAGTTGTTAGTGCTTTCAGTAGTTATGCTGAAATTGCTTTTAAAACAAATCAATCTATAATTATGCCGCCTATCTTCTCCAGGTCTGTTTTTACATTTCCCTCAGGACTATAAATGTTGATTATTTACAACACAATTTTTTATCTTCTTCTGACAGTTTATATCATCTACCTGTACACAGTATATGCTTCATTGGCTCTTCAAGAATGTTTGTCTAACTTTTACAGATTTACTGTGTTCTGTGTTCAACAAAATGGGATTATGACCGGAAAAACACTTGGGTATGAATAATTTCACCATGTGTAGAGACATGTATATTCAGGTGTTAAATATATATATATATATATAGACTAAAAATAATCACTGTTCAGATTGAAGCTTTTGTTAGAGGGCTACAAAAAAGGGCTCTTTTGATGACAGAAGAATATTGTTAATGATCAAAGGACTGTTTTTGGATTACATGTTCGGTTATTGGGAGTGTGAATTTATATTGTAGTTGGAACTTTATTTCATGCATTTGTTTCACTTATCATGAAAGAGAGCAATCATAAAACTCAGTGTTTATTTTATCAGTCAGAAACAGAACCTGACATTTTGGATTCATTTCAAAACTTTGTACATATATTATCCATTTGCATTTTGAGTTCATGCAGTTTTCAGATTATGGTCTCAGACATTTGTTATATTGATCTGATACCTTACATTGGTGTTTACCTGGAGATTAGTAAGACCTTGGTAATACTGATACAAGGTGTTTCGCTGAACCATAGTAGGCCTTTGATAATATTGATACAAAGTGTTTCCCAGAACCATGATAACAGCTTAAAAATACTGATACCTCACAAAGTGTTTCCCCAGAACTATGGTAAGACCTTGATAATATTGATACAAAATGTTTCCCTGAACCGTGGTAAGACCTTGATAATACTGATACAAGGTGCTTCCCTGAACCATGGTAAGACCTTGATAATACTGATACAAGATGTTTCCCTGAAAACCATGGTAAGACCTTGATAATACTGATACAAAATGTTTCCCTGAACCATGGTAAGACCTTGATAAAACCGATACCTTACAAAGCGTTTACCAAAAACTTGGTTAGACGTTGAAAATACTGATACCTTACACGGTGTTTTCCTGAACCAAGGTAAGATCTTGATAATACTATAATACCCTTTAGAAAATAAGGCAAATCCTCATTTACTTAACTCATTAACCCCTGGCGCCGCATTTATGTGCCAGGAGGTAGTAGCCTACTGCCGAGCTCTGTAGCATCAAGGTCATGTATGATACACTAAAGTGGGTGGTATTATAGAAAGGTAGACAGATGTAGCTCTACATTGATACCAAATAATCTGGATGTTTTAGTTGCACTAAATAATACAGAGGGAAAAACCTAATTTTTTTTACTCTTTTTTTTCAGAATCCCATTTTATGTCTGGATTTTAGACTTTTTGGCCTCATATCTAAGGCAGATCAGTCTGAACTGCACACAGACAGGTGAACCTTTGCAAAAAGTAGGATAAGGTGGGCATATGGAATAAAGAATGTTATCGATACAAAAATGATGGGTCTGTTAAGCCAAAAAAAAAATCAACTTTTACCCTTCTGCTGATGCACGAGCAAAATAACCAATGGAAAATCTTTTGGAAGTTGATGTATTAGGATATATTCAGAAATAGCCCCCAAAATGTGTTTCCTACTTGCATTTCAGGCGAAAACAACAAAAACCTCCAGGGGTTAAGGATGACAACTATGAAATTACATATACCTGATTATTAATTTTACTATAAGTATCATTTCTGTTTACATTTTTTGGGGAATATCAAATTAATTTTCAGTAACTATAATCTTGCAGGCAAAAAGTTAGAGAAATGTTTAGAAGCTGTTATCCAGTGGTCTGTAAAAAAAAAATTCATGGGTGGGGGATTTTGTCAGGGATTATGATTTTCTCACTTTGTATCCTAATTTATTATACAGCTAAAAATTTGTTACTCAAGAATGAGGGAGAATTGTACTGTCATTTCAAGGAAGTCAGAGAACACTTGTTTTCCAACTACTTTTTGCTCAGTGTTTCCCAGATACAGCTGAACAAATGCGAACAACTATGCCATATCCTCACTTGACATGCAAAAGGAAATGAGCAACATTCCCTGTAGCAAATCTGTATCATCAAGTTCAACAATTTTTCCAGTCCCGTTATAAGCAAATATCAAATTAATGCTGTCATTCCCATGCCCGGTCCCCCTCAGATCTTCTCAAACCACTTTTAACCTGGCCTCAGAGATAGAGAAACTTTCAGTCCTTCAGCTGTTAAATATCTTCCATGATGTCGATATTTTAGAATTGCACCATAATTGTAAATCACATATATAGGTGTGCTGTCCCCATGCATGTAAGAATTCATGTTACTAACATTAATTGTAGTGAAAGGGAATGACTGTTGTTTCATGCATTTCACTCATAAATACAATATTCATGTGCATATTAGCTGATCAATATTTAATTTTGTTCATGCTTTAAGATGAAGTTCATATTAAAACATTTAAAATGCCGTGCAATTTTCCTTGTTTTTCAGTTAAGTATAGTGAATTTGTTAAATTGTCTGAAAATTACTAGGTACATATAAAACAATAATATCACCGTCATAGTAACTGGATTTTGATTGGTAGATCACTTCTGGTTGTCATCATCACAAAATCCAGATCATGACTTGACACTTCACATCTCATAATCATCCAAACATTCTGATGCTGTCAACATGACATTATCTTGTAATCAAGATTGTGTTACTATGATAATAATATGTATGTATTGATAATGCACACCCCTTGAAAAACCTTGATGTAAAAAAAAATGAGGTTACAAAGGGTGCCGTCATATATATCAAAGTGAAGGATTTACACAGAAATTAATTTGAAAACGAATGAATATTGTAAGATCTGAGATCTTGACAAACATAAGAGAGAAAGAGGAGAGAGAGTTTACTGTTTTCACTTTATCAAATAATATGCATGCTTTTTACGTTTTTATACAGATTAATTCACTTTCTACAAAGTATATACATGTATCATTTATCTAATTATTGTGTGTTTATCCATCAATTGTACATGAATAAATTGCTTCCATTCTCTTATCCCTTTTGTGTTCAGTTTTTTCCACAATAATTTATCTAACTGTTGATTTTAATAACCAGAGGCCTAAGAAGGTCTGATATTGCTCAACTAGCTGATATTGTGCTCAGAGTTCTTGGGATGCCACCAAAATGTAAACTGTATAGAGCTGCTGAAATAGCCTTTTACTAAACTTTGTGGCAATGTTCATAAGATGCATTGATATTTCTTCCTAAAAATTAATAGATATTGCATACGTTCAGATTCAGCCAACATATATTGTCAGCATATCAAGATCCTGGAAAAAATGTTTTCAATCTTTAGATTTTCCTCATAAAGGTGACATGGAAAGTTCCAGTGATGATTAAGGCCATGTACTTGACATATGGTTAAGTTTAAAAGAAACAAAGTATGTAGTATTGAAAAGGCACCAGATATGATCCTGAAACATTATAAACACAAGGTCATTAGTTTGGACAGAGACAAAACAGAGCCCATCTCTCTCTCATGGATTTATTTTTCTTCAGTCATTTATATTGCCAAATCTTAGTTTCCAGAGAAATTTTACATTGTTTGCTGGAAGTTTCTCACTAGCCTCTACATGAAAAAATCACAAATGTCAAACAATGTTTGCAGGACATGTATGTAGGAGTTTATCCATAAAAGAATTTGCACAGTTGGTACAAACTATATCCAAGTGTGCTAGAAGCAGTAATATTGTTTTGGAACATGTTAAAACGGTCCTCATGTGGCCTGTACACCAGAGCAGTGCTATCTACAAATGGAATTTTTAGTGAGCAGCAGCTTACTAGATAAAAATCCTCATGTCTAAGCTACCTCTATGACATGATTCTTTATGACATGATTCTTTAGTGTTTGGTAAAGAAAGCAGGTCACAGCAGCCTTGTTTATGATGTCTGATGCAGTTCAGTCCCAAGATTCATGTACAGTGGAAGAGGTTATGAGATGTGGAAATTAGAGCACAGACACTATTTTAAAGTAGGTTTTTAAAATCTTGAAAAAAAGGTATATCTGACCCAATCTAATGTTTGAAATCCATTTATTCTAACATGCATCTTCAGCCTAAGCTTGGTAGTAATATGTGTTGGAGTAAGAGCAAATAATTTTTAAGTAACTTGTAATAAATTCTAGAAAGTTGGTCACAGTGAGTCATTATTGGTGCTGACACACTTTTATCCCAAGATGCACACACAATGCAAGTTTGATAGTAATAGATCGAGTTACAGCCCAAATTAGAAGAATGTGCATGATTATTAAGTTAAATTTGTCAGAGTGGGTAATACAAACAAACTAGAAATGTGTTAAAAAAAAACAATGATGCCCCTGCCAGTATGATGCAATAGAAAGGTAGACTTTTAAATGGGCCATAACTTCATTCAATTTTGTCAGAAAAATAGTGAGAGTTGCAAACTATATAGTCCTTAAAATGTTATTTAGTGGAAAAGGGACAGTGTATAAAACAGGGATTGGAAACTATGAGGAGCTGATAGATATCACCCATTCCATTTTGACATTTAAATGATGTTCTTTGTAGTCAGTTGTGAGGCAAGATCAATGGCACAGTAGGGATAAATTTGTCCTGCAATAAACCTGTGTTACAATCCTAAGATTTAAGCTATGTAACAGAAAGAACACAAACCAACAAGTTTAGTAAAAACAACAAAGAATTTATTTCTCGAAATTACAAAGCAAAACTTGAAGAGGTTACTTACAGAATTAAATACCTAAGTAATATGAAATGTCCTATCAAGAAGTCCAAAAGTATAGAATGTTCAAATCTTAAATGTCTTGATGTATCATAATGATATAATCCAGAATGTTTTTGAATGAGTCCTCAGTAATCCCTAAGTTGTGTTTTAGTCCAATTTCAATGAATAATTTATAAATAACTCCTCTCAAACTGTATTTGACCACAGTTGTTGTGGCATCTGTTTTGATGTAACTGTACTAAAAGGAATTAGTCACAAGCAAAAGGGTTCTACTTTTCCACATTTAATTTAACCATAATGCTTCCAGATCCACATTCTGACTCCCTGCCCTGTTTGACCATAGCTTGTAAACAATAATAGTGGACTAAAGAGAAAGCATTCCCTGCAGACCTTTTCTAGAGCTAAACTTCTTTATATCTGACCATAGTCTACATACCATAGTGCACAAAATCATATATTCCAAATAAAGCCATATATCCACTCTCCACACACACTTTTTTGCACTCCTTAATGTATAGCAGAATTTACAAAAATATATTAAAGGGGAAATTACTTTATCCTTATAAGCTAATTAATACCAAATTGAACTGTAACTACCTCTTTTTTATGCACTTTATATCTACTAAGTTCACAACAATTGGTGATTAAACAAAATGTTTGACTATTAGGGGAAACTTTTTATCATTGATTTATAGTAGTCTATGAATACACAGTCCTACTATTATAATGACTTATTTGTTTCAATCTCTAAGCCTGGACTATAGCCTAACACCATTGCCCCTATGTGGCTGTTGATAATGCCATATTTAACTGGAAACACATCCCCTAAATTTAACACTAAATAACAAAATACTTCTCTATCTTAAATATACAATTATTAAATTTATCAAGAGAATTTAGAACATTTATATACAAATGTATCTTTTCTTCTAAAACCTATATAAATACCATACCACGTGAAATAACTATGTTTAGCCCTATAATACAACTATTAATTCTGATCATAGATTCCAAAGACTGATATTAAACAGGAATGAATAATTGTTGTGCAAAAATCAGGTAGGCACTATACCCTGAATCACCGACAAAATTTTAGTGCACAATATAGATATACACAACAGCTGTGATCACCTAAGATAGCTGCAACAGTGTTCTGTTTGAAATCCAAATTTGATACTTTACACACATCAGTATCAAAAGGAACATCAACTTTTCCCTTCCTTTCTGATATATTTTTATTCCCTTTTAGTTCACCTGATAAGACCAATTTAGCTTAGGATATTGCTCTTTGTTCATCATGCATCAATGATCCATTCATAATTGTTATTTATTTGATTAAGGTATGTTGTCTTAAACTAAATTAACTGCAGAAACCATTATTTTTCTATTAGATTAACAATGACCTTTGACCTTTAGAGCTGAAAACTAAAGGTTTCTTTCTCTAATTGCAAGCCAGCCACAAAGCTTGGTCAACTTATTGAAGAACAAATTTTGTGCCAAAACCCATTTTTCTTTGAGTCACAATGGTCTTGATATCTGACCTTTTGACCCCTAGATCTATTGGCCACTTCATTATCTTAAGCCTCCACAAGCTTTGGTCAAAGCATGTAGTCTAGAACCTAAGCATTTATGTAAAAACTATTTTTCTTCTTTCAGTCACAGTGACCTTGACCTTTGGACCTTAAAATCAAAAGACTTGATTCTTGCCCAAAGTGTAAGCCATATACAAACTTGGATAGGGGTACATGGTTGAGAATTATTTTCCAGCCTCAGTGACCTTTACCTTTTGACCCAAAAATAAGTAGACCATCGTTGCCCCATGTGCAAGCCATCCACTAAGTTTAGTCCAGGTTTATGATGTAAAATAATTTGATTTGTGCAAAAAACATTTTTCTGCTTGCAGTCACAATGAACTTGACCTTTGACCTTTTCATCTCGAAATTAATAGCCTTCCTCCATATTCTACGTGCAAACTATGAACAAAGTCTGGTCCAGGTCTGTGATTTTGAACTAATATTATTTTTCAGCAACTATTTATCTTTTTTAAGTCAGTGACCTTTACCTTTTACTGATTGTCACTGAAATAAACAGTATTCTTCCTTTCACAAATGTACTGAAATTGCTCTACAGAATTTGGACAACTTTTGCAAAAAGCATGCTGGCATAAAGGTTTTTACAAATTTCTCTAATGATCCAGCTTCCCATAAGAAAAATCTCTGAATGACCATTTGATTCTGAGCCTACAGAGAACATTCAATAATGTACAAATGATGCTCATCCACCATCAAACATGGCCAATTATTAAAAATAGAACAATATTTAAGCAACTTCACAGAATTTGACCAAATTTTACATAGTCTCTTGACATGAAATTTTATACAAATGTGGCTAATCCATGATCATTGTTAGTAGAAGTATGCAAAACTTTCAATGACTTCCCCTCGGAAACTGCTCGAAAACTTTGAACAAATTTGATAGAAAACATTCAGGCATTACAGGCTTTAAAACTGATACAAATGATAACCAATTTACTATCAAATATCACTGCTGTTGCTAAAAATAACAAGTCTTTAAAGGACTTCCCAAACACCATCACCAAAATTTGACCCTATTTTACAGAAAGCATTCTGGAATTAAGGGTTGTTAGGTTTTACAAATAATGCTAATCTGCCATCAAATATGGTTGCTATTATTAAAATGAGAAAACCATTAATAACCTGATGAAAAACTACAGAACAGAATTTTACCAAATTTGACAAAAAGGTGTCCAAGTTTGAAGTCCTTTCTGATTTGTATCAACAATACCATTCTGCCATCAAACATGACTGCCATTATTAAAAACAATACAACTTTACATTAAAAAATACACTGCTGAATGGAACATGACCCAATTTTACAGAAAGTGTAATATGCCATTAACTACGTATGAACACGTATAAACTAACTGTAACCATGATATATACAATCAACAACACTGGAGGAACTGTCAGCAGAAAACATCCAACAGACCCAGATGTTGGCAAACTGCTTTTACATTTGCCATTAGATCTCAGTCAGGTGAGTGACGTCAGACACATTTAGGTTTCTTGTTAACACTTATAAAATGGTAAAATAAATAAATTATGTAGTTAAAGTAAATGATCTAGCGAATACTGCAAGAGCAGCTGGCCAAAAGTCAGTAGTATGCTTTTTACGGAAATGTCTCCAAAGTGTTATGAAAGTAATTGCTGCAATTTTCTCCAAATTTTGTGGCTTCATATTTATTTGA